>WBNM01042948.1:9361-29279 GCA_013399055.1 Ramphastos sulfuratus
TGGGGTCTGAGGAGAGCAGAGCAAAGGGGCAGAATCCCCTCCCTTGCCCTGCTGCCCACACTGCTCTTGCTGCAGCCCAGCACACAGTTGCTGTCTGGGCTGCACTCACACTGCAGCCTCATCTTGAGCTTTTCATCACCCCACACCCCCAGGGCCTTTCCCTCAGGGCTGCTCTCAGCCATTCCCCACCCAGTCTGGAGTTGTGCTTGGGATTGTGCCTACCCAGGTGCAGGAAATTACACTTGGCCTTGTTGAATGTCCTGAGGTTGGCCTGGGCACACCTCTGCAGCCTGTCCAGGTTCCTCTGGATGGTATCTAGCAAGTCGACTGTGCCACACAGCTTGGTGTCATAAAAAAAAATTTGGAGTTTTGGAGTTCCATAAAAAAAATTTATCTGACCAATTCCATGCTTGTTTAGAAGATATAGAACTAGAATCATAGAATCATAGAATGGTAAGGTTGGAAGGGACTTCAAAGCTCATCCAGTTCCAACCCCCTGCCATAGGCAGGGACACCTCCCACTAGTACAGCTCAGTCAAGGCCTCGTCCAACCTGGCCTTGAACACCTCCAGGCAGGGAGCAGCCACAACCTCCCTGGGCAACCTGTGCCAGTGTCTCACCAGGAGATGAAAGAGGGAAAAAAAAAATGTGTTTAAAAAGATTTTTTTCAGCCCAAGGTATTTTGTATTCCAACAGCAAGCTTTATATGTGGGCTTTGTCAAGCTCAAATTTGCCTCATATTGGTTAAATATTACCAAGATTCAGTTCTTATAAGCAAGGTACCAGCACGTATGGCCTTAGCTAATGTCTATGGAATCTAATGTGAGCTAAGCTAATGAAAGTTGACTTCTCTCAAGTTTTTTAGCCTAACACCTAATGACTGTGTTAGGAATCTGCCCAAGATAAAAAAGTGTGAAATATGCCTTCTAATTTATAATGCAGATTTTTGCATAACAGGATCAAAACTGTTATCCTGTTGTGAATGTAACATCAGAGTAAAATAACAAGCACTTTACCAGCTAACATGCAAGCTAATGTGACAAAAGCATTTTTACATTCATTTACAGAGTGACTATCACACTAAAAAAAAAAACAAAAAAAACAACCCAAAACTCTGGGGAGATAAATGAAACAAAACAAAACAAAACAAAACTTGAATCATTTCCATAACAAAAAAAAATAAAAAAATTAAACAACTGTGGCATGCATAAGGAGGAAGAAAAGGAGATGGGATAAAGAAAGGAAGATGGCAAGGAAAAAAAAAAGAAACAACACTAAAATTCAACAAAGACTGTGGTATCAAGAAAACAATGGTGAAAAATTACTCATTTCTCAGGAGAACAATTGTAATGAGAATGGGAAACTGGTTCTGAACCAATTCTCTTCTCAATCTTCAGATCTTAATCATGGGATCCTCTTAGGATGCTAGAATCTGGTTTTCCTAAAGGCCTGTATAAGCATGTTCAGTGGAAAAAAATCTATCTAGCAGCAGGTGTCTTTTAGCTTTATTTTGTCTTGGACATCAAACAAAGATGAGAAGAATGGCATGAATTAGCTGCTAAGTATTAGGAAAGCAGGTGAAAAGCAGGAGGATTGTGTCACAGTGAGGTTTCTTAGCTCATCCACAGGCTGCAGTGTTTAATTAGGGAGTTGGCCCAATCCTTCTGCTGAGGGACATATCTCATTGGAAGCTCATCTTAATAAAAAAAAAATGACCAAAGATTAAATAGGATACATAAAACTTTGAATTTGGGATGCAACATTAAGTCATAGTGAGCTACATAGATTAATGGTGTGAAGGTCTGTCCTGGGTAGCTAGAAATGTAAGCCAGGAGTTACAAAGCAAATAGTTGTGCCAGGAGTATCAGGATCATCCTGAGGAGTTCAGAGTGTGGCATTGCACAGATAATTCTGGGGCATGTAGGCAGATAGAATCATAGAATGGTTTAGGTTGGCAGGGACCTCAAAGATCATCTAGTTCCAACCCCCTACCATAGGCAGGGACACCTCCCACAAGAAGAGGTTGCGCAAGGGCTCATCCAACCTGGCCTTGAACACCTCCAGGGAGGTTGTGGGTGAGAGAAGCACAGAATGTGATAAAAGATCACATTCTGTGCTTCTCTCATCCACAACCTCCCTGGGCAACCTGTCCCAGTGTCTCACCACCCTCACTGCAAAGAGCTCCTTCCTAATACCCAGTTTCAATCTCCCCTCTGCCAGTTCAAACCCATTCCTCCTCACCCTGTCATTACAAGCCCTTTTCAATAGTCTCTCCCCAGCCTTCCTGTAGCCCCCTTCAGATACTGGAAGGCTACTAGAAAGTCTCCTGGAAGCCTTCTCTTTTTCAGGCTGTAGAGTCCCAACTCTTTCAGTCTGTCCTCACAGCAGAGCTGCTGCAGCCCTCTGAGCATCTTGGTGGCCTCCTCTGGACCTGCTCCAACACTTCCATGTCCTTCCTGTGCTGGGGGCTCCAGAACTACACAGAGGACTCCAGGTGGGGTCTGAGGAGAGCAGATCAAAGTGGCAGAATCCCCTCCCTTGCCCTGCTGAAAATGCTTGGGGGTTTTGCCTGTAGCAGAAGGGAAAACTCCAAAGCAAACCATGTTATTTGCCTATTTCTGCAGACTTTATGGATATTCCTCCCCATCTCCCCATTACGCTGACAAGTTGGGTACATTCATTGAGAAAGTGAATCAATAAGGTGGATTTAAACACAATATTTGTTTTGGCTAATAACACAGAAAGCGACTATATTCCATGTAAAACTTGTAATGATTGTTATAGCAGAAAACAGGCCTTGGAATATAAACAATATATATTAAAAGGAGATGGCAGGGCATAAATATATAACCGAAACCATTACTGCCAAGTCTAGCAGCGGGATATAGCAGCTTAGTGTACAAATTGTTTCAAACTATGGAAGTGTAATGGTAAGCCTGTTTTATTTTTAGAAGGCAGAATATTTTCACTGGGTCCTGGATACCTTTGGGTACACGGATTTGAAAGGCTTGAAGAGTTTCAAGATGAGAATAAAACCCATATGCTACCATGCTGCTGGAAAGCAAAAGATGTAAATTATCTGTGTTTGCAGAAGCAAACCTGTGGTCATTATGGCTCAGTTGCTAGATTTAAGTTAAGGGTTTTTCCTCCCTAGCCTAGCAAAAAATTGGTCACCAAACATGGCACCTTGACCACATTTCAAGCAAGCTTGATCACAAGCAGCATAGAGCTAATAGCTGTGCCCAGGAACAACAGCAGAAGGAAGCCTTCCCGTAAGGACAGACATTTAATAAAGACATTGCTGCTCCAACTCCTTATTTGCATAAACATCCTTTCTCCTCTGGGGTATTTCTTCTGCTGGAGAGCGGTTGGTGCAGGGGAGCTTCGTGGGTGTGGGGTGGGCCTCCTCCTGAATGTGATCAATGAACTCAATTATGACCCCATTCCAGAGACGTTCAGCCTTTGCTTACGGTGATGCATAGGCACTGCCAGCCCTGACGCTTCTCCCAAAGCCTCTCCAATAAATAAGAGGATACCAGAGAGCTCTGACTTTGTTTCTTTTTCTTTTCCCTTTTTTCCCCTCCTTTATTTTTATTTTTTTTTTCTTATTTCAACAGCTCATCTGGGTCCCCAGTTGATTTTCTTCGCAAGGTTAGTTGCTAATACATTCCTAGCACCCATGCATTATTAATGCTCACCGCTCTCCAAGGTGGCAGTGACAAATAGGGAGCAAAATTCACTGACTAGTGGGGAATGTACTTTTTAGTCATGCTTGAATTTTTCAATCCATTCTGCTTGTTGAGGAGTTTTTTTTTTCTTTGTTTTTTTTTTTTTTTTTCCAGTGGAGGTACTGTAGCAAAATATGATTATTTGATTTTTTTTTATATATATATATACATATTTAATTTATTTTTTTTTTTCCCCACCTCAAAGCTAAGAAGCACTCTAGTAACCAGTGGAAAGCTTATGAGTCAGGGTTTTTTTCCCAGGAGGCTTTGAGGGGGAGTAGTGCAAAAAGTACCTTTGATGTTTCCAGTAGCATGGAAGTCATTGTTTTTCCTCCCATGTAGTAAGTGGCAGTTTTGACTGCAAATCGACTATGCACGCAGTCAAGTAAATTATAATATTTTAACTAGGCTGTGCATGCCAGCTGTAGCACTCCCAGAAATAATACCAAGTGTGGATCATGAGAAACATTGATTTTTAATGTGCAGATTTGTTTCTTCAGATATAAAACTCTATTCATTTTGCAATATAAAGAAGCAATCTGTGAAATACATTCTCAGGCAGTTATTGGTTACTATAAATCCCCCCCCCCCCCCCCCGCCTTTCCCCACCCCAGTAGTACCAGCACACTTGTTTAATTCAGAATTACTTCATTTAAAGTATGATTTTGTGCATGTGGTGGAGGTGCTGAAGATTTGGCAAATGCCTCTTTAACATAACAAATAGCTGACTGTAAATATTAAGCTAATTCTTCCTAACGTTTAATAGAGGGATAACTCACTGGGCAGAATAATGAATTCTTTTGCTAATGGCTGTACGTAGGGGATTAACACCTTCATGCAGCCATCCAGAAATGCACTAAAAAATATGTCTGTGTCTATTTCAGTGATTCTTGATGTTTGTCCAGCTCTGAACTGTATGCATAGCCTTTCGTCCAGCTCTGAACCGTATGCGTAGTCTTTTGTCCAGTTCTGAACCCTATGCGTAGTCTTTTGTCCAGCTCTGAACCCAGGCAGCTTTGGAGCAAGATTTCATAGAATCATAGAATGGTAAGGTTGGAAGGGACCTCAAGGATCATCTAGTTCCAACCCCCTGCCATAGGCAGGGACACCTNGAAGGAACCAGGTACAGAGTCAAGAAGTCCTAGGCTAGAGCCAAGGAAAGCAGAGCCCACAGCTCAAATTCTCAGTCTCTCCCCAGCCAGCTGTGTGCCTTTCTAAGCCAAAAATCTAAGTTGCTCTGAGCTGTTAGCCCTTTCCCCCGAATCCCAAATAAGCCAGAGGGGAAATCATGGAAGTAGTTTCTCCCTTTGCAGGTCTTGCTCTCATAGAACAATAGAACTGTTTGGGTTGGAAGAAGCCTTTAAGATCATTGAGTCCAACTGTTAGCCCAACACTGCTGCCTGGCATCCAACCACATCCCTCAGCAGAACACATCTTTGAAATGCCTCCAGGGCTGGGCTGGGGACTCTACTACTGCCCTGGGCAGCCCAATCCAGGGCTTGAAAACCCTTTTGGGGAAGAAATTGTTCCTAATGGCCAACCTGAACCTCCCTTGGTGCAACTTGAGGCCATTTCCTCTTGTCCTATGCCTTGTTACTATAAAGAAGAGACTAGCCCCTAACTGGCTCCAGCTGCCTTTCAGGTAGCTGTAGAGAGCCTCCTTTTACTTCAGGCTGAAATCCAGTTCCCTTAGCTACTTGTGCTTTAGGCACCTCACCAGCTTCATTACTCTTTATTGCCAGCTCCCAGGTGGCAGAGGAGAGTATTAGGATACAAGAGTAAAGCAATGAAATCTTCCATGTGCTGCAATATGATGGTTGGTTTTTTGGTCAGATGTGATACCCTTAAGGTTAGAACTACATTTTTGTTTCCCTCTCTGATGGCTGTAGTAGAATTAATCTACTGATGCCTCCTCTTTCCTCCTCACCTGCAATCTGGCTTACAGTCTGTCTTCTCTGCTAGCTCAAAATTGGTTCATACAAGCAATTAGAATAAAGAACAGCAAAGTGAGGATAACAAACACACCCAGGACACTCATTGCTAGACTGGCACTTGAGGCTACTTTGGGTTTGAGTTGCTGCACCCACACTGAGGTCTGTGACTAAGTTAATACAAAGGAAGAAGATGTTCTGGTGGAAGTGGGAGCTGAAATAATATTCACTTAGGAGGACACATGGGGAGCTGGAGAGCAGTAATTTTGAAATAAGAGCAGGAAAGGGTTTATCATTTTTAACACTAATTCTCAATGATGAAAATGAGTTCAGGAAGTGAAAGAAACATCATTTTGTTATTCTTGCACATCAGTCTAAACACAAACATATCTTTATGCTTGTCAGAAAGGCTTTTCCCAGAAGGGGATTTTCTTTTCTGGTCCTCAGTAGAAATCTTCCACATTCCTCAGCACAAAGCTTTGTTTTTCTCTTGTGTTCCACTCTCTCCCAGCTTCCACACTGCCTGTCATCCTCACTCAAACACTCTTCCTACCCCGTGACATCCTACCAGTACAGCAGTGAAATTGTAGGGAACCAGAGCACATTCATAAGAGGCTGAGGATGCATCAGAAGACATCAAAGTACAGGGAGGAGAAAAGTTACCATGAAGGAAGTGCTCAGTTTTGGTATGGTCTTCAGAGTTGAGGGCAAATTCCTGTACATGCATGGAAAGCAATGTGGCTTTAAGGTTTTCCCTAAAGATGGTGTATTTTGTTTTTTTTTCCCTCTTACTTCTAAGATCACAGGATCATAGGATGCTAAGGGTTGGAAGGGACCTCCAGAGATCACCGTGTCCAACCCCTCTACCAGAGCAGGACCATAGAATCTAGCTCAGGTCGCACAGGAATGCATCCAGACAGGTCTTGAAAGTCTCCAGAACCTCTCTGGGAAACCTCTTAAAGTGCTCTGTGACCCTTGATACCTCCATGTATTCAGTGCAAAGCCATTGGGATATTCAAACTCAGTTTGGGAAGATGCTCAGATGGCTACAGCANGCAACCTTTCCAACGGTGATCCGTAAAAGACAACTAAGAGCTGTAAGAGCAAAAGAGTCATTAGTATTTCAGTGAGTAACATGTCACTGGAATTGATAAGGAACACAATACAAGATAAGGAGATGGGAGGGAAAATGCAGTGTCAGAGTTGAAAGTGAAGATGACAGAGAACAAGCATGTGGAAATGAGGGGTGATAACTCAGGGAACATTATATTAAGAAGGGATGGAGGTGTCAGAATGGAAGCAGAGAGCAGCAGATTGGCTTTAAAAAAAAAAAAAAGAAAGAAAAAGAAAGAAAAAATAAAGAAAGAAAAAAAAAAAAAAGTGTGTGCAGGAGATGTTGATGGAATCCATCCAACATCTGAACGACTCAATGAATACCAGACTGTTGAAACTAGATGAGAAGCTAACTAATTTAGTTCAGGCTGTCAATAATTTAAATCAGAATGTTGCTGTATTCAATGCTAATATGAAGCCTCTGATTTCAGCAGCTTAAGGATTTTAAGAAGCCCAAATGATGCCATCTTCTTTTTTTGTTGGTTTTTTGTTTGTTTGTTTCCAGTTGTTACTGTTCAGGAATTGTTGGAAGATTTGTTATCAGTTTGATATTGTTGCTGTGCAGAATTTTTAAGCAGTGAGAGGCCTTGCTTGAATTTTTAAGCTGTGCCCCTGCGTTATCTGCTCCAGAAGGTGGCAAAGGGCACAGCGTCTTTAATAGTGTAATAGCCTGGCATTGCACATGCTGTAACTCCTCAATTCCATAGATTACTGGTAAAAAGAGAGGGGGGGAATATTTTTTTTCCAAGCCCTGTCTTTGCCAAAGCCCCCTCACTGTTCCCTTTCCAATCTGCAGTGTCAGAAAACTCAAATACTTAACGAATCCTCTCATGTCTGTTGGCTTCATTTAGCGAACGTCTGTTCAGTTATCATCGATTAGAGGGAAATATTTATTTCTGAGAAACATTTTACTCATTTTTGGAGATAGAGCAAATGTGAGATGAAGAGAAACTCAAAGAAGAATTTCTAATATATATGTATTTAATTGTAATTTCTGTGACAGGGACGTGAAGTAATGCAACAGAAACAGAAAACAGTTTGTGGATGAGAGATTTTTAGGAGAGAGGGGGGAAAAAACCCCAACCCATTTCCCCTGGGAAATATGTCTACCAATAAAGAACAAAAAAACTACACAGAAAACTTATTTAGGCTCTGAACTGTGAGAGTAATAAGCACTGAAAAAAATCTGTGTCCAGCAGTGAACAGAAATTGGAGCATTGTTATGCCAGTTCAGCACAAATCACAGCCTAACTTTTAGGCTTTGCTCTCATGTATGAGTTTTCTCAGTAATTCTTCCAAAGCACAAATCAGTTGAAATCTTTTCTAGTGTCCCAGAAGATGTTAGAAGATCTTCACCATGAGAGTGGTGAGACCCTGGAATGGGTTCCCCAGGGAGGTGGTTGAGGCCCTATCTGGAGGTGTTTAAGGCCAGGCTTGATGAGGCTGTAGACAGCCTGATCTAGGGCAGGGTGTCCCTGCTCATGGCAGGGGAGTTGCAACTGGATGATCCTTGTGGTCCATTCCAATCCTGACAGATTCTATGATATATCCTATGTCTTAAAATATCAGAAAGTAAAATACTAGAAGAAGAAAGCACCAAGGGAAAGCATAGAAACACAGAATCATAGAATTAACCAGGTTGGAAGAGACCTCCAAGCTCACTCAGTCCAAACTATCACCCAGCCCTAGCCAATCAACCAGGCCAAGTCACTAAGTGAAAAGCTCAAGATGAGGCTGCAGTGTGAGTGCAGCCCAGACAGCAACTGTGTGCTGGGCTGCAGCAAGAGCAGTGTGGGCAGCAGGGCAAGGGAGGGGATTGTGCCCCTTTGCTCTGCTCTCCTCAGACCCCACCTGGAGTCCTGCACCTGGTGTGCAGTTCTGGAGCCCCCAGCACAGGAAGGACATGGAACTGTTGGAGCCAGTCCAGAGGAGGCCACCAAGATGCTGAGAGGGCTGCAGCAGCTCTGCTATGAGGACAGGCTGAGAGAGTTGGGGCTCTGCAGCCTGGAGAAGAGAAGGCTTCCAGGAGACCTTAAAGTAGCCTTCCAGTCTCTGAAGGGGGCTACAGGAAGGCTGGGGAGGGACTATTGACAAGGTCTTGTAATGACAGGACAAGGGGCAATGGGTTTGAACTGACAGAGGGGAGATTTAGACTGGATGTTAGGAGGAAGTTGTTTGCAGTGAGGGTGGTGAGACACTGGCACAGGTTGCCCAGGGAGGTTGTGGCTGCTCCCTGCCTGGAGGTGTTCAAGGCCAGGTTGGAGGAGACCTTGAGTGACCTGTTTTAGTGGGAGGTGTCCCTGCCTATGGCAGTGTGTTGGAACTAGATGAGCTTTGAGGTCCTTTCCAACCTTACCATTCTATGATTCTATGATGGAGTCACCATCCCTGAAGGTGTTCCAAAATGTGCAGATTTGGCACTTCAGGGCATGGTTTAGTGGTTGTGGTAGTGTTGGACTTGATCTTAGAGGTCTTTTCCAACCTTCCTGATTCTATATAGCTGCATGGATGTGCACAGAGTTTATTAAAATATCCAGAGAGCTAAAACATGGGAGTTGGCAACAAAAAGCAGGACACAAAAAGCAGGAAGGCAAGAAAAGAAAATGTTTCTGTTTGCCTGTTTGCAGAGGTGTGAGCTGCTGCTTTTGACTTACCTCCTTCCTCCCATGTATTCAGTCTCCAATATCAAAATAATTTTTTCTCTGCCTGGTACTTTACTGCCTTCTGCTATGCTAATGTGCTTATTTTTCCATATGTTTTCTGTGTACCTGTGGGATCTCCTGGTGCTAAGTATCTGCTGATATGTTTCTGAGGTGTGTTGCACGCACACCAGGTGGGGTTGAAGGCTCCTTTGGAGCTTCAGCACTATTACAGGACATGTGTTATGGGCAGGAAATAAAATGTTCTTGGGGAAAATGCATAAAGACATTTACTGCTTCCCCTTCTTCTTGTGGGTCTGTTGTGCATAGCACTGGCACCTGCTGTTATCATCCATATGCCCATGCTAAGGATGCGCCATACCTGACGCCAGATGCCATAGAGGTTCCTCGAGCTTTGCATCACTCACAGTTCACTTGTAAGAATCAAGGCACAAGCTGTTTTTTTTTTTTTCTTTCTTCCTTTTCAGTGTGTAAGAGCATCATGTGTATATTCTTGCAGGTAAATAACTAAGTAATAAGCTGAAACTATTTACAGACCTGGCCAGGTTTAACCTGTGAGTCAAGATCCCTGACAAAACTTCACTAAGAAATGTGGCTTTATGATGACAGGAGGAGGAAAACACTGAAGCCAAACTACTCAGCTGAAACACAAGAGCCCCTTTCCTATAAGACCTTATTTATACAGGAGGTGAGAGTTTAGAGACACCAAAGTCACCCAGAAGACAAAACAAAGAGGGCAAGGACAGGCTGCTGAAAGCGCACTTGCGGGGTGGCATCGGTCAGCAGTAAACACATCATCTCACTATGGAGGTAGTTGGTTTTGTCTTTGTTTTTCCTTCTGCTGGCTATAATAAAGTTTTGCTGCTCTGGTCTAATCTCTTTTATGAAGAGCAATTTATCTTACTCCTGCTGTCTTCATCACATCAGGGGGACAGGTGAAGTAGCTGAATTTCCAAAGGCAGCAGCGATGCGCACCATGTATCAGAGGGCATGACCCGTGCCAAGCTCTGAATTTCTCATTTTTACCAGCACACACCAAGCTGCAGCCTTATTTTTCAAAGGCACTTTAGTGTACACATACAATTACTTAAACAATTTATACTTAATTCAATTTTACACTGACAAATCTCTTTGAATCCTTTGTATCCGTGTATCGAAATGCTCTACCAAAGGGAAAAATCTATAATATCAAGCTTAAAATGTTTTAGTTTCCAGTAGAAGACAATGCTACAGCCTCCAGAAATCCTACAGTGATTTGAAAAATCACTTTGTAGGATATGGAATGTTTACTGTTGTGGAAAAAAAAAACAAAAAACAAACCATCAAACTGTCCATTGTTTTTCCTAGAGGAGAAAACAGTAATTATTGAAGGCTTCTCCAGACCTCAGGTATTTTAGCCTGTTGTGGTTGTTTTGTGAGCAGGAGCTGAACCATTGTGAATCCAAATTCAATTCCCATCAATGCCTCCCAAACCCTAGTGAAGACTCAAAGCCATGCTAAGAACCATAGAATCATAGAATAGTAAGGTTGGAAGGGACCTCAAGGATCATCTAGTTCCAACCCCCTGCCATAGGCAGGGACACCTCCCACTAGCACAGGTCACTCAAGGTCTCCTCCAACCTGGCCTTGAACACCTCCAGAGAGGGAGCATCCACAACCTCCCTGGGCAACCTGTTCCAGTGTCTCACCACCCTCACTGCAAACAACTTCCTCCTGACATCCAGTCTAAATCTCCCCTCTGCCAGTTCAAACCCATTGCCCCTTGGCCTGTCATTGCAGGACCTTGTCAGTAGTCCCTTCCCACTCTTCCTGTAACCCCCTTCAGATCCCGGAAGGCCACTCTAAGGTCTCCTGGAAGCCTTCTCTTCTCCAGGCTGCAGAGCCCCAACTCTCAGCCTGTCCTCACAGCAGAGCTGCTGCAGTCCTCTGAGCATCTTCGTGGCCTCCTCTGGACCCGCTCTAACAGTTCCATGTCCTTCCTGTGCTGGGGGCTCCAGAACTGCACACAGTGAGAAGCCAGACATCTGGTGTGCCAAGTTCCATCCAGGAGATTTTTTTTTTTTCAGCAGTGGACTAGGCTCCTGCTAACCAGGATTTATAGCAGAAATGCTGACAGACAATATTGGTGATACTGCTCTAATTTATTTGTGTTGAATGTTTTTTTCATCTCCCTCCCTTTTAATGATCTAAGTCTTTTTGCATCTGGCAGTATGTTTCCTAACTGTTTACCTTTCCTGCCAAAGCAGTATCATCCATCTATGACTATGCTTTTCTTGGTTTCTTGCTCTCTGTCTTTAATATTTGGAGCCAATTTTCCACTTATTCCAGGCCTTCTGTACCTCTGATGTTGCCATTAACTTCTAAAGTGGAACCCTGTCAAAAATGCTTTCAAGATGTAATATTTTTTTATGATTAAATGTGGGGTTATGTTCTGGTATATTTTTATCATAAACACTGAAATATCCTACAACTACTCTTAGTTGGCATTTTCCTTAAAACAAAAACAGATCCTGATCTTTTAGATGCTGGGTGAGTGTTTTCTGCTGCCTCTGCCAGGGAACACTGTCAGGTACTTCTGGTATTTACAGGATCATAGAATCATTGAACCCTAGAATCATAGAGACATAGAACCATAGAATCACAGAACCATAGAATCACAGAATGATAGAATCATAGAATCATTGAATCATAGAATCACAGAATGATAGAATCATAGAACCATAGAATCATAGAGCCATAGAATTAGGGAATCATAGAATCACAGAATCTTAGAGTCATAGAATCATAGAACCATAGAGCCATAGAATCATAGAATCATAGAATCATGGAATCATAGAACCATAGAATCATGGAATCATAGAATCATAGAACTGTAGAATCACAGAATCGTAGAATCATAGAACCATAGAATCATAAAACCATAGAATTAGGGAATCATAGAATCACAGAATCTTAGAGTCATAGAATCATAGAACCATAGAGCCATAGAATCATAGAACCATGGAACCACAGAACCATAGAACTATAGAATCATTGAACCATAGAATCATAGAATCACAGAACCATAGAATCACAGAATCGTAGAATCATAGAGTCATAGAACCATAGAATCATAGAACCATAGAATTAGGGAATCATAGAATCATAGAATCATAGAATCATAGAGTCATAGAAACATAGAACCACAGAACCACAGAATCATAGTCATAGAATCATAGAACCATAGAGCCACAGAATCATAGAACCATAGAATAATAGAACCACAGAATCATAGAAATGTAGAACCACAGAACCACAGAATCACAGAACCATAAAATCATAGAACCATAGAATTAGGGAATCATAGAATCATAGAGTCATAGAAACATAGAACCACAGAACCATAGTCATAGAACCATAGAATCATAGAACCATAGAGCCACAAAATCACAGAACCATAGAACCATAGAGCCATAGAATCATAGAGTCATAGAGTCATAAACCACAGAACCACAGAATCATAGTCATGGAACCATAGAATCATAGAACCATAGAGCCATAGAATCATAGAATCATAGAGTCATAGAACCATAGAATCATAGAATTAGGGTTGGGAGGGACCACAAGGATCATCCAGTTCCAACCCCCCTGCCATGGGCAGGGAAACCTCACACATTGTATGTATTTGTAAATACTTATAAATCCATTGTGTATATATGCTTCTAAATTTTGTTTTGCTGTAAATATAACTTCACCTCACTTCCAAGCCATCTGAGCTGGTCTGGTACATTCCAATAGTGTGTGGGAAGTTCTTAACCCACATCACATTGGCACATATACCACCTCCCACTAGACAGGTTGCTCAAAATCCTATCCAACCTGGCCTTGACAAATCAAACCCAGTACTAAGTTTGGGGTTTTTTTTCCCTTTCATCATCATGAAATTCACTCTCAGCTAGAGGAAAATGCAGTTCAGCACTGAGACATCCCACAGAATTATGAAGCTCTGCCTCTGAGCTTCAAAAAACTGGTAGGCATTCATTTCTCTTCTATCTGAGGCCATTGATAATCACCTGTGGTTTAGTATTTGTATAGTGCACTGAAAACAGACAAAGTTCATCCCAAAGTGCCAGCTCAGTCTTCCATTAATCTCCAGCTCAGTCCCTTAAAGGAGGAAGTAACAACTCTGTAATGATAAGGCTGGTGGCAGCAGCCAGAGTGCTTGAAGGTCTGTTCTTGTAAAGGAAAATTTTCAATTAGTTAAAGGAGCCAGGAGCATCAGCTTTCAAAAAAAAAAAAAGCTTCCTTATGAATCTTTGATCTCTCTCACTGCACCATGTTTCTCATGAAAGACAGTCGTAGTGGCACTGTTTAAACAACATCTACAAAACAGTTCAATTTGCAAATCAGGAGGATTACAGTTGCCTTTATAATCTTTATTTAAATGAAGTGGCGTGAAGGAGCTGTTAAATTAAGGGCTCCTCTATCAGAGTTGTGTCCCACTAGAAGTGGCCAATTCTTGAGGATAACAAAGCCACGATTCATGCAAACTCCAAGCAGGAAAAAGGCCAATTTAAAATGTTTGATCTCAGCTTCCCTCCTAGGGTCTCAAAACCAGAGAGACTTATTTTGCTACCCACCCTCTAACTCGTGGTTTTTACTTCAGAACACTGCTGTTTGGTAAACTCACATAAACACAAGAAGTCCCTGCCTATGGCAGGGGGTTGGAACTAGATGATCCTTGAGGTCCCTTCCAACCTTACCATTCTATGATTCTAAGTTTGTGAGCACACCAGAAGCTGGGCATGGCCAGCTTGCCCCTGCTCTTCTGGGGAAGACCTCTGTGCTACCTGATGGTGCAGTTACAAAGCAGTTAGGTGTGTGTGGTGTCTCCAACTTGGGCTGTCCACCCCACGTTCACAGGCTCACAGGATATTCTATGATTCTGTGTTAGCAGTTCAGAGGAACCAAAGAAGATCATCCAGTCCAACCCCCCTGCCAGAGCAGGACCAGACAATCCAGCTCAGGGCACACAGGAACACATCCAGACAGGCCTCAGAAGGCTCCAGAGAAAGAGACTCCACAGCCTCTCTGGGCAGCCTGGGCCAGGGCTCTGGGACCCTTACGGTGAAGAAGTTCTGCCTTGTGTTGAGCTGGAACCTCCTGTGCTGCAGCTTCCATCCATTGCTCCTTGTCCTATCCCAGGCAGCAGTGAGCAGAGCCTGTCCTTCCCCTCCTGACCCCCAGCCCTCAGATATTTATAAGCATTTATTAAATCCCCTCTCAGTCTTCTCCAGACTAAGCAGCCCCAGGTCCCTCAGCCTCTCCTCTTCAGGCAGTGCTCCAGTTCTCTCATCACCCCTGTAGCCCTCCCTTGGAGTGTCTCCAGCAGATCCCTGTCCATTTCAAACTCTTCTCCACTCTCTACTGCATGTAAATAAAGAGACAACAAAATCAACCAGAGAGGTAAGAGGCAGTCACGGGATATAGCCAAGGGAAGGTCTCTTTGGAATCCTGAGCTGAAGGCAAGGGGAGCAAACCCCAGAAAAGCAGACTATGGGAGACAGAAGGAAGAGGAAGGCAGATCTTTGTCTTGCCCTCCGTCTCCTCTTTGGCTGGAAGATGTTTCCTGTTATAAAGTCATAGACTCATTGACACTGGGAAAGACCTCTAAGACCAAGTTCAACCCAAAGCCCTCAACAAGAGATGTATCCCAAACCCTGCTTCTTCTTCACCAGGGCCCAAATGCTTGTAAAGGAGAAAAGTGAGTACTGTATTATAGCACCTTCAGCCAAAACTTGCTCCCTGTCTGTAGCCTCCAGCTTTCAATACCCCAGACAACCACAGACCCACCCTCTCTTCACCTCCAATGTGAGCACATTCCTCTGATCACAGATTTAAGTGTTGTTACTGCTACTGCAAAGTGTGATGGCAGAGGTTATGTTCTAAAATTGTAAATGTCACAATTATAAAATCATCAATTTAATTTTTATGTACAGATATATATGAGACTCAAAGTCCTCACACACTCTTTTGGATTATCAATGTTTTCCAGTGCTCTTGTGGTTGACAAAGTGAACACAAAGAGGTCCTAAGGATCCTCTGGGCAGTGACTGGCTTGAAAGCAGCCCTGAGGAGAGGGACTTGAGGGTGCTGATGGAGGAGAAGCTCAATCTGAGCTATCAGTGTGCTCTGGCAGCCCAGAGAGCAACCAGAGCCTGGGCTGCAGCAAGAGCAGTGTGGGCAGCAGGGCCAGGGAAATGATCCTGCCCCTCTGCTCTGCTCTGGTGAGAGCCCACCTGGAGTANCATATTGAAT
Source organism: Ramphastos sulfuratus (assembly GCA_013399055.1). Taxonomy (NCBI): domain Eukaryota; kingdom Metazoa; phylum Chordata; class Aves; order Piciformes; family Ramphastidae; genus Ramphastos; species Ramphastos sulfuratus. Next base: position 25,091 of record WBNM01042948.1, read on the forward strand.
TTCTTTCTTGGGCACAATTTTCCCATTAGAAAGATGTTCAAAAAAGCTCTTTGATGTCCCATGGAGCTACAGCTCTGCTGCCAGAACGCTGTGAAAGGAAGGCAGTAACTCTCTAGCTCTGCCATTGTAGACATCACCTTAAGACAGTAAAGAAGGTGAATTTCTTTAAGCTTGTGGCTGAATTTTTGGTTATTTTTTGTTATGAATTAGAAGCCATACTTCAGCCTTGAGCTCCATGAGAGATGTGTGTAGCTGAGCCAAGTCTATCAGTCACCAAGCATGTCTAGTGGTGTTCTAAAATGAGAAAAGGGGCAGCAAATTACTGTGCTGGTGTGTTTTTTTCTTTTTTATGTTGTTGTTTATTTGTGTTCCTGTTGTGTTTTTTTTTTTTGTTTGTTTTTTTCCTAAATAGAAACCCAACTTATATGCAGCCTGTGTATTTTCAGGGTATTATGGGATATTTATAAAGCAATGGATTTATAGACTTAGGTTTTAACCATGGCATCTTTTGGGCTTCAGCTGGCAGAATATAGTCCATGAACATTGGCAATTATCTCTACCTCTGTAGGTTAAGTGTCACTTTAAACCCATCAATATTTAAGGAATGTCATCAAAATCTTCCTGGACATGATTTCATGCAACCTCTTCTGTGTGACCTTTTAGCTTTAGCAAGTGGTTTGGATTAGATGATGGAGGTTATTCTGCCCCTGTGCTCAGCACTGCTCAGGCCACACCTTGAGTGCTGTTCCTCAGTTCAAGAAAGATGTCGAGGTGCTTGAATGTGTCCAGAGAAGGGCAGCAAGGCTGGGGAGGGGCCTGGAGCACAGCCCTGTGAGGAGAGGCTGAGGGAGCTGGGGGTGTGCAGCCTGCAGAAGAGGAGGCTCAGGGCAGACCTCATTGCTCTCTGCAGCTACCTGAAGGGAGGCTGTAGCCAGGTAGGGTTGGGCTCTTCTGCCAGGCACCCAGCAACAGAACAAGGGGACAGAGCCTCAAGCTGTGCCAGGGCAGGTTCAGGCTGGATGTTAGGAAGAGAGTCTTCGTGGAAAGAATGACTGGCATCGGAATGGGCTGCCCAGGGAGGTGGTGGATTCCCCATCCCTGGAGGTGTTTGAAAAGAGGCTGCATGAGGCACTTAGTGCCATGGGTTAGTTAATTAGAAGGGTTTGGTGATAAGTTGTACTTGATGACCTCAAAGGTCTTTCCCAACCTGGTTAATTCTGTGATTCTCTGATCTCCAGAGGTCCCTTCCAACCCTCACCACTGTGTGACTCTGTGCTCTAAAGTCAGAAAGCCCCCACAGCCGTAAGTGAGAGACTGATTTGGCATTAAGTGTGGCCAACTCTCACTATCACTCAGGCTTGATTATACAATAGTTCTATATTTGAGTGCTCTCACTGTTCCACAAAGAATCAAGCACCAGCCTAGGTGCTAAAACCTGGATGTTAGGTTTGAGAGCTTGTAAATAGCCAAAACCTTTGCACTTAGTGCACTCCAAGATTTACCCTCAAAGGTGTTACATTCTCAGGAGCTGCTGAGAAAGAAAAAGAAAAGGATTCTGAGGGTAAAGTTGAAGCTTGCTGTTACTATTAAATTTAACCTTAGATTGTTTATATCTGTACTAGAAGTGAAGGAGGGCTGGAGCACCTCTCTTAGAAGGAGAGGCTGAGAGACATGAGGGTCCTTAGTCTGGAAAGGGACTGAGAGACCTGGGGCTCCTTAGTCTGGAAAAGGGCTGAGAGACCTGAGGGTCCTTAGTCTGGAAAGGGACTGAGAGACCTGGGGCTCCTTAGTCTGGAAAGGGGCTGAGAGACCTGGGGCTCCTTAGTCTGGAAAGGGGCTGAGAGACCCCTGAAGCCTGAGTGGAGATCTTAGAAATGCATATAAATATCTAAATGGTGGAGGTCATGAAGATGAGGCTGGACTCTTTTAAGTGGTGCCCAATGATCCTGCTCTGGCAAGGGGTTGAACTGGATGATCTTTCAAGATCCCTTCCAGCCCCTAACATTCTGTGATTACGTAGTTTGACATAGGACACGAGGCAATGGATACACACTGAAATACAGGAGAATTTGCTTGAACTTAAGGAAAAATAACTTTGCTGTAAGGTTGACAGAGTCCTGGCCCAGGTTGTGCAGAGAGGTTGTGCAGTGTCCTTCTCTGTAAAAATTCCAGACCTGCCTGGACATTGTCTTCCTGGGCTATCTGCTCTGGGTGACCCTGCTTTAGCAGGGCAGTTGGACTAGGGCTCTGCAGCCTGGAGAAGAGAAAGCTTCCAGGAGACCTTGGAGTGGCCTTCCAGTGTCTGGAGGGGCCTACACAAAGGCTGGGAGGGACCATTCACAAGGTCTTGTAATGACAGGATGAGGAGGAATGGGTTTAAACTGGCAGAGGGGAGATTGAAACTGGATGTTAGGAAGAAGTTCTTTGCAGTGAGGGTGATGAGACGCTGGCACAGCATGCCCAGGGAGGTTGTGGATGACAGAGTCACAGAATGTGATCTTTGATCTTTGATCTTTGATCACATTCTGTGATTCCATCATCCACAACCTCCCTGGAGGTGTTCAAGGCCAGGTTGGATGAGCCCTTGATTGACTTGTTCTAGTGGGAGGTGTCCCTGCCTATGACTAGGGGTTGGGACTGGATGAGCTTTGAGGTCCCTTCCAACCTCAACTATTCCATGATTCTATGATTCTATGACCTGCAGAGGTCCCTTGCAACCCCTACCATGAAAGGTGAAGTCAAAACTAGGTTTGGAAAGAGCTGCACACACAGTACAGCTGTCCCAGGCTGCCCTTTCTGGATGCATCTCTACATGAGTGGTGCCTTTCAAACCTTTTGAAGCAGAACTGCACTGGGTTACTCCATACTGCTCTGTGTGACCTGATTCCTGACCCTTTTTTACCCCTATTAGGGAGAGGGATTTAAGTTATCTTGGGTTCCTTCATTACCATCAGATGAATAATCTTTGAATTCCAGGGAAGAGGGAGTTCTGTCATTAGAAATGTTCTCACTCTGCTCCTGCCAGTGGGGAGGCAGGTGCAAGAAAACTCACTTTTAACCCTCCACTGTTTGCTTGATTGCACTGGAGGATCTGATGATGAAAGTACAGTGTGAACTTGTGTGCTGTGCACCAGAAACTTCAGCAGTTTTCTCTGTGGTGGGAACAAAAGTGCAACATTAATAGCTGTGCTCATAAGAAAGCTTGTGAGTGGGCCTCTCTGGCAAGGAAGAGTCACACAGATTACATTACATTGTGTGCCAGGCAGAAAGGTATATGTAGAAATAAATTTATATTCCATGAGTGAGGCTTTTTATCTATTAATATCCCCTCCCACAGAAAGCTACCCTGGCCAAACTCCCCTGCAGAGGCAGTTCCTGGGCACCTTGCTATGCACATGGAGAGGAAGAGCAGCCAGGAAGGGCAAAACATCTTTTTTAATTCAAGATATCCTTATTCTAGTCTAGTTAACAAAATAACTCAGGAGCATGGTGTAGTAAATGAAAACAGACGTTTGAGTCAGGCAGAGTAGCTGGGAATATTCCCCCCCCCCAACACCCCCCCACCCCGTGCTGTGACTGTAATTTTCCAACCCAAGTGAAGATTGGAAACTTAAGCAAGGAATCATAATTGCAGCATAGAAGGAAAAACATAACAGGCAAATTCCTGTGCTTCCTCCTTCGGGGAGCACAAGGGTGTGAGGATGACAGAGCTGGATCTACCTTCTGCTGCAGCACCAGACCCTCATGGGCACCAGAGCCCCTGCAGCTCAGCCTAACTGGGAACAGATGCCCTGGGGCTCAGCCTGAATGGACCCAGCTCAGTGGCAACTCTGAGCTGTTTAACCTCTTGGCATCCAAAGCTGAAAGAGGGGACTAGTGTGAGGCTAAATTTGTTCTGCTCAGGAAGTGCTTTAAGATGCTCATTAGAAAGGTGTGATCATAGAAACAGACAGCAGAGGCCTGGGCTGAGCAGATGTCTTTCCCTTAGTTGCCAGAATACCAGTCTGCATGGCACTGAATCCAAACCCACCTTCTTCCTGGGTTTATTAACAGAGTAATTAACAATGCAACAATTATCCTGACTCAGTTGTTCCTCTTGGGCTTCTTTCCTTCTATGTAACTTGATGTGTTCTATGTAACATGGTGCTGATAAGATTGCCACATTAAAAATGTTCTGGAGCCCCCAGCA
>WBNM01042949.1:0-33306 GCA_013399055.1 Ramphastos sulfuratus
TTCAGCAAGACTTGGACAAACTGTATAGCTGGGCAGAGAGGAACCTAATGAGGTTAAATAAGGATAAGTGCAGAGTCCTGCACCTCGGAAGGAATAATAAACTGCACCAGTACAGGTTGGGAGGTGATCTGCTGGAGAGCAGCCTCATGGAGAAGGACCTGGGAGTGCTGGTGGACAACAAGCTATCCATGGGACAGCAATTGCCCTTGTGGCCAAGAAGGCCAGTGGGATCCTGGGGTGCAGGAGATTAAAGGAGGTTCTCCTTCCCCTCTGCTCTGACCTAGTGAGGCCCCATCTAGAATATTGCATCCAGGCTTTTTAGTCTGGAGAGGAGAAGACTGAGAGGGGATGTAATAAATGTCTTTAAATACCTGAGGGCTGCGTATCAAGAAGGAAGCGACAGCCTCCTCTCACTCATGCACAGTGATAGGCCAAGGGGCAGTGGATGTAAACTACTACACAGAAGGTTCCACCTCAACATGAGGAAGAACTTCTTTAGTGTAAGGATCCCAGAACACTGGAACAGACCCCGCATTGGGAGGTTGTGGAGTCTCCTCTGGAGACTTTTAAGACCTGTCTGGATACGTTCTTGTGTGACCTATGCTAGATTATATGGTCCTGCCCTGGAAGGCAGGTTTGACTTGAAGATCTCTAGAGGTCCCTTCCAACCCCTAACATCCTGTGATCCTGTGAACATTGTTAGGCCTGCAGCCCCGTTTAGTTCTCCCACCATGCTGAGATTCTCTCACCATCTACTGTAGGGTTTCCAGCCTGATAGGAAAGGGCTTGAGCTAAGATGAATCTAGACAGCCAGGAAAATAAGAGGAATAGCAGGATAAGGACTGGTCTTAAATGGGATTAGACTTGGGACACTCAAAAGATGAATCAGAAAAATTGCATAGAGATGGGTGAGAGGGATACAGAGACAGGGATGAACTAATTTCACAAGACTGAATAATGTCCAGGCTAGGAATTTGTTTAGGAAAGGGGGAATGGAAAGGAGATCTTATAAAGACAGTGGTATATGAGAAGGGCATAGGAATTCATTTGGGCTACTGCTTTGCAAGAAAAATATCCAACATCTAACTTCATCAGTATGAAATTAAAATGTGCTTATTTATATAGTTACGTTTCATAAAGACCTTTCTTTTAAATATATATATGTAGTGTATATATATATATATATATATATTCATACAATAAAAAGAAATTCAATAAACATGAGTGTTCTTTATTCAGATTCCTACAACCCAGAAAAGACTCTAAAGGTCTCCCTCTGTGCCTACTCTTCTCTTCCAGGACAGGAGAAAAAGAAAAGAAATGCAATTCTCCCTGTTCCACCTCGGTGAGGAAGGAGCAGCACAAAGAGTTCCCTTGTCCACCAGCAGGACTCAGAGATGGGCATGGGGCTCTCAGAGAAGGAAATAGAAAATAAAATCAAATGAGGCTTAATCCGAAAAGCAAACGTTTGCAGGGACAAAGCCACCACAGGGATTGTCATTTCACAAATTGTATTAATCTGGGCAAATAGTGCTTCAGAAACAGTAACCATGGTATTTATGCTCAGTTCCCTCTCCTGACCTTATCTTCCCTTCCTTGCTCCCCTCAATATGGGCCAAACCCTTATCTCTTTGTACCAAAGGTCTCCTCCTCAACACTGTAATCATGCAAACCTGGTATTTGTGCATTAATTTGATAAGGAAAAAAGATGACTGAAATGTGACATATTTCCTTTTGGTTAAGAAGTAGTGGGAGAGTTTAGTTAGGGGTGCGAGATGACAAAGCAACTGAACACCCAGATCCCCAAGGAGCATTTCATTAACTTTCTAGGGGCCATGTGTTTGTAAGTTGGATTGCATTAACAAGCTCTGCATTTTAGGTCCAAATAAATGTGCAAGGCTGAGCAGTAAAGGGAAGGTTGGAAAATGAAGCCACGCGTAAGTGAAACAGGGTAAGCAGGAAAGAGCAAGAAATAATTATAACCAGGCCTGCAACACTTCCTACACACTCTTTTTGGTCCAGCCAACACATTAGCCACCTGTTTGCCTTGTGAGATGCTTTGCTAGAGCTATAGTCTTTCATTTCTTCATTTCAGACAGCAGATGAGAGGACAGGGTTTTTTTGTTTTTTTTGTTTTTTTCCCTAGAAGCTGATGTAATCTTTCTTCATTTGTCTACCTTAATATTTTTCCTGATCACTTTGTATCTAGATACCCACACATTCAGGATTTTCATTAAAAGCTTTTGTCATGAAGAAAAGGAGAGGATAGTGGAACTACAGTTCTATGCATGGAACCAGCACAGAAATAATAAAAATAGACAAACAAACAAAACCCCACGACTGACCAACCAACCAACCAACCAACTCTTTTTTCCTAATGAATACTGACTCAGAATGATGCTGGGGAAAGAGCTTCATCTTGTTATGTTACAGGATTTACCAGTCCTGCTCACAGAGGATATTTTTTTCCTTTGAGTTTATTTTTTGGCTGTATGTGTTGTGGTTTGTTTTTGTTTGTGCTTGTTTGTTTGCTTTTTGGTTTGGTTTGGTTTGGTTTGGTTTTTTGTTCAATTTCAAAGACACTAAAGCGTCATGTACTTAAATATTCCAGTTCAGTCACTAAAGCTATTGAGTTTGTGTTCTGATTAAGAGAGAAAGTGAACAAAGAGGCAAAGTGTGTGAGGGAAGAGCGTTAAGTGTAAAATCTACCATGGTGAAAATGAATCAGAGTGAAAAATATATTGAAACTGTGGAAAAAGAAAAGGAAATGTGTTTTCCCCCTTTAGCTGGAGGACTGATAGAGGAAAGTTTTTCTTCTTTTTGTTGTTTTTTTTTTTTTTGTTTGTTTGTTGTTTTTTTTTTCCTTCCCAATTGAATCAGTGTCAGAATGAGCTGAATTACAGGAAAGATGAGGTTAGGCAGCTCATGTAGCTTCTGAGAAATCAAATAAGAAAAATCCAAAGGATTCCCCAAACCCCAGAACTTCAGGAAATGTGCTAGTTCCTGTGTATTACATTGTTTCCTTCCTAACATATTAATGTCCAATACACAGCAGCAATCAATGTCATGCTCTGGTTTAACTTTTTTGTTCTAAGGTTTTCATTTAGCTTGCAGTTCTGTACAGTTATCTGCACTGTTATACAGCTGCACTGAGTTTTGTACCCATGTTTGTCTCCTTTACACCCCCAAAATCAGTAGATTTGGCGAAAATGTGCTTTAGAGTGTAAACAGAGCTTAAGCAGAGAAAAGTGTGCAGAGGGCAGATGATGATAGTTTAGTAACTTGGTGAGGTATGCAACAACTCAAGTGAGAACTCCTCACCTAATCCAATTGTTCCTGCTAATCCAATCAGCCGGAGAACTGAAGTCCTTGCTTTACAAGGGTGGTCATTTTGCCCTTTCAAGTAACTCAGGAAGTTAAGTGAATATTAAAGGCAAACCAAGATGGCTTGGTGTATTCAAAAAGTTCAGCTTTGGTGCAAGGGACATTACTTTCAGACTGGTCTTGATTTCACATGGTAAAACAACAACAAGCCAAAAGCCAAGACAGCTCGTACAGTCTCTTTGCAGCATCACAGGAAAGTTTCTCACTACCTCACTCTGAGTGCTGTAAACTGGAGGGTGGCTGGAGTGAGAAGAAGTTAGAAAAGGAAAGGGTTAACCTTCCATTATTCCCACTCCAGCAAATTGCTATCTAGCTCTGAAATTTTCGGCAGCCACATCAATATCATTCCATTGTGCCTTCATTACCTCCTGATCTCTAAATAAGGGCCAGTTGAGCTCAGAAAACATTATCTACTGCTGTTATGACTGACATAAACCACCAAAGTGGCATTTTACAGATGAGAAGAATGAGCAAAACCCATGCAAAGTCCTCTGCAGTTGGGTTTAAATGAGGGCTGTAACTTCTCACACATGCCCCACTCCCAGTCTACAGGAAGAGGCTGATTAATCCTGCATGTGTTAGACTGGAATATTACATTACTGGAAGCAAAGAAACCCCTTAATCATATTGCTGGTTATGCCAGAGGTCTGTTTTCTCTCCAGTGTATCACATTAAGAGCGATCCCTGGGCTACAACAACATCCCAGGCTGTTTTTCAGGTTGTAGCACTGCACACAGGCTTTTTCATTTTGGTTTTGTTTTAGTGGCTGATTGGCTTGGCTGTGGTTAACCTTCAGATAACCAGCAGCTGCAAGGAAGTTTCTGAGGAGAGAGGAAGATGGGAATTTATCATCTTCCATCTCTAAAAGAAATCGTGATTTGCAAAGAAAAGCCTTTCTTATATTCTCCCTTTGCCTTTTGCTTCAAAAGCAGGGGGATGGAAAAACAAATGCTGTACACAGGATGGGAAGCAGTACTGTTTCTCTACTCTGCCCTCCTCTTCTGCTCTGACCTAAGGAAAGTTAAGAACTTCAAATGAAGAACTCTTGTCTACACTTTCAGCCCACATTTGAGGGCAGAGTTCAATCCTGATTGGGTGTGTGCTAGCTGACAGAGCATCCTTCCAACCTTATTCTTTCCCAGTCTAGCAAGGCTAGCCATTAATGAGAGGAAAACACTCTCTGAGACCATACTGTCTTGGGAGATCTGGAGCTTGGGGAGTTTTTAACTCCTCCCTAGAGCCATTATGGGAGTGGATACAGAAAGAATAAACACTGTCTTGTTGACACAGTCCTTCCCTAGGAAGCCCAGGGGAGCTCATGAGAAATGCAGAATGTCTTCTGGGATGACACACTATGCACCTGATCTCAGTTCCTTGTCCCAAAACACCCATGGAGTGATACTTCCATGTGACAATGAATAAAACAGTTCCTTCTGATAGCATTGAAAGTTCTTGTCTTGTGTTTAGCCTATAGTTGAGGTTCAAATTTGCACCCATGATTGTAGAAGCAAGAAAAACCTGTGATTAAAATATTCCAACCTTCCTCATCTAAGACATTTTCAGAAATCTGAAGGCCGAACGAAACAACCACAAGCATGAGAAGTTCTGGCAGCAACTTCATCCGTTACAAACATGTAGACAAATCCTTGACAATAAACAATGTCACACAAAGCATGACACTAAGCAGAAATATCTTTGGGGATGGCTGATTATGGCACTTAACCCCAGGGAGGAGGAAGTGACAGAAGGAAAAGAGCCCCTGTTTGTACAAGCTGCTTTGGACTTTCCCTTTGAACAGGGCACAGGGGCACTGAATCTTGTGGCTTTTTTAATAGGAGCATCTGCTCTTGTTCCCAACCCAGCTGGATGGCATCTATGCATGTTTGCTGTTAGCGACATGTGCCATGTGCCATGAGGAGGAGCATATCCAGGGTAGGGAGCACACACACAGTTTAGAGGCCTTTACACCACACAGCAGGTCCATTTGTTTGGCCTGGAAGCTTACTTGGGGGCAGCAGCTGCATTCTCCATCTACTATGGAATATCCAAATGGTAAAACCCTTAAAAGTGGATGTCATTATAAGGGTAATGTGTGCAAGCAAGGACGCTGGGGGAGAGGGCTTCACGGGTGACTTCCACTTTATCTAATTTTATTTTGGTTTATTTTACTTTATTTCTTGCATTGACACCATTCCTACAGACTCTGAACTCAAGCCATCTGTGGGGCTATCTTGTACTCCCCTCCGTGATGACCTGCCTTGCAGGAGACCGATGGTGATGGAAAGGGGGTGTCGGAATGTCACAGGCATGTCTACGTAGTCAACGTTTGCAAAAATGGGATTTCTGTCTAGCTCGGGGGATTGTTACACAGCTCTTTACACTTTGGTAGACGTTCCCAAGGATGAAAATGCCAAATCAACCCTATTTATCTTTTCTGTGCTTGCCTTATTCCATCTATGTCTTCTCCCTACAGCATTGTCCACCAGCAATTTTTAAATGGCTTATATTTATGGGGTAAGTGGGGGTAGATGAATAAGTTCATCCCATCCTACCACTTGTAAAGGACTTCAGGGGGACCATGGAAAGCTGTGGCAGCCTCTCTCTGCCCATCAGCAGCAAATTTAACTGCCCCATCTGCCACTACAGCCCTCCAAAAGGACATAAAATGGCCCAGTCATTACAGCTAAAGGACAGCTCGTACAAACTACCACATGCAATGGCTTTTGCAGGGTTTAGTCCGTATGACTTGCATGTAAGAGCGGTCCTAGCATGGTCAATTCCCAAATTTAAAGTAAGAGCTATCAAAAAATGGGGAATAGTTTCTGCTTTATAAAAATAGCTTTGCCTGAGAAAACTTACTATGAAGTGTGCAAGGGAAGACTGCATTGATTTAAGCTGAGTGTTAATAATAAATCCGAAGAGCTACAGCACTGGCTCGCTGCCACCCACCTCAGTGAACCTGGCTGAACCTAGCAGACGCAAATACAAGTCAAACTCTGTAGGCTGGATACACAACAAGATACTGTTGTCCCATCTGTAGCAGTGTACATGCCAGTGGATATCAGCCTAATGCAAAGCAAGGAGATACATGGGGAAGCAGTTGATTTTCTCCTTCCTTCCCACTTTTTTTCTGCTCTGAACTGGGAAGGGAGCCTGGAAATTGGCACCATGTCCAGGGTGCTCCTAATAGACTGGCTCTGATATGGCAAACAGAAGAGGATGTTCAACATATGCTGTGTTTGTGCTACGACACAAGGACAGACGTTATGGGACCGATGTAAGTGCTACCTGTGATGCTGACACCCTAAATTGTTCACTGTGCTTTTGGACACTGACTAAGTAGACTCTCACTCTTTAAACACCAGGAGTGCATTTTCCCTAGGGGTCTTTAGCACCCACACCAGTATCAATGTGCCTGAAAGGCACAGTGGGCAGTTCAATGGATATGACCTGGTTAGTGTCGCTGAGGCCTAATTGGCATCCTTTGCAATCGGTCTGGCTTCAGTTGCCAGAAGAGAGAAAATCATCTCTTCCTTTCACAGATGGGATGGGGGAAGGGGTGACCACCGCATGTCTGTGTTTCAGTGTCAGGGGATGGCAACAAAGGATGTCAAGAACATGGCACTGCCAAGGCTCTTGCATATTTGGCTTATAACCTGATGAGTGCAAGGCAGGTGGCAGAGTCTATGTCATGCTCTGTAGGGAGTGGGGAGGGAAGGGAAAGAATAGAGGAAAAAATAAGGCTGGTACAGATGGGAAATGCCAGCTCTTCTCACTGGAACAGAGCTGTCAATTGGGAAACCCAGCCAGAGAAACTTCAAAGGATCAGGCGGAAAAGAGTAGAGATGGTCAGTGTCAACAAACACCTCTTCATCTTTTCCTATAGTCTATTTTGTTGGGATTTTAAAGATCCCATTTTGATAGGGAAATAAATAAATAAATAGAAAAGAAACCAGAAAAGAAATCAGAGATTTAGAATAAATGTGGCATGAGTGTGTGAGAGATGAAGAAAGAGAATAAGAGTGAGACAGAGATTTTATTTTTTTAAAAAAACAACACAAAAATACTTCTTGGAACAAAACACACATGGGGCAATGCCAAAAACTTGAGAAGGAGAGTGGTTACACACTAATTTAATTCTCTAATCCCCCTACTCCTGTCACTGTTTACTTACTGATAAATGTGCAGTAGCTTCAGCAAGACAGCCACATTTGCAGAAACTGACAGCCTGACTCAGAGACTATTTACCTAAAGACCATGAATATTAAAACAGGTTTCCGAAAGGGCCCCGTCTTGAAGGAGAAGATTAGCATGGGGCCTCTTGCTGACAGACTCTTCCCTCTCCACCCCTCCTTTCCCCACTTCGTGATGCATCTCTTGTGCAAACACTCGAGAAGTATCACCTAGCTGAAGAACTGAAATATTGGAGCGATGCCCTGGAGCTGTGCATTCAGCTTTAGCCTGACAGCAGAAACACCCATCCATTCAAGATAGAGGTTGAGGTGGGCTTTTTTGGTTTGGCTTTTGTTTTTTTGGTTGATTTGTTTTGAGTTTTGGGTTAGTTTGGTTTGTTTTTTTTGGTTGGNAGTATCTAGGGAAAATTTTGAAATCAGTAAGATTTTTTTTTAACTTATTTATGCAATGTGTATTTTATTGGATGAACTCTTTGGCAACAGAATCTTGTAGGGACCAAAACTATAAATAGGTCCACAAAAACAGTAAGATATTTATGAAAACAGTGTGAGAAACGCTTTTAAAGGAAATGATGCAGGAGCAAAGAATCACAGATTGCTAAAAGAAGAGAAGCAGATTAGGCCTGTCCTATAGACATTTGGCAACGGAGTTAGAAGCACAATATTTATTTACATGAACTGTCTCTTTATTACCCTTTCCCTCTACTGGGTATGAGAAGCACTCCTTTTCCATAAAGAAAGCTCCCCCCTCCCTGTAAAAAACAAAAGAAAACAAAACAAAAAACAAACCAGGAACATATATATAAGGCATGTGACCATTGAGAGAAACTCTTGTTGTTTAACCTGGTATATGGATACATAACCAACATGTAGACTAACCCACTCTGGTCAAAGAAATAAGATCCCTGTCTGTTACAATGGATGACAATGCTGCAGTGTGATGCATTTATTCTGACAAAGTCATCACTGCTTATCCTTGTAAATGGGTAAATATCCTGACTGAAGACAATGACTTCCAGCCTCTCTCAAGCATCCCAAGATGCCTTGATGTAGACACTCATTTGGCATAAAATGGCACAGCTCTGTTGAACTCAGTGGAGTTATTCTGTTGTTTGTTTTTGTCCCCAGCTGAGGATCAGGTGTTTTGTACACAAGCCGTTGGGAGCATTACTGCCAACTCNTGGAGCTGTGCATTCAGCTTTAGCCTGACAGCAGAAACACCCATCCATTCAAGATAGAGGTTGAGGTGGGCTTTTTTGGTTTGGCTTTTGTTTTTTTGGTTGATTTGTTTTGAGTTTTGGGTTAGTTTGGTTTGTTTTTTTTGGTTGGTTTGTTTGGGGTTTTTGTTTGTTAGGTTTCTTTGTTTGCTGTGGGGTTTTTTTGTTTGTTTTGATATGGGTTTTTTTGATGGTCCTTGATTTTATTTTTCCCTTTTAAATAATTAAAAAAAAAATTCTTTTTATGGAAAGTGAAATATGAGCAGATATTCCTTTAACAGAGTTAAAGAGGCAAAATGCTTTATCTCAATGTCCTAATCCTGAAAGAAGTTTGTCTTTATCTCCTGTGACATTGTATGGAATTCACCAGAAGGCTGGAAAAAAGAATGAAGTAGATCTAGAAAGGTCAGATCAGAACATGGCTGTCAGGATCAAGGGAAAGAAATAGATTCTATAGGATGGGGAAGATGAAATGTTCTAGATACCTTAACTGAAACAAGACCAGTANACATATATATAAGGCATGTGACCATTGAGAGAAACTCTTGTTGTTTAACCTGGTATATGGATACATAACCAACATGTAGACTAACCCACTCTGGTCAAAGAAATAAGATCCCTGTCTTTTACAATGGATGACAATGCTGCAGTGTGATGCATTTATTCTGACAAAGTCATCACTGCTTATCCTTGTAAATGGGTAAATATCCTGACTGAAGACAATGACTTCCAGCCTCTCTCAAGCATCCCAAGATGCCTTGATGTAGACACTCATTTGGCATAAAATGGCACAGCTCTGTTGAACTCAGTGGAGTTATTCTGTTGTTTGTTTTTGTCCCCAGCTGAGGATCAGGTGTTTTGTACACAAGCCGTTGGGAGCATTACTGCCAACTCCGTGATGGACAAGGCTAGCACAAGGATTAGCATATTTGGCTTCCAGGGAAAAGGGCTAATAGTTGTACTATTTGCACTCTCCCAGCGTCCCTGGGCATCTTCCCAAATGCAACCAGGCACTACATGCCTGGAAAACTACTTTCAGTAAGGCTGCCCCTCAGCTTTAACTTTATCAGAAAACCAGATTTGGCTAGAGAAATGTCAGAGACCTGCTTGATTTGAAAATGCACACACTTCGTGATTGAGTGTGTGAAAGGGTTAAGCCATGAGACCACCGGGCATTGAGCTCTTCTCTGACCATCCAGAAGGTTTCTGCTGCAACACCAGTGCCACAAACAACAATTTTCACACAGTCTTCATGGTTCCCAGCTGCCATGAGGCTACAAGTACATGTAGCCAGAGAAAGCTGAAGTTTCTTTGTGAATTCACTGAAGGTTACCAAAAGACACCTCTTCTCCAAAATGGGTAGAGTGAGAGGGCAGTCTAAGTGTGAGCAAACATCCCTTAACACAGATGGAAATCTTTGATGACTATTTCTTGAAGGCTGTTCTTTTGTTAAAAGAAGAGTTTCATTATAACCAGAGCTACCATAATGAGTAGACAAAGGTGAGTGATAAGGAATATCTTTTGGAAGCAGAAATACACCAGCAGAGCACAGATAAAACAAGAGTCACTCCAGCCTTGCAGTCTGGTCCCAAGGCAGAGTGGCTTCTTCCACTTTCTCTTTAGACTACCTCCCTTTACAAAATATTTTTCTATTATCTGAATGCACTTATTTATATTTGGCCACCATAAGCTTTTATTAGAAATTGAGAGGCTCTATCATGACTGTGAATATATAATTGCATGGAAAAATCAAGCCTCCTACAAGCCCAGTATTAAATGCAAGATGTAATCATAAAATGATAGAATCATAGAATGGTCTGGGTTAGAAAGGTCATCTCGTCCAACCTCCTCTGCAGGAAGCTGGGGCATCCTCAGCTAGATCACATTGCCCAGAGCCCTGTTGTGTCACACCTTGAATATCTCCAGGGATGAGGCTTCAAACTATGTCACTGGGAAATCATGTTTAAGGTTAATCTTAAAATGTGTAAAACAGCATTTCTTGATGATTTGAAAGAATGTTGCTTTATGATCCACCTCAGACAGAAAAGGTTTTGGACACTGTTTGGTTTAGTGATTACCAGAACCCTGAAATGGGTTAACGCAGGTAAGAGGCACCACTCCATGCTATATTTGTTTCTTGAATGCTCCTTCTAGATATTCACTTTTACATCATTGAACAGGTGGGTCTTGAGTGTGTCTCCTCCAAGGAGAGGTTTTCCATATTGATTGGTGTCTCATTGTGGACTTGGTTATTTGGGAAGCTTTTATCTGTATGCTCTTTTCCCTCCATTAGTTATACATGTCTACACAAGTGGAGTTGCAGTATCTTAGGTTTATAGCCCATATCCCCTTGATTTAGGAGGGTCCTGCAGGCTGTATGAAGTACATCTATCCCCAGATTCTGAAAGGGTAGACAAATCCTTTCTCAATCACTGCCCAGGTGACTCATCCATCTCATTTGCTCTCCTGATGCATGCAACATTCTGCCTATACTTCAAAGTGCCACAAATCCTTTTCTGCTAAGTGTACCCATGTACTCTGTGGTAGTCATTTACAGCCCACTGGACTATGTGTCTGTGCAATGTGCCACAGAACAATTACAATGTGGTTTATCTTCTAGCCTGTTTCCTTGCATAGAGGACCTCCTGTGATAGGCATATTACCCAGTAATGGTGCTGTGCACTGGCTATTGCTCTTGCAATGTGCCTTAGCGGTATGGTCACACGTCCCTTTGTACATTTTGTTCTCCTCTGAAAGTTTTGCATCTGTGACCTGTGACCAGATCACATGTATAAAAATTAATGCACTGGAAAAGGAAAACTTGAGTGATCTGCAAAGATATCAAGGTACATAACTTCTATTTAGATATTTTATGCTGAATATAAGGAGAGAAGACTAGGGCTTTAAAGATGAATTTAAGCAAACATTTTCATGGAGGTAGGAGTCTGTCAAGGAACATACCTCAAAGATTCTGAGGAAATAGTTTCTGCTTTAACACCCACAACCATGCATTAACGACCCAGTAGACATGCAGACAGTCCTCCTCTTTCCTTTCCCTTCCTTCTTCTAAAGAAAAATATTTCCACCTCTCCACCACCAGTAAAGAGTAGCTACCATTTACACATTTATAGATTAGTAGACGCAGCATCAGTTTCATTATATAAGGAGGGAAAGAAATAAGGAGCAATCTATATAGAATGTATATATTTTAAAGACTCAGCAGGAGATACTCTGCTGTCATTTTAGTTCATTGACAAATAGCTACATATTAAAGAGAGCCAGGACTCATGGAATTGGATGGAAAGTTATATCTCTGAATCTATTCGTAATCACCTGTGTCTCTGCTTCTTTTCTTGTAATACATGCAGAGACATGACATAGTGCTAGATACACCTGAAGCATTTTATAAAAAATGTAAGGGCTTTCCATCATCTAGTATTCAGGTAGTGTTGGACTGGGGCACACATCAGCCCCTATAAGGCAGGAGGGAAGAGGTAAGTTCAAACCAGATACTTGAAGTGTTCACCTAGGGAGAGAACTTGTGATGGCTACTCTATGGAAGGGATCACAGTGCCAGCAACCCTGACCTAACTGAGCTGTATGACTCTAAATTTCCAGCTCTTGTCTCATAATCCACATTTGCTCTTTGCTGCTCCTGCACCGAGACAAACTCTAGTCTCATGTGCCTTCCACATGTATACACCGCGTGCATTTATTTACCTTTGTGTGACTGCACTTTCCTTATCCTTTCATGACAGCTCCAGATGAGTGTGATTAAGTACATATAAGCCTTATACAACTTCTGTGGGAAGTAATTTTCAGTAAATTTTTCCAAATCACTTTAATTTTATGGGTAGGCAGAGTTAAAATGAAGAACCCAAGTCATGCAGCACGCCCGATGGAAATGATACGGGAGCAGAATCCAGATTTCTTTTCTCTTAGATTTTTTCTCTACACTCAAAGTAACACTATGTCCTATAATGATGGCATAATTTTAAAAATTACTACAACTACAGAGTTGAGAAAAGACTAAGAAGCCTTTCAGATTCTATTTTTCTTTTTACCTGTTACATGTGCTCTTGCCAAATTATTTTTGAGTAGCCGCTAACTCTATTTTATTAAGAGCCATTAACAAAGGTACATAGAAGAGACATTTCTTACACTACAGCTGAGTTGCAACTATTCATCATCAAGGCAAGACACTCGCTACCCAGTCAGAGTGGATGGTTTTGATAAGACAAAGATTTTAGCTGCAAGGATGAATATTCAGTTTTATAACTCAGTTCCCATCTCAGCCACGTTGCTTTTCCTGTCTGTAATTCCCACCATTCGGACACAGACTTAACATTTTCCTGCTTTTCCAGAGTTTTTGAGGCAGTAAGTCAAAACATGATCAGGAGGTACTTTGCAGTCTGACACCAGGAATACAAGCACTTAGGCAGGCAGATAAATTGTTTCTGTTCTCTGCCTGGAAGAGCATAACTTCTGCAGTTGTGTGTTTCCAGTAGGAGCATTCATAACCATGAATTCAGCAAGTCACTGTGGTGTGCATATTAGACACTTAGTCATGGAAAATTCATTGTCCGTGAGAAATGCTTCTGGTTAACATGTGTGCTGTAACAGACATAAAAATTGAGCACAATCTGACCATGAGCAGGCATAACAAATTCAATTCAGGAGTCACAGTGCTGCTGTGTCCTGCATAGTGCTCTGCTGTCCCAGCGCTCTGCACAGGAACAGACACAGCAAATTTTGACTTAATTTAAAAATTACTTTTAGTTTCGTTTCCTAAAGAAATGAGGGATTTTGTGACTGCGCTGTATCTTGATGTCTATAACAACTCTTTGTTTGTCTCCCTTCAATACCTTTGAATCAATTGGCACAGGAAGTTCCATCTGCAGCATGACAGGTATGAGAGAAAGTAATTGTAAGATGAAATGCTATAAGGAAATAGGCTGCTGTTTTTTTCACTCTCCACAGAATGCATCTTTCTTGGGAAGTGAATATGTTTTGGAATCTTTCACAGCATAAGTACCAGGAATAAATTCAGATCCATATTTAAAGTAATTTCTTAGTTGAAATAGCTTGTGTCTGTAATTTACCTCATTCACATAGCACAGAGCAGAGATAATCAAGTCTGAACAGCAGACCAACGTACAGAGCAACTGTTGTCTCCAGTACTTGCTCTTAACAGGTTAATCATTTAATGTCCTGTTGGTCAGACTTATGTTGATGAATTTCAAAAGCAACAGATTCTGAACTCTGAAAACTACCAGTCAGGCAGTCACGTCCGCTTTTGTATTGTCACTCAGAGAAAAAAAAATCATGATCCAGAAATTTCTTCTATGATTTGGAGCCAAATTTGTAGCCATTCTCATAACTTTTTAGGTTTCCCTGTATCTTGTCAATCCTTAAAGCTGATATAAATAACAGTAGCCTTCATGCTGTTCTGACTTTTATAGAGGAACAAATTCAGCCAAAGCCCAGTGCAAAGGATCTTTCTATCTGTCTATACTCTATACTGACAGATAAGTCTGACCTTCCAATAGAAAGACCCAATGGATGACGGATCAGCGTGGGACTGAGCTGCAAGCAAAATACTAACATTTGTAAGCTGCAAATTTATTAATTTCAGTGGATGCCCAAAAAAACCTCTGAGATCAGTACTTCTGTACATCTGTGTCTTCCTTTGACACCTGCTGTATCAAAGGAAAACCCACTGGTCTGATTCATAGAACAGAACAGTCCCGCGTGACATCCTGGTTACCAAACTGGAAAAACATGGACTTGATGGGTGGACCACTCACTGGATAATGAATTGGCTGGATGGTGGCACGTAGAGAGTGGTGATCAAGGGTACAATGTCCACCTGGAGACCAGTGACAAGTGGCATCCCTCAGGGGTCAATGCTGGCACCAATGCTGTTTAACATCTTTGTCAGTGACATGGACGGAGGAATTGAGTGCACCCTCAGCAAGTTTGCAGATGACACCAAGCTGTGTGGCACAGTCAACTTGCTAGAGATCCAGAGGGACCTGGACAGGCTGGAGAGGTGGGTCCAAGTCAACCTCATGAAATTCAACAAGGCCAAGTGTAAGGTCCTGCACCTGGGTAGGCACAACCCCATGCACAAATACAGGCTGGGTGGTGATTGGCTGGAGAGCAGGAAAAGGACCTGGGGGTCTGGATTGATGAAAAGCTCAACATGAGCCTGCAGTGTGCGCATGCAGCCCAGACAGCAACCGAGTCCTGGGCTGCATCAAGAGCAGTGTGGTCAGGAGGGCAAGGGAGGTGATTCTGCCCCTTTCCTCTGCTCTTGTCAGACTCCATCTGGAGTCCTGTGTGCAGNAGTCAGAATTCCGCCTGCCTTGCTGTACAATAGCATGACAAACTGTGTAAGCTGATTGTTCATCAAAGCTCTTAGGAAAAGCAACCAAAGCAGATTTCAGATTAAAATGAGCGTGCACAAATGTTTTCTTAATAATAATTAATACATGATTAATAGGAACAAATTCTGAAAATAAATTATTATAAGATGTCTCTATAGCATGCCACCAGGATGATGGGGATAAATGACGCCGAGGCACCTGAAAGTCGAGAGCCCATTACTAAGCATTTATAAATGCAAAAGCATAAAAATATTTATCCACGTCTTTCTGAAACATGCTCTAATATGTCTTCAAGCAATTTATCAGCTACAAAACTAATTTTCATTAATCACTTATTAATTATTAATAAAGTGTTTTTAAGTGTCACCTTAATCTTCAGTGTTTCTGACTGAAGGTGCACTTCCCGGCTTTCACTCTTGAAGGAAATCTCGCCTTCAAGACCCGAGTCCTTCAGACTCAAGTCACCTTGATACAAACTTCTTCACCTGACCCGTTCTAGGCCTCCACAACTGTTAGGGTTGCAAATGGGACTAAGTCATGTTTCTGGAAAGTACAATTTGTCATTTTAGAAGGAAACTTGATCAGATCCTTTCTTCCCACTTGTGAAACTGGATGCCCAGACCTGGGAACGCAGCATTCAAATGTTTCAATTTATCATTACAGTGGAACCCTGAAGAGAACACATCTGTTAAGACCACAAATTGGACAAGATCCTGCTTCAGAAGGAGCAGGCTCAGCTCGCCATTTCCATTCTTAAACAAGGGACCAATTAGGCAAGCATATTTACCTGCCATAAAATGAGATCTTAGCTGCTGGGAGAAGTCACTTAAGGACAACCACCACAAAAAATCTTTCTGGTTTCTCTGTTAAAAATGTCTAGTTTAAGAAATAACAGCTTTTCACATTCTCAATTCAACCTATATATCTTTCTCTTTTTCCTCCTATATCTTCACTCCTCCTTTCAACTCACTCTGTCCACCTTTTCCTGTCATCTTATACATTTTTTGCCTCTGATCTTCCTCTCTCCTTTTTATTTTTCACTCTTCTACTTACTTTTCTGTCTTCCTCTTTTTTTTTTTTCTTACACATGCACACATCCATGTAAGATTTAATTTTGAGCTTTACAAGCAACAAAAAAATTCTTGCATCTCTGAACAGAATCTAGGCTACAAAATGAACCAATTGCTCACATTACCTTCCCTTAATAAGATTTTAATATGAGGATTGGAACTTCTACTTGCCAAAAAATGTATTCAGATCTCAAGAAACAGTAAGGGAAAAACTTTTAGGTTTAAAAGGTAATATTTTCTGCTTCTCCTTATAACCTCAATTAAGTTTCTTCACTAAATGGATAATGATGTGGAAGCATCCAGAGTGGAAGCAGAGAGAAGCAGACACACATCTGTCAGGGATGCTTTGTGTACATTTATCCTGCCTCCATGGTGGGGGATAGATGTGATGACCTCTTGAGGTCCCTTCCAGATGTACTCATCCACGAGTCTGTGATTAATTGCCTTCATGATCTGTATTTTGTCTATTTAAAGTAATAAGCCTCAAAATCTCCTGCAAATGCGTATCTCATGGACAGCCTGAGGACATTGCACCTCTGTCCCTGGAGTGTTGCACCCTAATTTAGACGCCACAGAGGGGATGTTTCCCTGCTGATCCCTACAGAAATAGCCCCTTTTACATACTCTAATAACAAAGGATTTAAAGAATCAAGCTGATTTATTTCAGTAGAGAAAATAAAATAAATTCATCCTCTGTATAGGAAAGATGTATTCTATACCTGACTTTCGCTGAAGACAGAAACAGGGAACTGAACCTTTGTGAGGGCTGCAGATTAACATATTCTGGTTTCTCAGTATTGCCTCCCCTTCAATAAAAGCAACATTAATTTGTGGTTACCTTCCTAGGTAACGAGAGGTGGTGTAGCACACAACATTGCCATCCCAGCCAGAGGACAAACACAGCAGACAAGCCCATGACACTGTTTTACAGTCAGAAGATGTCCTTTGCTTGCATTGAAGCCATGTTCATCTCTGTAAGGATGAACATGTGAAAGGGCAGATGCATTTTACTAAAGCTGGCCAAAGGAGGAGAAATTAACAAAAAGGAAAGAGAAGATAGCAAGTAAAGAAGGATTTGATCAGAAATCTAGCATAGATATCTTTCTTTCAAAAGGAGGGGAACCTCTTAAATATCTGAAGTGAAACAATCATGAACATCTCTACTTGAACTACTGGACATCTCCATCTGATTTATTCTAGGTATTTATTTAACAGTGAGATTCATTTAGCCCTAAAGTAATTTTTTTTTTCTCCTCTCAATGGACTCCTTGTAGACCAGCTCAGCTGCAAATCACTGTTGTATTGATATTTGAGCAGATAAAACCTACTCGAAGAGAATTTAAGCTGAGTCTTAACTGTGGCAGAGAAGGCTTGCAAGTGGAAGAGTGTGTCTTCCCAGGAAAAAATTAGTCATACAACAAAAATTTTCTGATAAGGTGCCTGGGTAATGAACATGATGCTTAAGAAAAATATTAAAGTTAACCTTGCATTTTTAGGCTAACCAGTTCTAGATTGTAAGGACTTTATATTAGCCTACCCTTTCAACAGTCATGATGAAATAATAGAGGAAATTAGTTGGGTATCACACTTTCTGTCCCTTCTAAATCACCAGAATTCAAACAGAACTAAAAATGTATAGGGGTCAAATTCAGCTCACTAAGCACAGATACCTGCAGTAGCTGTACACATCTAAACTAATCACTGTCAGCTCTCTTGTTAAACAAAAAAAGGAATTAGACAATTCCATGCACTTCAGTGATTAATTTCCTATTGAGGTACATATCTAGAGATCAGATGATTATATAAAAATTACTGTATTTCCATCTATTGATCATATCAGGAATTTAAACAGTTCAGACACAAAGTTGTAACGATAGAGGGGAATTTCTAATTTGTAAACTATAAACAACAATAACAATTATAGAGTGCACTTTCTCTTTCCACTGAGTTTAGCAGGAGAATAGCATTATCTCTAGAATTCCCTTTTTTTAAGGATCTATACAGTGGAGATATGGTTTAAAATTGAATGTTTCCTGGTAATAGGAAAGTACTGATAACTGTAACTTGGGGGTTTTTTTGTTTGTTGATTTTGTTTGTTTGTTTGTGGTTGTTGGTTTGTTTTTTTTTTAATTCAACTCATCTGACTAATTTTTTATTACTTTATTTCATTAGTTTTCTCTTTCTCCTTCCAACAATCTTGCCACTTGTTTCTTTACTTTCTTTTCAACTTGAACACAAAGAGCAGGTTGATCTCAGCTCTGGCCCTGGAAATGTCAGGCTGAAAATGTTACTCTTGGAGTGATTTGCATGCATTACAAAGTGACAGGTGACAGGAGCACACAATCTCAGGTAATAGATGATTAATGATGTGATGTTGGCCAACACTGTTGACTCATTTTACTGCTCTTTGGGAAACCTCAAAGGCAGCTGACATTTCTGCTGCCTTATGACAGGCTCATAGGTGAGTGTAATTGTTTAGTCCATATGTGCATAGCACAGAAGTAGCCATGGACACGCTTATGGAACGCATTTATCTGTATGTGTGTACATAAGACCATGTGTAGAATCATATCCATGAGTTCCTGAATGTTTCTGCATGCATGAGAAGACCTCATATACAAGCTGACTGGTTTCTGTGAGTTGCTGAGAAAATCATTATCCAGCTACTATACTCCGAATAAAATCCTGTGGCTGATTTGGGTTTACAGTCTAAAGGAATGAAAAAAATTCACTGAAATTTTAATCTGGATAGAGAAAAATCAGCCCTAAATTAAACAGTGTGTTTGGAAAGGAGCCCAGTAACTAACAATCAGAACAGAATTAGAAATAGGTCAGGGCTGGAAAGTTGGATCTTTTCTTCACAGTTTCTTTTTTTTTTTTCCCTCAGCAAAATTTGGGAGGGTTTAAGTCATTGCGAAGATATAGGATAGCAGCAAAATGTAGGTTTAGATTTCAGCCCCATTCAGAATTCAAGACATGAGCTCACTGGTGCATGCATTATCAGTCTGGAGGCCAGTTAAAGTAGTATTTGGATCTTCCCAATATATACAGATGACAGCTGTAGATTTAAAATCCTTGTACTCGGTAAAAGTGAAGGAAATCTCATTTCCCACTCTACACATGAACAGATATGTCTTCTGCTCTGGGTTTTCTATCACCCAGCATTCTCTATTCAGGAATCTCTTTCAGAGTTGCTCATCATAAGGGGAAAAACAAGAAAATGGAAATTGTAGATGAGAATTAGCATTTTCAGTTCTGAACAAGTTTTTATTTAATAAGAATTAGTAGATTTCTGAATCAAAGTCCTGTACCAAAAAATATCATATCTGTTGTTTCTTTCTTTCTTTTTTTTTTTTTTTTTTTTTTTTTTAAGGTAAAAAGGAAAGTGTGAAATTTTGTCTTTCTTTAAAATTTCTGAAGAGGCAATATTATGTGAAGTTGCTGTAGTATAAAAGAAGTATGTCTAAAGGAGACCTTAAAACAGACGCGTTTCGTCTTTGTTCTTCCAATAGCTATAACTTGGAAAAGTACAGTGCAGATGTCAAACATGAAAATATATGTTCCTAAAACTAGAGAAAAATGGCCAGAGGAGGCCTTGAAAGATTTGTATCTTTTGTTGATTAAAAGGAGAGCATACAAGAGTCACTGACCGCTGACTGAGATAAATCTTCTGGACAGAACCATGTAAAACTGGATTTGAAATGTCCTCAAGAAATCATCTGGTTTCTGGGCAAAAAACTTGTCCTAAGCAATTGAAGCCCATGTCTGAGCTCTGAGCAAGCTCCAGTGTAGGACACACTTGACAAATCAGCTGGACTCCAGACAGATTCTGAGCCTGCATCTGAACATTTTCCTGAGCCCCACTGCAGAGTATTTTCTCATCTCTTTAGTTTGAATACAGAGGCGAAATAGGCTTGCTAGCTGCTCACTTGAGGCGGAGGCTTTGATGCTTCTGAAACACTCACTCTTTTAGTTTTTCTTGCCTCACAAATTGTTCAGGTTGCTAACTCAATTTAAAGACTTTCCGTATCCACTTTGCTTTTCCCAGCCCTTACTAACCCTTTAATTTAAAGGACATCACCTACTCCAACTCAGGTGCTGCTCCAGACAGGACAGAACACTAAGTGTCAAACATCAGAAAGCAGAGAGAGAGGAAAAAGCTGGGAGCATGTTGATCTGTTTCAGACCTGTCAGATTAAGCAGATCTGGAGGTCTGGGTGATGCCACTTACTCTTCAAGCTGATATTTCTTTGTGGTTGGTGAAATGAATTCAGAGAGATCAGGTTTAGGTTAGTCACACAAAGGAGTTTTTCAGTCCATCCCCTTCAAGAAGATTAGTCTACCTTGAGCTTGCTGGTAGATGGAGAGGTTCTTTTATTATTTAACATGGAAGAAGCCAGATCTCAGTCATTTTGCTGAAGGGAAAACCTATTTCTACTTCCATCCTTAACATGTGTGAAGGGTTAGGCCTGGGCCAGTCACTGGATAAATGACAGACACTCACTGACCCCTTTTGTTTCCTCAAAGAGAATGCAAAAAGGAGTAAGGGGAAAGAAAACTAACACGGATTTAATAATATCCATAAAATGAAATAAATATACTAATATATACAAAATCAATATTGATTTTGTATATATTAGTATATATGTGTATATATTTGATATATAATATCAAATTCCCCTGATAATAATTATATCACTGTCACCACAGGCGCTGGGGAAGTCCTAGACTGCACTCAGCAGCATATGGGAACCATATTCAGGAGCTGGATTCTGGAACTGGATTCAGGAATGCATGAATTAGGATCAAACTATGAAAAATGGGTAGAGTCCTCCTCAGACACCAGCCACAGAAGAAGTGGTTTAACCCTTGCGATCTCCTTCCTGTCTTTGTACCGAATGCAACGTATACAGAATGGAATACTTTGTGGGTCAGTTTAGGGTTAACTGTTCTGTCTGCTCCCCCCTTTGGATACAGCCTTTTACTTTACAGCATCCTCAGCATGATAAGCAAGACTTAGCAGGGACCTTGGTTTGCACAGGCCTGGGCAAGAGTGGCTGGAAAGTTGCCAAACAAAAAAAGACCTGGGGATGCTGGTTGGCACCTGACTGAACGTGAGCCAGCAGTGTGCCCAGGTGGCCAAGAAGGCCAGCAGCATCCTGATGTGTTATCAGGAATAGTGTGACCAGCAGGAATAGGGAAGTGATTGTGCCACTGGCAAGGCTGTACCTCGAATACTGTGTTCAGTTTTGGGTACCTCACTACAAGAGGAACACTGAGCTGCTGGAGTGTGCCCAGATAATGGCAGCAAAGCTGATAAAGAGTCTGGGGAACAAGTCTTACGAGTTGCAGCTGAGGGAACTCAGATTGTTTAGTCTGTAGTAGAGAAGTCTGGTGAGACTTTATTGCTCTCTACAACTACCTAAGTGGAGGTTGCAGTGAAGTGAGATCTTTTTACTATCAGGTGATAGAATGAGAGGAAATGGGCTCAGATTTTGCCAGGGGAGGTTTATATTGGCTATTCAGAACAATCCCTTCACTGAAAGAGTGATTAAGCACTGAAATAGGCTGCCCGGGGAAGAGGTGGAATCACTGTCCCTGGAAGTGTTCGAATAATGAGTAGATGTGATGCTCAGGGGCATGATTAGTAGTGGCCTTGGCAGTGTTAGGTTAACTGTTACACTTGACAATCTTACGGTCTTTTCCAACCTTAATGATTCTACATATAAGGAAGAATATTTCTGCATCTCAGCCCTCAGTAGCAACTGTAAACGTCACACATTACCAATGCTAGAAGCAGACACTGCAAAAATATGCTGTTAACTTCAGAAAATGCAGTCAATACAAAAGACTTAGTTTAAAAGTGAAATCATTAAACACAATTGGTTCCATTCTAACTCAAACCAGGACATCATGCTTGACTTTCCATTACATTGAAATCTGTGAGTCCTAGCCCCTCCTATAAACAGCAGCAAAAAATGTCTCAACACTTTAAGCGACAATATCAGCTCTTAATTTGTGGCATTGTGACATCCATGTCACACATTTTCACATTAGCCTGGATAGATGGTAAGAACAGGTAATGTTGTTTCCAGTGCTCCTGGAGATGCAGTTCATCATATAGGCTTTATTCAAAATCTATTGAATAACACACATGCATGTGATTTTGTGGGCGAGTGTGTCAAAGTGGGGCATCAGAATGACAGGAAAAAGGTAAAAGTTAACCTACAGAAACATATGTTTTAACTTTTTGATATTGTTATAGCACATCAAAATATAGGCGTTATCATGTTAGAGTTATAGGTGCATATACATATATAGAATAAGAAAAAGACAGATAAAGAGAAGTGTCTGATATTTTAAAGTGATGCTTTTATAGTTTCTTGGCACTTTGAGAGGCTGTTTAGAACATTTTTCCATATGCTATCGATAAGTATAACTTCATGTATCTGTACCATGCTGCTACACTTAAATGCTTGAAAATTTAGAATTTAAAAAATCAGTTTCTTCTAAATGAGTTTTATGAAGTCCAGAAACACAAAGAAAGTAAAGGTTAAAATGTCTGGCTCAACCTGGTTTTGACAATAACTAGCACCAACAGCAATGGAAATAACTCTTCTTCATCATATTCAAGAGTCTGTTGTTATTCCAACCTGTGTAAGCAAAATTTGGATGGCAACATTTAAAAAGAGTGGCTGATTTGTCCATTGTATTTTCCTTCCAAAGGTTGTATAGAGAAAATGAGGGAAGTCTGATTCCACATAATCTTCCTGACTGACATTAAGCATGGAAATTTGTAATAAAAGGGAAATTGTTTTGAAGAGATCCCCAGCAAGCACAATAGGGAGAATTTCAGAGAAAAGTTGGCAACTAATAATTGATACTAGCACTTGGCATCATACTAGGGTCATTGCTCACCTGTTACAGAACTGCAATCACCTTGATGGAGAATGCACTAGCGGCTATATGTCCCAGTGCTGTCATTTAAAACATGTGTTTCAGCATATACTACATTGCAGGGGAGTACAGAAAGAACAGTGATTTCTTTTGAAGTATTTCTAAGTCTGTTAGACTTAGAAAGTTCCAGGTAGTCTATGAAATCAAAAAGGTTTGTTCCACTTCAAATGCTATCTGCTCCTGTGTTGGACAGTCCAGAGACCACAGATCAGTCCCCTGGGTTAGCACAATTTCAAGAAAGAAAGTTGCAGCACTATGAGACAATGAAAATAATCACAAGCTTGAAACTATGAAAAAAAGAAATGTAACCTCCTGAAGTTTCTTCAGTGATCTCAGTCATAACTTCTTACACTTTCTACAACTGAGCTCCAAACAGCTTGCCAAAATTCTACTCTTGCCTTCTAGACACTTAGCATGTGTATCCGATCAATCCGTTTGATTTGTAGGTTAGGACTAAGGCTTACAGTCAAATCCAATGATCTCAATCCTGCTAGCATGAATGCAAAATACTTGGAGTGAAAACAAGTGTATTGATCTAAAAGGACACAGGCAGTTTAGAGCAGAAGTTGGGCTTTTGTGTATTAATTATAAAGTTAGCTGTAAACTGTGGGACACATCAACTCTCTTGTAAATAATTGTAAACTATGAGACACATCAACTCTTTCAGCAATCATCCATTTGTTTTGCTTTCTTCGTAATTCGATTTTCCTGATGGACTATGCCTTCGCTACTATATCCTCTGAGAAAGGGGGCTTTGGGAAAGACTTGGAAAGTCTGATATTTCTGTTGATAGAGGTTTTCTGCCAAAGAAATCAGAGATGGACATATCTTATGCTGAAAGGCATTTAGTAAGGGTGTCTCCATAATCATTATGAAAAAGCATGTGTGGGTTTCAGTTGTTTCAAAGTAATTCTCCTAGAGGAAGAAGCTTTTATCACTGAACTCTTTAATAAGGGCTCTTCCCTCCACCCCCAGGAGGAACTATGAAATCTTTAAAGAAGGTGCCTCTCACTATTGAAGTCACTTGGAGTATATTTTATAAAGCAATATTAAAGAAATACTGAGAGCAGAATAATTTAATCAGATTCATGAAATCAAATACCCTCAAGGCAGCAATGAAGATGCAACTCAACAAGTGATGGCATTTAATTCCATAGGAAGAGGAAAATTCATCAACTCCCTTTTTTTTTTTTTCTTTTCATTTTTTTCTTTTCTCTTTACAGAAGTAAAACGTGACACTACATAAAACTAGAGTGAAATAACTCTAGGATGTGAATATTAGTGCAAAGGCACCTTAGTTCCTACTGAGTCACAATCTATGCTGTCTCTTCTTGTTTGGGAGCCGAAAAATACTCACTCCTAGGGAGTTGGAGGGAAGAGTGTCAAGTTCTGCTTTAAATGGTGGGTTTTTTTCCTTACCTCATACTCAGTCATTGGAAAATATTTCATCATCTTTTCTCTCTCTACTTGCATCACATTGTTATGAATGTATTCTCTCCTGGTAAAGGATAGTACAGCAACCACTGAACCCAGGTTGGGGTCTCCTCATGTTGCAGAGAGATGTAATGATATAGCAATGTTGGATCAAAAAACTTAGCAGAAGAAAAAGCCTCTAAATCTTGAAATTTATGGTACCTATGTGTCCTAAGTGTTGAGAATCTCTTCACGGAGTCTGTCCATTTTGGGTTTTACCCTGTTATTCACACAGTCAGCTCCTGGCTGCTGGCCTTCCTGGAGTTGAAGTGTGTCTGAAATGAGGAGCAAACTAACTTTGCTAGCAACTTGTACTGTTAATTAGGAAGCCATAGCAGAAGCTCTTAGAGGAATAAAAAGGCATGACTCCTTTATATCTACTATAGCCTTGCTGAAATTCCAATTGAGTAACAACTTTGAATGTATCTATCCTTGAAAAAACTTTCTTTCAATCAACTCTCCTTGAAACAGTTCTGCTTTAGCTGAAGATGAGAGATAAATTCTTCTTACTTAAATTTAACCATCTGAAGTTGGACATCAGGTTCACTATGGGCATCATCACTTGCTGTGTCATCAACATGGAGTTTGGTACCCCAAGAAGTGAGTTGTTTTGTGTTGAAAGAGATGGCATCCATTACCTTTCAAAGGTGCTTGTCTTTCACTACTGACTTTAGAAAGAGATAGGTATAGTAGCTTAGATTAAATACCTTTCCTTTTACAGAGGTAATGTTAGCTGAGAATGTTCCCACTTAGCTCTCTTCTCCAAAGTAACACTATAAAAAGAGAACAGCAGAATAAATTTTGCCTTCAGTTCAGCAGGCATACATGCTGTGCAGGAATTACCCTTTTTTCTTCTGTGCTTATCAAACCATCTCTGCAGTGAGGGGATGAGTTTGAAGCATCAGGTCTATACACCTGAGGTCTGAGGAAATGAAGTACACAAACATCAAGGTGATCTGGAAAAGCTGAGTGAGTACGGGGGAACAAAACATTTATGCAGCTCATGATCCTGACAAGTAGCAACAATATCCTTGAGAAAGATTTTTCAAGACTATGGAGAGAAGAATCTTCAGTTTATGGCACATATTTAACAGGTAAAATAGTATCAGTATTGATATAGCATCGGTATTGACCTGTCCTACCTCATGGCATCTTTTTCCAACAAGGCTATCATGAATTCTACCTTGGTCAAAGCAGAACTGATTTGACTCAATTTATTCTTCTGTAAAACACGCACACACATACACAAACACATTCTCTAGGGAAGGATATAGAAGTTCCAGGAAAGAGCTGTAACTCAATTGCCATTACAGAACAGAAAGATAATTAAGTAAATGTTGGCAAGGGATAGTATTGAATAACTTTAGCAGAATGAGTTCTTCTTTGCTTTGCCCTTTGGAGAAAGTATATTGCGTTCTCGAGAGACACCACCTTAAATTGCTCTGTATAGCTCCATTTTCCCAGAAGAAAATCAGAATGGGACTGGAAGGGAGCTCCGAAGGTCAGATTCCTGCCCTACAAGGAAGGACCAACTCAAGCTAGGGTGGCAAAGATGCATGTTTTCTCTGTTGGTGGCCAGCAGATCAGTTGGTGTCTGCTGTATAGGAATGCAATTAACTCTTCCCATAGTAATTACCTAGAACTTGTGAAGACCCAGGTAACATCTGAATAACTTTAATCTACAGCTTACAGTTAATAAAAGGTTTTTAGAAATCAATTATTAATAAGTGAGACATAAGTAAACGCTCTGAAATGTAACTGGCTTCTGATCATGCTCGAGTACCCAGAGCACAAAGAAGTGATGAGCTACTGTTACTAATTATTTCCAAGGGCAGATAAATAGCAAGTCTGCCTTTTATTTGTCCCATGTGGTGATCCCCTGGTTTTGTAGACTTTGGCACATTTTATGGCTCAAATTTATCATGAGTTTATAGCCAGCCAATAAGTTAACTGAAGAAGAAAAAAAACCCATCATTGTAAATCTTGTAAGGCTATACTGTTTTTAACTAGACTATGAGAGAAAGAGCATATGTGAGAAGAAAAGAAAACAAAATAGTTAAATGTTACATTGGCAAGTTGTTCCTTTTCACTGCGGTAGACAAGTTTCAAGCTTCTCGTTAGTATCAGTGGGTTTTGCAATACATTCTTGTTCTTTCCAAGTTCACTGAAGAATTGTATGTAAAATCCTGTGTGTGTGTGTGTGTGTGTGTGTGTGTGTATGCAGCCACTTTTAATAGGAAATTAATTTAAATAATATCTTAGAAATAATTGTTATCGCTTTCTACCATAGAAAAGTATTCATGTTTCTCGGTAATGAATCAACATTCAGCAATCTTTGCATAGTTACGTCACTGTATTTTATAAATTACAACTTGAAGAATCACTACGTGATGTGTGAAATTAAGCAAATATAGCGGAAATCATACTGACTTTGGTATAACAGAGTTAATTTCTCAGCCTTCAGAAAGATCAATGTAATCTTAAAGTTTAAAACACATCAATAACTATATCCTTGAGTGGGAAGTGGAAATGTATAAATGGACTGTTTTTATTTAATAAGAAAGTTATCACAAAGAATTTTTGGGCTTTCACCAT
The DNA here is from genome assembly GCA_013399055.1 of Ramphastos sulfuratus. Lineage (NCBI taxonomy): Eukaryota > Metazoa > Chordata > Aves > Piciformes > Ramphastidae > Ramphastos > Ramphastos sulfuratus. Next base: position 27,279 of record WBNM01042949.1, read on the forward strand.
ACCTGAAATGTATGGTAGGTCCAGGAAGAGAAGAAATGTTTCACAATTGCACAATCACAGGCAGTTCCATCCTTTCATGACATCTTTACTGCTGCATTTTGTATCTTAGGGCCTGTTATGACAACATTTGTTCAGAGAGTCTCATTTAAAAAATGGTACTTCCAGCAATGCTGTCCCCTGCTTGCATGGGAAAGAGAAGACGATCAATAAGAAAAGTACATCTTACTGAATCATCCAAAAAGCAGCAGTATCATGCCTATCCAGAGCACTGGATAAAAAGTGGAAAGTATATAGAGTAAAATGGATGTGGTTAACATATGATTTATTTGATCTCAGTCAAGCCTAACTTTATCAGTATAGCATTTTTTCTGATGTAATCATTTCAGGTTCTTTCATGATCAGAGACAAGCATGTACCTCCAAAGAGATTTCTTTTGTTCTTAGGCATAGCTCAAGGATATAGAATACAAACTATCTTTTATCATGATCCTGTTTCTCCATCGACTAGAAAAGTTCTAGATGACTAGATTATCCTCTGCACCTGATTTCCAGACAGGTTCTATATGTGTTAAATAACAGAATCACAGAAACATTCAAGCTGGAAAACACACTCACCAAGTCCAACTGATAATCCCACTCTGCAAGATTCACCCCTAAACCATATCCCCAGGCACCACATCCAAACAACTTTCAAGTACATCCAGGGTTGGCAAATCAACCACCTCCCTGGGCAGCTCAATCCAATGCCTAACCACTCTTACAGTAAAAAGTTTTTTCATAATGTCCAGTCTATACCTGCCCTATTGCATCTTGAGACCATACCCTCTCTCTTGTTCTATCACTAATTACACATGACAAGGAACCAGCACCATTCTCTCTGCAATGTCCTGTCAGGTAGCTGTAGGCTGCAATGAGGTCTCCCCTCAGCCTCCTTTTTCAAACTGAACAGCCCCAGCTCCTTCAGTTCCTCTTTGTGAGACTCCAGGCCCTTCACCAGCTTTGCTGCCCTCCTCTGCACTTGCTTCAGCACCTCGATATCCCTCTTGTATTGAGGTCTCCAAACCTGAACACAGTACTCAAGGTGTGGCCTCACCAGAGGCATGTACAAGGGGACAATCACCTTCCTATTCCTGTTGGGCACAGCATTTCTAACACAAGCCAGGATGCCATTGGCTTTCTTGGCCACCTGGGCACACTGCTTGCTCATATTCAGATGCTTGTTGATTAGGAATCCCAGGTCCCTTTCCAACCCTGTAAAACTTCTTATTTCAGCCTGAAGTGAATAAAATAGCAGTGGTTGAAAAACAGCTGGAAAAAAATATAGATGTTTTTATTTAAATGTAATATTGAAGAACAAAGATGACCTGATTAAAATTTATGATTTGTATTTTAGTGCTACCAGGAAGCTTAAACTGCCAAAAGGCTTTACAGTGTAAGCAAAGATGATAGATAGGAAAGGATGGAAAGTTACAGAAACTCTAGCACAGAGAGTAAGTGAAGGTCATACTGGCTAGCTTGCCTATGGAAAACACAGGAATTTGAGATGGATTTTTTGAAACTTAACTCAGAGACCTAACAGGAAAACTCCTCTTCCCTCTTAAACCAGTGCTAAGCTACTTAAGGTAGAATGAGAGTTCCTCACATGCATTATGAACCAGAGTGGCATCTAAACATTGTAAGCATTGTAAGAATGATCAAAAGCCTAAAAAAAAAAAAAAAAAAAAAAAAGAAAAAAAAAGATTGCAGGTGAGACTGACAGTGAACCCACAACCTTGAAAGAGTAACCAAAGCTCCTCAAATGGAAAAAGCATCAGTTCCTCAGTCAGCAACACATGTTCCAGAGCAGTTTTTCCACTTTAGTACAGAGATAGTACAGCAATGAGGAGGTGGAGAACAAATGGAGAGTGTGGGGAAAGCCTTTTGTTTCCATAAGAATTTGAATTAGTCCTAGTTTTCATTACACAAAGCATCAAAGTTAGTTGTATTGGGTTCCTTTGCAGTTACCTGAAAAAATAATGGCACTAATTCTTGAGAATAAGTCAAATTACCCAGGGACTGAATTGCCACTGCTGTGCCCTTTCTCTGTATGGGCTGTAAGGAAACATAATCCTAACCCCTCTACGAGACATTACGTCTCATGTTTGATGGATAGAAAGCAGTCCTGAAGATCAGATGAAAAAATGAGCAAATCATGTAATGTGGATCTGGGTAATTTGAGAATCAGCCTGTGAATTAGAAGGGTTTGGCATTGGGCATAAAGCTCTGCCAGGGCTTTGCCACTGATTTCAACAGAACCTGGATTTTTTCCATATTGTAGAAGCCCAGAGGAGAATCTCAGTTTACAGATAGGACTGCCACAGGTTATCTGAGTTTAAGACAGGCATCCAAAGGATGAATAGGACATTTACAGGTGGTCTAGGCTTCAAATAATCCTCTAGGAGATGATTACCAACAGCAGATCTCTTTATCTGAGTCTCAATCTGTCATAATTTCTCAGTAAAGAAAAAATGAGGGAAAAGATCTGCCAAAAATATATGTGATGGATCAGCCAAATTGTTTCTAAATGGTACCTTAGTCAGAGATCTCCGCAGGGGACCAGCAGCCAGCTGCACTACACTATAGAGTAAATGCTACTGCTTTGGAAAAGACTCAGTGGCAAGTGATTTGCATTAAACATTTTTTTTTCTTTTTCTTTTTCTTTTCTTTTATTTTTTTCCTTTTCCCTTTTCTGTTATTGTTTTTGTCGCTATTTTTGGCTAACACAGAACTGCATCAGCATGTGAATTTCAGAGGGAAAGTGCCTGATTGTTGCTTTCTAGCATATTTTTTTGTCTCCATGTTTATAGATCTCACTCCCAGGGAATGGCAGGTGGGGTGAGGGTGGGTTGCAGTGCGGAGGTGGTGACAGAGAATCCAAAAAGAAAAAAAACAAGCAGACAGAGAAACCATCAAGAGTCAGAAACAGCTTTTGTTTTCTAACATTTTCTTTCAAGTTCATGAATAAACAGAAATCTGTAAATTCAGAACCCTTGTGGTTAGCTAGCCTTAGAAAGGAGAATGGAAGAGTGAGAACTAGACCTATGTTGAAAGTCACTGAACTCATGAATACAAACAGGGGGCAATGGAAATAAATGAAGCCCAGGGATTCATGAATCTTGTCATGAGGTAGAGATGCTTTCAGAATATGACTGGTAGGTATAGGCTCTGGCCATTTTTCTGCTATTTAGGCTGCTATTGGCACTGCTGCACTCCTGCACATGTTTGTCCTGAAGTATTATTCTCACTGATAAGGTATGATGGAGTTCATATCTAAACACCCAAAGATATATGTAGGGATGGTTCTAGCTAAGATGAGTCATTTGCCCAGAGCACTGCATTGCTAGGGGCAGTAAAAAGGCACTGATCCTCAGCTTGCTTGCTCTCATCTAGTGAGTGTGCTGGGGAGATGTTATGTTCACCCTGCAGCTACTACTCTGTCTGTTGACTGCAAAAGTAATGAGAAAGATCAGTTCTTCAGCATTCTGCCCACAGCTCCAGTCTTTTCTTTCCATGACAGAAGCAGACTGGCCAAACCTAGCCTCTCATCCTAGGAGCGGAAAAATCTCAAGTGCTTCCAAACATGAGCTCTGAAGGTGTTTTTCGTATACCTTGACACACATGGATTTATATGTAAATGCAATTACACAAACATCTGTTTGGTTGCTATATGGATAAGTATACAGGTGGGTATCTACATTAACATGAAACATATATGTGGACATACATCCACTATTCAGAAAGACAAGCAGATACATTAAAAGATTTAAAAACCAATAAAGCCAGCAAAGACCACTGGGACAATGCAAGAGGTTTTGTTCCTTGCATTAATCACTTCTTATTTTCTAAAGCAAGCTTTCTTAGGCTATAGAACATGTTGAAATCATAGAGTATGATGAGAAAAACAAGAACAAACGATGAAATATTTCATAGCCTCTGGTGGCACTAAAACAGACCATAAGAACAGGACAGTGCATTAATGTGTTCACTGTAGCCCTTACCTTAAGTGGCTGCAGACAAAAAGTGAAAAACAGGTTTTGTGGTTCTTTTGTACTAAATAAGGCTCAGCCAAACCAAGATTTGGGCATTGTACTTGAAGAAATACGTGGTTTGATCAGTGAATTCAGAGGAGGGAGTGTTAGAGGCTAAAAAGCACTAGCCATGAGAAACACTCAAAAGAATTCTGCACTCTTAAATAGCATAACAAAAGAATGAGTAAAGATATGAAAACGGTGTCAGAATATATAAAGCACTTTGCTCAGAAAACACTAGGAAAGACATTCCAGCTAAAGTGCGAGATGCCTGGAAAAGGTTCCATCTACCTAAGTAGACAGGCTTTGAGGAGATCTTATAGTAGCCTTCTGGGATCTGAAGGGGGCCTACAGGAAGGCTGGGGAGGGACTCTTGATAAGGTCTTGTAATGACAGGACGAGGGGCAATGGGTTTAAACTGGTAGAGGGGAGATTTAGACTGGATTTTAGGAAGAAGTTCTTTCCAGTGAGGGTGGTGAGACACTGGCACAGGTTGCCCAGGGAGGTTGTGGCTGCTCCCTCCCTGGAGGTGTTCAAGGCCAGGCTGGAGGAGGCCTTGAGTGACCTGTACTAGTGGGAGGTGTCCCTGCCTATGGCAGGGGGTTGGAACTAGATGATCCTTGAGGTCTCCTTCTATGATTCTATGAAGTATCACTTTATCTCCACTGCCTGTGGAGTAAGCTTAGGCAACAGACCTAATTTGTGTGTGTGATGGTGAGAATTAGGCTAGATATTAGGAAATACTTCTTCACTGAAAGGATTATCGAACATTGGAATGGTCTGTCCAGGGCAGTGGTAGAGTCATCATCCCAAAGCGGGCTCAAATGAATTGTAGACCTGTCACTTAGGGACACGGTTTAGTGTTGACCCTTTAGTTTTGGGTCAAGGATTGGACTGGATGATCTTTGAGCTCTCTTCAAACCAGATTATTTTGTGATTCTGGGAACCTTTTCCAGATGTGATAGCATTGTTCAAAGCATAGATATTTCATGAATCAGTGGCACCACTGGCAGGTTACACTTTCTATTTAATGCCTTTTCCCTGAGTATGCGTCACTTGCCACAGTTGAGCTAGGGCACCGGTTTGTGAATCCTTAATTCAACTCAACAGGATAGGACATGCATTCTTACATCAAAAGCCCTACCATAATACAGTGAGTTTACTTTGGACTGATGTGTCCAGCATGAACATGAAGCTGTATTTCATTTATGATCCCTCATCCCACAAACAGTATATATGGGTGGACTCAATAGCCACATTTTAAATACACTTTAAATTTCTGTGATTTCTGCATTCTTTTATCAAAGTAATGACAGGTTTTACTTCTTTGATAAAGCAATGATGTCCCTAGGATCACCCATAGGTTTTGATGACTGGCAGAGGAATCTGCATTTGAAGGATTTAGGATCTGCACTTCAGATTTAGGTTGTTTGTTTCTTTTTTTAAAATTTGTTGTGTTTTGTTGGTTGCTTTTGTTTGTTTGGTTGGTTTGTTGTTGTTTTGTTTTGTTTCATTTTGTTTTGTTTTGCTGTCAATTAGACTGTTTCTAAGTCTTCTACTTCTGGATGACAGCAGTTTAACTCCATCTGAAGCAGACTCAGCCAAGTATGGTGTTCACTTTAGAAGAGGAATTAACTGAAATTTTAAACACACTAAGTCTCAGCTGACTAACTGCTCTTTCCCCACGAGTTGTCTTTTGATCACCTGGCACAATCCCAGGGTGTGTACCTCAAAGGCTGGCAGGAGCTCCCATGCACTCAGAGAAGATTTAGTGAATGAGATCCAGTGCTCAGACTGCAGGTAAGCTAATCCTGTGCCATTAGCTGCAGAAAAGTGAGAAATATGTAGTGGTTTAAGGTTGACTGTAATATTCTAATGAGAGAAATTAGATCACTGGCTGTAAAAATAAAATAATGATAAAGTCTATGGCATTCATTGATTTGCTAAAAGAGATAAAAAGCC
>WBNM01042950.1:0-41815 GCA_013399055.1 Ramphastos sulfuratus
TCCATACTTTCGCCCTCTGGGACATGGATGTTGTGGTTGGAGCTCTTGCTGTTGAAGACTGAGGCAAAGAAGTCATTGAGCACCTCAGATTCATCCATATCCTTTGTCACCAGCACTCCATTTCATTTCTGGAAGGGTCCCACATTCTCCCTAGTCCTCCTTTCCTCACTAATATACTTGAATAAATTCTTGTTCCCTTTTATGTCCCCAGCCAGATTCAATTCTCCTGCGCTTTAGCCTTCCTAACCTGATCACTAGCTGCACGAACAGTAGTATCTTTGTATTCATCTCAGGTTACCTGTCCTTGCTTCCACTCTCTATAGGCTTTCTTCTTGCATCTAAGTGTATCCAGGAGCTCTCTATTCATCCATGCAGGCCTCCTGGCATTCTTACCTGCCTTCCTCTTTTCTGGGATGTACTGAAGATGGAAAAAGAGGAAAGAATATTTTGTTGTTTTCTCTTCTCCCTCTCCCAAAATTAATACATTTTCAGGTGCTCTTGAAATATAATTTACGTCTTTAACCTCCATCTGTTTCATCTGCAGGAATTATAACACTTCAGCAATATCCTACTCCCATCCCCATGGAAACTGCCATCAAACTACCAAAAATGTGACAGAATGCTTTAAACTAATCACTTCTCAGTGAAGGAAGGCCTGAGATTTCAACCGAATCTATTAAAAAATACACATTTATATATGTGTATATATATATATATATATACACATTTATATATGTGTATATATATATATATATATATATATACACTTATACTCATGGGACTGTTTATGATTTGAGGCATCTGCCCTGGTCAGAGCATCACATTCTGCATTTGAACTGCTAAAGGCACAGATTATCACTAATTCAGATAGTGATACTAGCCAAGCAGGAGAGTGCAAAAAAATTACAACTATACCCTAGTGTATGCAGCCAACTACAAGGTTCTACCCTATCATAAGACTATCACACAGAATCACAAAATGTTTAGAGGTAGAAAGGGACCTCTAAAGATCATCTAGTCCAGCCCCCATGGCAGAGCAGGATCACCTAGATTAGGTCACACAGGAATGCCTTCAGGCAAGGTCTGAATGTCTCCAGAGAAGCAGACTCCTAAACCTCTCTGGCATCCTGACAGTGAATATCCTTATGTTCTCGTGGAGCATTCTATCTTCCAGCTTGGACCAATTGCCCCATGTCTTGTCATTGGACGTCACTCAGAAGAGCCTGGCTCCCTTCTACAGACACTGGCCCTTCACATATTTATAAACCTCATATTTTTATGAGGTCACCTCTCAGTGTCCCCCAAACTAAAGACACCCAGCTCCCTCTGCCTTTTCTCATAAGGGAAGATGTTCCACTCCCTTAATCATATTTTATTTTACTTTATTGTGTTTTATTCCAAATGTTTGAAAGTAGTAAGCAAATGTCAAGAGAGGAAAAAGAGGAAAAAGCATCCTCACCTTCTGTTACTGTGGCAGAGATACACCTTGTATGTTCCTGGAAAGATGCAGTAATTAGAGATGAAGGTTTTCAGAGGTACCAAATGTCACTTAGTGAGACCAGCTCCAATCATTAAAAACCTCATCAGCTTGTAGGAATGGAAAGAGGAATGAGACCAAAGTGCCTAAAATGTTTAAGGTCAACAAATATTTTAACTTAATGGATATATGAGGCTTTCAATGAACAGTTTTAACCTTGTTATTTAAGAGACAGGAACAGGGTACAGAAATGGGATAATCCAGTTGGGAACTCTGCCTGGAACACTTTATTTTGAGAAGCTGGTTTATGTCAGCATCCAAATTTATCCTCTGGTTTCCTGAAACCTATGCGTTGATCTTTAGACGAGGAATTAGATTTGACATGGGACAGGTGCTATCCATACCTGAGAGCCAAAGTAATCTGAAACAGATGGATTTCTTCAGAATAGTTCAGCACATTCTTGTGAGTTTGTTAAAGCAGTAACTCACTTAACAAAACTTCTCTAACCTTGTATTGTTGAGCAACAGAAATCGAATCAGCTTTGTCATTAACTCTTTTATAACAAGTTTTACAAAGATTATGTCTTCAACAAAACCCAAAAGGCTGCTGTAGAAAAGCACTATTGAAAGCTTTTCAGATAAAAGGAGAAGACAGCCAGCCATGATGTCTTTAAATTGATGTTAAATGATAATTCAGTTTTTTTCGAGGGACATGACTGGTAATTATATCAAGCTCTTTATTCTCTTTTCTCTGGTCTTGTCTGGCCTTGGTGTGGGTTTAGGGAGCAGTTTGGCCTAGTTGGTGCCTGCTGGAGCTAAGTGTTTTGGAAGGTTTGGGAAGGTTTTGGCCTGGTAGGCCCAGGTGGAGAACTGGGCCTAATTTGTGCATGTACCTTTTGTATTTCGGTTCATATTTGCAAATACCATTCATATTTAACCTCCAGTTCTGTGAAAGTGCTTTTATTTTACTCCTTTGGGGTAAAATACTTTTCTGTCCTTTCATCCTGGGCAGCTTATGGCTCAAAACTAGGACAGGCCTTTATTTTGAAGTTCTCATATCTTCATTCAGCTTCTGCCCAGACCCAAAACAGCACAACTTACTCTTTAAAAGCTGTCCTTTGTTTCTCTAAAGTGCATGGGAGATCAAATAAACTTAGACTCCTGACTTACTCTCCATCTTGCCTCTGGCTATTGTTCATTTAACCTATAAAATGTCACACATCCCAGTTCTGATCTGCACAACACAAAACAATAGCAGAATCATCTTACCTGGAAAAGAAAAATAGAGCAGCAGTACAACCCCCTAGTCAGTACCAAATGTGTGGTAATTACCTTAGTATTTATTTTTCAATTATTCTATGCTATTTCTGTGATTTTGGAAAAGCCGATATTGAAGTACATGAAAATTTTGCTTTGGGACTTAGCATCAGAAGTTTTCTCTATGTACTTCTTATTCATCTGTGTCCTCCAGGAAGAATGTTGGTATTGTTTGCAGAAGTCATTTTTCTAAGTCTCATCACTATGGGTCTTGATATTGTTTTTATTAGTCAGCAACCATTATGTATCAGAGTCTTGATCATTTGTTCCGTCTAGGAGATAATTCCTGTCCTCAGATGTCATTGCTTTGAATAAGAGTCACCTGCATACATTCATTTTTTTGTTCTTCTTGTTTGTGGGTTGCACCTTTTTTGGTTGGTTTTTGTTCTTGTTGTTGTTTTTCTGGAGTTTGGTGGTTGCTGCTGTTGTGTTTTGGTTTGGGTTTTTTGAGGTGCTTTGTTTATTTGGGGTTCTTTTTGTTTGGGGTTTTGTTGTTGCTGAGATTTTTGTTGTCGTTCCTGTTATTTTGGGCTTTGGTTTTTTTAGTGTTAGTACTTGGGAAAAAAATTTAGAATTCAAGTAACACTGGAAAAATAAATGACGTGCGTGTAATGATTGAGTCATGCCCCTTTAGCTGGGTTATTTTGGGCCACATTTCATTTTTACAGCAAGAAAAAAATGGATTACTACTGAATGAGAAAGTATCATTACAATTGGAAACCTACTGTTTTATCCATCCTGCACATCTGGAAGAGGATGGGAAAAGAGAAAAAGAGTGAGAAAGACTGGATTCCTCTCACTAGACAAAACCAGAAAGTCTGGAAAGCATACATAGTCTGGTTTCTCAAGTTACAGCAAAAGTTAACACTCAGAAAATAAAATGTTCAGCCACAAGCCCTTCCTCCCCACATACCCCATGTTCAGAAATGCTCCTATTCTCTCTTTGAAGCTATAACTCAGCCACCTGTATTAGTTCCTTTCTATGAACATATGATCTATTCTCCACTTTTGCAGGCCCCAGTGAGCACTTAACTGAGGTGGCAAAGTGATTCTTTTCCAGCCAGTCTTCTAGTTACAGATTAACAGGAACAGTCCTCGTACCATACAGCAATTTAGATAGACAAATACACTCATTCATGTGACTGATAAAATGTGTTTGCTTTGTGTTAAAAAATCTATAAAAGCCTTTATTAACAGTGCTATTGAAAAAGTCATGGAGGTTTCATTAGTGGTAAACAACTTCAGTTCCTTATCTAGGTCACTATGGTGTTACACACATGGGTCTGTGCCCAGTGACCTTTAGATATCTTCGGATGCTTCATCTTGGACTCCAGCTGAGCCCCCTGGTGGGGAAAGAGCAGAGGGAGCTTAGTTCCCATAACTCTGAAAACTATCACCCGGTCTCACAGATGAGAGGATTAGCACCCCAAGGTCTACAGTCACTCCACAGAGAGGACAAAATGCCTCCTCAATTCCACCTCTACAAAGAGCTCCAAAGCAAGCAGCGAAGCCACTGGTACACGAAAAGTCGAAAAGAGAGACAATGCATACCATTAGCTCTATATACGCTACAGGAAGAAGCCATAAGGCTACATTAGTATTCAAAGACAGTGACAATATGGAGATGTACACTGTGAAGAAGTATCATATAACCCAAGCGCTATTATTGTTATTACCATTATTTTATCATCTCCACCTTATTTGCCTCTCCACTCATACTTCTCATATAGTATAATTACATTCAATGAATGAGCTCTCAAGTTACATTATAAAAAGGAAGTCATTCTTAGAAGTTTCTCAACTGAGTTATGAGCAATTAAAAACATGTCTGAGTGCTTCGTTTAATTTTCTTGAATGAGGGAAGTCTTAGAAGTAGGTAGAAGTAATTTCCTTTGCAGGATGGCCACAGATTCATATCACGACATGTGAATAATGCATTGTTCCATTTAAAACATCTGAGGAGCCGGGACAATCTGCTGAAAGCTGGACCTACAGGAAATATAAAGAATGGGACTGAAGTTGTGTAAATAAGTCAAATACAAGTAATGCATTGCTGAAGACCTCTGAGGTTGCCTCATCTGTCAGGCATGGGAAGGCTATAGAAGAGGGGGACCTCATTTTGTTCCAGTCACAAAGTTGGCTGAAGAAATGTTTTTTAAAAGTAACTTAATAAAACTAGTTTACTTCACTTGTGTTTCTCAGTCACTTGGCCATAAGCAAGGACCAGGTATTTCCTACTGAGAATAGATATCTGGTGAAAAAATACTTCCCTCAGTGGTAGTGTCACTGAAGCAGTATATTCATAAATCATCACTGCTAACTAAACCTTTTTAATCCATTTTATAACTTGCCACTAACTCATTTTATAACTAACTTTTCAGAGCTTGGAACAGAGAACACATCGTGTGTATTAATTCTGCAGCTACAATTCTGACTACAGAGCTCTACTGCCCTTAACGTCACTTTTACTTTGCTGGGCTCAGTAATCCCTAGATAACAGACTAACCTTAAATATATGGCCAAGAGCTTGGGGAAATTGGTACAAAAATGTGTTTAGGACTGTGACTTGGTTTGGGATCTCTTATTTCTGAGAAACTGTGCACTTATTTAGACATTATACAGTTATAAAAGCAAAATACGTGTTCTGCATTAATGTTTGCATACTGACGCTGTGGTATTTTTCTCCTCTGGCTAATCTCAGTGACTTCTGCAGAAAATGTAAAGTGATTCTCCATGCTTTCTATTGGCTATCTGCACAAAGGGTTCTTTGTGAACTGTAGGACCAAAAGCATTACAAATAGTCAATGTTTGAGCTGAAGGTGTGCTACTGATAGGTTTGCACCCACTAGCATTCTTTTATGTTGCTCATGTTACTAGCTTGCATCTCACGTTGTGACACAGTAGAAGTAAATGACTGCTCAGAAAGATGTCAACCAGGAATTAATCTGATACATAACATATATATTGTAATAGACTGCCACTTTAGACAATAAAAATAGTATTTTTAATAGCTGTAAGAATGTAGGTTTCTTAGAATATCCTATACACTGTAACGACTCTCAGGCTTCGAATACTAAAATACCATCCTAATTTATTTCAGGTCTACCTAGGAAGGTCATAAAAATATGACTACTTTTGAAAACAGAAGATGAAATTCTACCATGCTTCTAACGGGGCTCATCTCATTTAGCCTTAACTAACTAAAAAATACACAACTTCTATGTTAGTCAGCTAGATATTCTTACAATGGGATGAAGAACTTTAATAGAACTCCTGTTACTTTGCCTCAACTTTAGAAGCTGTCTGCTTCAGGTAGGTTAAACTACATGACATCAAGTCATTCTTTGCTGATATTTATGTTTCACTGTTAAGTCACTTACTACAGTTGGAGTACAATAACACTGAGAATGAGGAAAAAAGGCAGAAGGTGGGCCTTTGTTAAAGAAGAATTTCTTCCCTGGTGTAGGGAAAACCAAATTTGTGATACTTCTGCCACCACTGCTTGCCTAAATTCTCCTTTACTAAATTAGTAGCCCTATAGAGATAAAAGTGGTATTAGCTGGTTAGGTTAAAAATAAAGCTGGTAGAGTTGACAGCATGCTACAATCCTTTATTGTTTTGTTATTTTGTTTTTTTTTTTTCAAATTCCATGTGAATGTGATTCCTCTCATAATCTTTTTCCAATTATATGCAAAAGCAAGCCAAAGACTTCAAAATCTTATCGTCTCACTCATGACTTGTATATGGTGGGAAAAAACCTGAGCTATGTGCACTAGATCACTTCAAGATTCAAATGAAAAACATATCTTAATTTCTAGTATGGATGTAACACAGAGAATTCCTAATAGATATCTTGGAATAAGGTCATGCTATTTATTATTCTTTTGTATTTTCTGCAACTTGATTTCTGCAACATAATGTAGTAGATCTAAGAACATAATATATCTCTTCGACTTTTGCAGATTGAAAAAATTGGTTATGCTCGAGTACTAACCCCTAAAATGAGACGATGGGAACTTTCAGTTGCCAGCCCAATGTATGTCTGAAAAATAATATATTCCCATAATTCATCCCTATTCTACAAATGTGCCCCAATGGCACAGGAGAACCTTCTTGGAATGAGAGTGAAAGAGATTGCACTTAATTTAAGGACAAAATCCAAAACAAAACACTGACCTGGAACAAAAGATTGGACCAATAAATATTGCCTTCTGTATTGATACTTTACTTAAAAATTCTATTTGTGATTTTTTTCTGGAGAGGAAGGAGAAGGAGGGGAGAAAAAGCAGAGAAGGGGGAGGAGGCCTTTAGTTTTATTATGAATTTTAGGATAGAGAGTTTTGAACTAAGCTCTCATCCAAGTATAATTAACAAAATCTTTATAACAGGATGTAATTCTTTAATGAAAACTGAAATAATTTCTGAGAGAGGCATGATTTCACTGAAATAAAAAAATATCTTTCTCAAGAAATTACATGATAGAGTTCTGTGGTATAAGTTGTCATGGTATCAGAGGATACTTTAGGTTGGAAGAGTCCAACCTCCTGCCCAAAGCAGACTTGGCTATGAGTTCAGACCAGAATGCTCAGGTTTGTCATCAAGAACAGAGACCACCTTCTGGACATTTACTCCACTGCTTCAAGGCCTGAATCCCCTCATGGAGAAAAGTTTTCTCCCTGTATACAGTTAGATCCTCTCTTACCCAGTAAATGTCCACTGGGGCTCACCTATCCACTACATGATGCTGTGCACAGCCTAGCACCACCCCTTTGATAGCCTTACAACAGGCACTGGGGGGCTGCTATTGGCCCACCCTTTAAGCTACCTCCACTCAAGCTGAACACTTGTTAATTTTTTTGCAGCAGGTCTGTGATCTGTTACAAACCATCATAAATCCTCCTACACTCAGGAAGCACACAAATTCAGTTGACATTACCCCTAAGAGTGTCAATCAAAAAAGGCTGACCACTAGCCTGAAGCTCCAGTATGTCTGCTTCCCTCGGATGGATTATATGAACCAAAACACCAATAACTAATTTCACTTTTTCTACTGCAGTCCCCAGCAGCGCCTCAGGCATTCTGTGAGAAGTGATGACCTTCTTGTGATGCACAAAAACATGCTGCAACTATGAGACATTATTGTGGCAGTGAGATGGTTGTAGAACACAAACTCAATATCAGATTGCATTACAGGATCCCGTTACCAAGAATATGCACCCAATAAGAGAAAAGGTAACATGGAAAGCCCATTATAGTTCAGACATGTAAGTTATCCATGCAAAAAATTATCTTTTACTATGAGTGCAGTCTAATCCATGATTTCACACCTTTCTACCCACCTCTAGATAGACTTCAAAGAGCTAAAAAATTTTAGATCCTTGGAGGATATGAGGAATGCAATGATGAATTTTATAGTAAGTACAAAATTTCTAGCCCATTTTACAAGGACTTAGCATATCTTATAATGGAAATGGTCCTGACGAATGCTTTTTTAACTTGCTGCACCCTGACATCAGCCAGTCACCATCAACCTGCTAAGCAAGACAGAGATGGCTTCTGCAGTAGGGCAGGCAAGGAATTTTCTTGCATCCTGTTCCACCACCTGGTTCAAAAATATGGTAACAAGCAGACAGGGATACTACCACACCTGATATTGCCACAGACATATTTCCTAACATGAATATTTGATCATGATTCAAGTATAACCAAAATGTGTATACACATAGGAAGCACAAAGCAACAGTGAAACAGAAGTAGTTTACATCCTTTGGCTAGCTTGAAAATTCAGTTTAACACCGTATCTCAGATTTTTTATCATGATCCTACATTAATCATTCAATATCTCCATGCATTTGATTCTTACCTGCAAAAGCAGTTTTACAATATCCCTTTTGCTGTTCACTATTTGTTTGATATTGTTCTTTTATACTGTCAGCCTTTTGGAGAAAATACGATCACTTTCTCCTTATAACAGCTCAGTATGCAAGAGCAAATCCAGTTCAAGCAGATGTTCATTTGGAAGGGCCTTGGATCCTAAACTTGGGCAGGATAACTGCATAGTACTCAGCACAAAACAACTGCCTGAGTTTCCACCCTTGTTTCTTAAGTCTGCTCTGAGCAACACTTCCCATTCTCCTTAGCACACAGCTTTATACTCCAACTTACATGAGCTGCAGTCACATTTTAATTGGTGCTCTAGGCAATGATGTTCCACAAGGTCTTAGCATAAATTATGCCTAAAGCAACACCGAAACCTGAAGATGAATGTGGAAACACAGGATACAAACAGTGTCTGGCAAGATTAACTCTACGCTTAGAGCCTGTCTGTATTCCACCAGTCACTTAGCAAGAAACGAAATTTAGGAATGCCACTGGCATTCACAAAGCCACTTGCAGTTCTGGACACAGTTTTTATCGGACCTATGAAATAAAGTTACTCTGCAGCAGTGCTTTAGAAGAACATAATAAACAAATAAGTTAGCAGGAACAGATTTTGGTGCAATGTAACAGTCTTTTGGTAGTCTGAACAGACATAAAGAAAAGAGAACTTAGCCAAGAAAGCAATTAAAGTTTCAAGCCAAATCCTTCATGGACATAAATCAGTTGCACTATTTTATACAAGCTAAAGAGCTGGCCCTGAAATTCATTCATCCTGCTCCTCTGTTATCAGAGAGCTTCTATTTACCTCTCTTGCTCATCAGTGCTTGAAAAAAAAAGCATCCCATGAAGTATATGCTAGAATCCACACAAAATACTTCCTTGCGTTTCCTCATCATATCCGCTATGATGACCTCTGGATCCTTCCTTTCAAATCCTCTGTGTTCAGATACCCCCACTGCACAAACATGGTTACCTATTTCCTACAGAAATAAACTTTGCTCAGTAACCATGGACATAGTTCATTTAGTCAGAAAAACAACTGTCCATTGTGAAAAAAAAGAAAATGCTCCTGTTCCCATTCAACGCCCCCATCCCCACTGACACCAGAGCAGCAGTTTTTCTTATCTGAGGAAACATGACCACATGGGAGAAGATTACATGCTGGAATATAACAGTCGCATTGAGCAATGTCTTTCTTTTTCCCTCTGCTGTAATCACAGTACTGAAGGATAGATCTGACAGGGTTTTATCGACACAGGCTTTTTATAGATCCAGTTAAAAGGTCCCCGGATAGTCACTCAGTTCCCATAGTACAAAAGCACTGCCAAATCATTGTTTGTGAAAATACATTTCACTGTGAATACTCAGGGGAGAAAAGAGGAGAATTCCAGAAGATCTTACCAGACCTGACGCTAGTATGGCACACTACCTGTTTTAGTTTGCCATAACCAAACAGAAACACTTTCTCTTATCATTAAGGGAATTGTAAGACACGGCCTCAGTTCTTAGCCCTAATCTATATGATCATTGGCATATGTCTCCTTCACCTCGTTTCCTTATCTCAACAATAAAGACTAGCTCCTTCACTTCATCTGTCTTGTCAAATTAGACAGGTACACTAACCCTTTCACCCCAGATAATGTGGTTGAAATAATGTAAGAGACCCCTAAAAGCCTCATAGGCAGCCACACTGAAATACAGAAGCCACAAAGCTACTTACAGAGGTAACACAATATTTTAAATCAGCCTGATCTCAGCTGAATCTACAGAAATAAATACACTAATTTATCTTTATTTTATGCCCTTAGATGAAGAATCCAGCCATCTATTGCAATAATGGCACAATTTCTTTCTTAGCCTCTCAGTTTCACACATTTATCCATTTCTGATGTTGATTTTTTTATACTGTTGAGTAAAACCAGAACAAAATACAACACCGGTACATTTTGCTTAAATGGGAGCAAATTCCCAAGAGGTTTTTTGCTATGGAACAGTGGGAAACAAATGTACACACACACTTCTCCCATTGTAATAAAATTCTAACCCTACTTGTTTTTCAATAGTGCAACAGCAAAACCGGGCGAAGTTTGAAATGTGACACTCAGTGCACACATTGCCCGTAGTAAGAAGGACCTGGTGTGCTGTGTTGAAGAATGACGTGGGTTTTTTTTTTCTTTTTTAATTCGGTACTAATTAACTAGGAAAAAAATTCCTTCTCATTTTAACAGAATCTAATAAAGCTGTTCCTTTTTGACATCACAACCTCTGCCCAGATTGACAAATTCATGAACTTTTGAAAAGATTTGCATGAGGAAAAAGTTTATACATAAGTAACATCATAGTGACTGCTTCATAAAACACCTGAGAACAGTTGCCTGAAAGTGGCCACTGATCCATAACAGACCAAAGATTGGCTTTTGATGCTCAGAATTAAGTCAGTCTAAATTTCAGATGAAGTCAGAACACCTATTTCTTCCAGGAAAACTTGTGATCATCTGTGTACTTCACTGTGTCCTGAATTGCCTTTGTACCTAAATGGAGGCCTTCCTTCCATTTCTCTAGTCATGAAAGATTTGAAAATTATGTTTTGGATGTCTCGTCTTCTGTATAAGTAAGTTCAAGGCCTCTTTCCTGCTGTTACATGCAGAGAAAGAAATGCTGCTTTTCACTGCATACTGCTGCTACCACCTTCAAGTACCTACAGAGTGCAACTCCTCCAAAAGAAAAAGCAACAATTTCTGCAGTACTCTTGTAGTCTTCAACCTACTTCTGAGCACATTTATCTCTTCATCTCTGTGACCATTATAAGGCCACAGCTGCACTGTATGAAGTCTGATTAATGTCATTCTGAGAGTGGTCTCAAGGGAATTTCCTTTTCCTCTGGATCGAGGATTTGCATGAGAGCAGCACAGCTCTATGGGCCATTTACATTCAGTATATGCTGTATTGTCAATCAAGACTCCAGGCCATGATCAGATCAAACCACAGGCACTGTAGATTACATGCAATGTTAGCACATTACATTACAATACAATGTCATAGAGAATTTGGAATTTCGTCATGCATAATCCAGGAATATGGTCATATAAATCTCTGAATTTACAGGCACCTGCAAGAAGAAGGCTGGCATGGAAATTATCTAGAGACAGATACAGTTTTCAGACAGGAAATAGAACAGGGTGTGGAGGGCCATTGGTTCTGATATCCCGGACTCTTGTATCTCTAGAGGGAGATCAAACACAACTCAGATACATAGAGAGACAGTAACATTCACTGCAGTTTAGGTGACTCAGAGCAATCTGTCCAGGCTGAAACAGGAAAGTAATTGTGACTGCCAAGACAGGACACATGAGTAAGAGACTGGCACTGAAGTGAGTCTTACAAGATTAGTTATCAGGGTTCGCAAACTTCTGAGCAGCAGGGAAGGCAGCCATCATTTTCCATCTCTGCAGGATTTCAACAGAAATGAAACTATTCACCTTCATAGAATCATAGAGTCATAGAATGGTTTAGATTGGAAGTGACCTCAAAGCTCATCCAGTTCCAACCCCCCGCCATAGGCAGGGACACTTCCCTCTAGCACAGGTCGCTCAAGGCCTCATCCAACCTGGCCTTGAACACCTCCAGGGAGGGAGCAGCTACAGCCTCCCTGGACAGCTTGTGTCAGTGTCTCACCACCCTCACTGCAAACAACTTCTTCCTAACATTCAGTTTCAATCTTCCCTCTGCCAGTTTAAACCCATGCCTCCACATTCTGTCATTACATCCTTGTCAATAGTCTCTCCTCAGTCCTCCTGTAGCCCCCTTCAGATCCTGGAAGGCCACTCCAAGGTCTCCTCAAAGCCTTCCCTTCTCCAGGCTGCAGAGTCCCGACTCTCTCAGCCTGTCCTCACAGCAGAGCTGCTGCAGCCCTCTGAGCATCTTTGTGGCCTCCTCTGGACTGGCTCCAACACTTCCATATCCTTCTTGTGTTGGGGGCTCCAGAACTGCACACAGGGCTGCAGGTGGGGTCTCACAAAAAAGAGACATTTTTTCAGCCTTACACAAGATGTCACATACACCATTCCAGTAGTGTTGCCTGAATATAATTTAAGATTGTAGTGGTAGGCACCCACTGCTTCTCTTTTACTTCCTAATTTCCCATCCTCTAGTCACTGACAACTTCAGCTAATCATAACTATACCTTCTGCCCCTACTTGGTTTCTAACAAGGTTATGTCCAACTCCATCATTTGGCCTACACCAAAATCCTAACATCTCCTTGCAGCTCTCAGTCATAGATGTCTGACACTAATGGAAGTCCAGGATAACAGTCTGAGCCCTGATCCTTATGCTAAAGCTTTCTTAATTGAGAGAGAAAAAAATATTTTTCTTGCTTGTAGATCTTCTCAGGACTTAAAAAATGAAAAACTGTGAGGACTGAATGGCAGAAAAACATCAGGACTTGAAGCTCTGGGGTATGCTTGGTCTACTATATCCTTCACCTGCAGAAATATGTCATTCTAAGTCATCCACTATGGTATAGACTCTAGCCAGACAACAGATTTAAAGGTAAGAACTGATGTTGGAGGTGTCCTAAAGCTGTGTCACAGAAATGGCAGTTTTGTCAGACATTTTGTGATGTCTGCCATTCTTAGTCTTCAGCCAACACCACCATGTGGTGGTAACACATGACAAAACCTGGGAATTAAATAGTGTTGTAGGAGTTACCACAATTATCTGCTGATACCTTGATTTTGGCCAGCAAAATGAATATTCCACCATGACCCTATGGGTTGTAGCTCCAACAGGGATACAGAAAAAAGAAATAGACAAGATCATCAAGGAGAAGACATAGTACACTAATTTCTATGATATCTACAAGGCCAGCTAAAAAAGATGTATTCTTTATCTCCACAAGTTTCTATAGCTATGAATGAGTTACTGAAACTAAGACATCATCCATTCTACCCTGCCTGCCATCACTGAAGGATTGGTTTGTGATGGCTCACAGATTCATGGAGAAAAACACTCATATCAATAGAAAACCTCACCAGATCTACTATAGAGAGAGTGAAGAGGTGCACACTTTCAGTTTCCCTGGAATAGTTGGGGTAAGCCAGGTAAACAACCCCTGGCATTCACACGCCACTGTTTTGCAGATGGTAAGCATCTTTTACAGCTTTCCATACTTGTCAACAGCATCCCATGCTTGGCCCCATAATATCAAGTCTTGTACATAGTCAACTGTAAGTCAGCAATTACTAGCCTCTATTGCTGCGTGGCAACTGCATGACCAATGCCACAAACGCAATGCCTGCCACCATATCAGACAGAGAGTAGGCTGCACATCTTTCAGCATTCTCAGTAATTATTCCAGCCTTGAAACACAAGGCAAACTTAACTAGCTACATTTCTGCGATTTCCTTTATATCTTCCCCATTCATCTTCACCTGACATGATTAAAAATTCAGTGTGTAGAAGATCCACACCTGGGTATGTGTAGGGGAAGGGGTAATTAGGTACTGCGAGGCAATATTATAGAAATATTAATATACAGTTTATTAATATTAANTGGAAGGCACGCATCCCGTGTTCCCTGCTCCTTTTAATACAGCCCGAAGATCAATTGGACCTTTGGACATGAGATAGCCAATCAAATGGCAGTTAGCCAAGATTTGGCCATATTGGGTGAAGCCATAGGCTTGCTTTAGCCTTTTTTGGGCAGATCACGGGCCCTGCACAAGGCAACCGTGTGCACCCTGTTTACCGCAGGTGATGGACAGACCCCGGACCCCAGACTTAGTGGCGCCAGGTCCTTTGTCCCTTTTCCCGCGGTTGCTCTCCCCAAAACAGAAGGAGAGAGAGCAGAAAAACATGTCTGCATAAGCCAGGACATGTACAAGCCTAATTTGGCCTGTTTAGGCCTACCACGACAGTATGGATTCTTTGTTGGCGGAAAGCTTCACTTTCTGCAGACATAGAGAGACAGGTGTGATAGACATGGTAAGAAGTATCCCATGAATCTCAGGTCTACTCTAGTTAATGATGGTTAGCACCTCTGTAACATGGGCTGAAAGCAGGGAAATCTCAATCCTAATGTATTGCATAATCTGCAAAAGACACTAGTCTTTTCTCTTCCTAGTTTTCCTTTTGTGATGAACTTGGGAGCAGAGAATTGGGCTGCAAAGGCAATCATACTGTTCAACCAAAACTCATAATACAAAATAATGCTTCTTCCACCTCAGATTCAGATATCTTGGTATTGAGGTCTTGTCACAGTACCAAGCCTCTTCAGTTTGGGAGGTGGACCTATGTCTTGCTTTTAATACAAAAAATGCCAATCAAAATTATTTCTCAGAGCCATGGAAATTACCTGGGCTTTTGCAGATCAGTATGTCACAGTGTCTTTTCTTTGAAATAGACACACTTATTTCAGAAAGAGAGTATTTTTATAGAGTCATCTTGGTAATTCTGAATGGAAACCTCTTAGAAAGTGTTATTAAGAATTAATTACAATGATGCTTCTTCTTGAACTTAGTAGGGGATGAGAATGTTCATTACTTTGTAGATCCCCCCCTTCTTGTACAGGCATAGCTAAGACCAAAAAAATGTCCTCACTAAAAAATTGTAAAATTTCATTGTTCCTTACAGAGTTTTAGCATAATTTTCACAGAGGGGGATTGAGGGGAAGGTTACTAGCTTTTGGCTGGAAAGAACAATTTTAGAACAATGCTATTCAAACTATGAATGATTATCCCACAGAGGAGCACGGCCAGCATTGTTCTTTACACCAAAAAAAAAAAAAAAAAAAAAGTACCAGCATTGTTCAGAGACTCTAAACTAGGATTCTTTCAGCTATAATTGACAGTGGAACATGTTGGTATATAACACCATCCTGATGAAGAAGGACCAATAATTTTTCTGAACCTTATTATTGCCTCCTCAAGAGCCTCTTCATTTGCAACAAGGTTATAAGCAATTTTCTTTGCCAGCAAGAAAAAAAAATTCTCCTTTTTTCCTTCCAAGGAAATATGATAGATTGCAAGAAAAACTTTTGAGTTCCAGCTAAATGAGCAGCAGGTCACCTCTAAGCATAATAACTATAAGCTCTAAGTATAATGAGACATTTCTAAACATCCAAAAGATTGTGTTTCAATAATAATCTACTTTCAATGCTATTTAAACAAATCTATCCACCACTAATAGAATCATAGAATCATAGAATGGTAAGGTTATAAGGGACCTCAAGGATCATCTAGTTCCAACCACCTGCCATAGGCAGGGACAGCTCCCACTAGTACAGGTCACTCAAGGCCTCGTCCAAACTGGCCTTGAACACCTCCAGGGAGGGAGCAGCCACAACCTTCCTGGGCAACCTGTTCCAGTATCTCACCACCCTCACTGTAAAGAACTTCCTCCTAACATCCAGTCTAAATCTCCCCTCTGCCATTTTAAACCCAAGGCCCCTCGTCTTGTCATTACAAGACCTTGTAAATAGTCCCTCCTCAGCCTTCCTGTAGCCCCCTTCAGATCCTGGAAGGCTACTATAAGGTCTCCTCGAAGCCTTCTCTTCTCCAGGCTGCAGAGCCCCAACTCTCTCAGCCTGTCCTCACAGCAGAGCTGCTGCAGCCCTCTGAGCATCTTTGTGGTCTCCTCTGGACTGACTCCAACACTTCCATGTCCTTCCTGAGCTGAGGGCTCCAGAACTGCACACAGGACTCCAGGTGGGGTCTGACGAGAGCAGAGTAAAGGGGCAGAATCCCCTCCCTTGCTCTGCTGGCCACACTGTTCTTGATGCAGCCCAGCACTCATTTGCTGTCTGGGCTGCATGTGCACACTGCATGCTCATGTTGAGCTTTTCATCAACCCAGACCCCAAGGTCCTTTTCCTCAGGGCTGCTCTCAGCCAGTCACCACCCAGCCTGGATTTGTGCTTGGGATTGTGCCTACCCAGGTGCAGGACCTTACATTTGGCCTTCTTGAATTTCATAAGATTGGCTTGGGCCCACCTCTCCAGCCTGTCCAGGTCCCTCTGGATGGATCCCTGCCCTCTAGCAACTCGACTGTGCCACACAGCTTGGTGCAATCTGCAAACTTGCTGAGGGTGCACTCAATTCCTCTGTCCATATCACTGACAAAGATACTAAACAGCACTGGTCCCAGCACTGACCCCTGAGGGATGCCACTTGTCACTGGTCTCCAGGTGGACATTGTGCCCTTGATCACCACTCTCTGCATGCCACCATCCAGCCAATTCCTTATCCAGTGAGTAGTCCACTCATACCAGTGTTGACACTGCCCTGGATATATAGTGTGTTTTCAAAGGTCATTAATATTGTCATTGCCAAATAATCAGCATTTCTGCTCTGAAAGGAGAGGATTTCTGTTTTCTTATATTTGATTTGATAGTACCAAAGAGTACCAAAGAGAAACATTTCCTTTTTTTTTTTCTGCAAACTTTTGATGCTCTTTTCTAGTTCACGACAAAAATAAACCATATGTATCCCACAACCTCAAATGTCCCACCAGGAAGGAGCTCTCCTCGTGAAGCAATCTTCATCTGCTGTAAAGATAAACTATTTTGAGTGTTTTTAGGAAGATTTCTAAATGCAAGTTAGCTTGCGCTACCAGAACACTCAGTGGTCTGGAAAGAGAACATGAAATACAAAACACTCAGGCAATTTTCCACGTGCATCCTTTCCCTCCCTTTAAGGTACGGCAAATACTTCTATTCTTTCCGCCAGCCACCAGTCACCTGAGAGGATACCTGCAATGCTGGAAACAGAAGTGCAGAAGCCCTGAAGTAGGGTGTAACAGTTCTTACTACAGCAGGTCTAAGCACAAGTCTAAGCACATCAGGTTCCTCTAAGCCTCATATCCAATGTTTTCACCTCAGTTCTCACTACCTAATCTAATCTCTAAGAAGAGTGTTTCCATCTGAAGTCCTCTGACAGATTATAAAGTAGAAAGAGAACATACTCATTTTAACATTGAAATTATACAATGAAGCAGATGCAATGATGCATCACAAAGTGGGAGCATCCCAGGCCAGTAAATTGGCTTAATTACCCTCAGTACTGTGGGTAGCAGCGCTCACAGCTACCTCCATTCTGATCTCTACCTTGTTTACAATTAATCTTACTACAAACTGAGACAATAGCATCCACAGACCAAGACTAGTTGTACCAAATGTTTACTTGAAATTATTCTAAAATGCATTAAAGGTAAGATGCACGAGAAGGTGAGAAAATCTGAATAGGACATCCGAACAATAACTACTGAAATAATCAGCACATTCACAGAAATAGAGTTAAAATTTGAAAATCAAAGTTTTTTTCCTCTGTGTTTTCAGGTTGGCTGAAAAGCATATTAAAATATAAAAACCGTTCTAACCGTTCTGAATAGTTTAAACCAAAACACCATGGACAACCAAGACTCATGGACATCCACTTTTGCAGACTGGATTCTTTTCCTGGTAACTACGGTGAAGTTAAAAATTAAAAGCTCAATAGACTTGCTCAAGAAGTGAAAAGTCTTTGGGACTTGGAGCCTAATGTATTAGACGTTCAGTAAAGAGTTGTAACTGAGATGTCACTTGACCACAGGCCTTTGGCTCACTCAACAGATACTGGAAAAGGTATTGCAGAACTTTGCAGACTCCTGCAAAAATTCTGGTTTGGAAGGCAAATACCTCAACCTGGCACAAGTTTAGGAAAATAACTATGTCAGTACAAAATGATGTTTACTGTATTATATTTCCCTTTTAAAGGTGAACCTTGTTTATTTTATTAAAACAACAATATGTATCTGAGTTAATTTTATCAGCAAACAAGTGCTGTACATCCCACTGACCTAATTTTGGAAATAACTCAAGTAAAATAAAATAACAGCAGTAAAGGAACATCTCAGGTTTATTATCTGATTTTTCTGAAGTTCATTTTTTTAGCTCACATGTTTTGCCTTTAACATCCTTTGGGGCATTCGGGGTGGCTACAGGAATCACAGCATTTGTCTCATGTTTACCTTCTGCCACTTGTCTGTCTCAGAAGAAACCCAAGTGTGCTGGTTTGAGGCTAATTGGAATATTTTAATGAAAAAAAATCAGATTATAGGCTGTGAAAAGCAAACAATGGTGATGTCTGCTTCGCTCATAGGCTTGCTGAGATGTATAAAAACATGGACACAAACATAGATAAGGCAGAGTCTCTCTCTGTCAGAGTTGTGTTTTCTCCCTGGGTTGTTGGGGCTATGTAACCCAACTAATCATTCTGCTTCTAACCCCGCCTTGCCCATCCTCTAAACTCACCTTGCACATAAGGCAGACCCCGGGATAAAGTAGAGGGATGGAAAGAAGGTGCAAGGGTGGTTGGGATCCCCTCTGGGGACTCTGATTTCTGGAAGGGGTATTGCGTTTCTGTATTACCTTTAACTTGCATATTTCTGTATATAGTTGTACATATATTGTAATATATTGTAAATATCTGCTTGTATATTGTGCTAAGCTGTGAAGATAAAGCTTCATTCCTTAACTTCCAGCTGGCCGAGTCTAGTCTGCGTGATTTCATATGAGTGGGGGGGCGGGTAACTCCCAAACCATCACACCAAGGCTTCACACACTACATATACTCATGATGGCCATTTCTGAAGTTGCTGGTGTGGCTTAGAATCATAGAATCATTTAGGGTTGGAAGGGACCACAAGGATCATGCAGTTCCAAGCCCCCTGCCATGGGCAGGGACACCCTACCCTAGATCAGGCTGCCCAGAGCCTCATCCAGCCTGGCCTTAAACACCTCCAGGGATGGGGCCTCAACCACCTCCCTGCGCAACCCATTCCAGGCTCTCACCACTCTCATGCTGAAGAACTTCCTCCTCACATCCAGTCTGAATGTCCCCACCTCCAGCTTTGCTCCATTCCCCCTAGTCCTGTCACACCTGATATCCTAATTAAGTCCCTCCCCAGCTTTTTTGTAGGCTGCCTCCAGATACTGGAAGGCCACAAGAAGGTCACCTGGGAGCCTCCTCTTCTCCAGACTGAACAGCCCCAACTCTTTCAGTCTGTCCTCATTGGAGAGGTGCTCCAGCCCTTGGCTCATCCTCGTGGCCCTTCTCTGGACACTCTCCAGCATCTCCACATCCGTCTTGTAATAGGGGCTCCAGAACTGGATGCAGTACTCCAGGTGGGGTCTCGCCAGAGCAGAGTAGAGGGGGAGAATCACCTCCCTCACCCTGCTGGCCACACTGCTCCTGATGCAGCCCAGGCTCTGGTTGGCTTTCTGGGCTCCAAGTGCACACTGCTGGCTCATGTTGAGCTTCTCATCCAGAAGTCCCTCTCCTCAGGGCTGCTTTCCAGCCAGTCACTGGAAAGGAGGGTGGATGTAACAATATCTGGGGACCAGTGACAGAGACAATAACTTTTAACCTTGTTAAATATCTTGTGAAAAACAGCATCTATCATCTGCTCTGAATGTGACTGCAGTTGTCTGGCTCTGGTTGGCTTTCTGGGCTCCAAGTGCACACTGCTGGCTCATGTTGAGCTTCTCGTCCACCAGCATCCCCAAGTCCCTCTCCACAGGGCTGTTCTCCAGCTTACTTTCAGCACTGCAGTTAAGTCAGGATTTTATAGTGAATAGCACAGAAATTTATGTGCAATATGAATGTGGTATAGGTACTCAGTCATTCATACCACTAAGATTTCTTTATTGAGAAATGTGTCACAAGGCAAGAGAAGAGGATCACTAAAGTTAAAGCAAAAAGGTTTGCCAAAACCTGAAGTTCTAATCTAAAATGCACAAGTTGGAGTCCAAGAAGTATTATGTACATCCCATTGCACGCTATATCAACTGGAATTTTCTTCATTCAGATGACTTTCACATTCTCACATGGCATTAACAGGGGAGCATCACAGTTAAGTCAGAGAAACTCCACAAAAGCAATGGAGTTAAGTGAGTTAATTGTCACCTGAAAGTTAAATGAACAACAAGGTTATGTCTTGTGTTTAAACCAGTCCACCATAGAAAACCTTCTGCATAATAGCCAAGGGTATGACACATTAAATATAAATTATGAAAAGATGGGGAAAAAATCATGTTTTATTTTGTAGCTATCGAAGACTCTTTTTTCTTCTTTGCCATGTGTAACTCATTGCTAGAAGAGCCTCTTTGTTCAAGACAAGGAGACTGGCATGAGGAAAGCGAGGTGGCTGGTCTCTAAACATGAGATCCCATTAATTTTATTGATAGACTATTCTTTAAAGCAATCCATATGTTTCTTATTTGCCATATTCAGAATAGTAGCTTGCTTCATTTTTACAAGAATCTGTGTGATTCAAGAAAATCAAAACCTTATATAATGAAAGAAACAGAGAGAACACTTACTAAACAATCTCATCTGTACTGTACAACTTAAACATTCATCTCCAAAATGTCCTCAGCTTGTTCTATTCACAGTTGTCTAGTTTCTTTGCCTCAGGAAAAGGGGGTAAAAGGCTATTCTTTTTCCTTCAGTTTTCAAAAATACATGTAAAAGTAACATCTCCTAAGTCCAAAATAAACCTTCTCTTCTTGTGAATCAATACGAAATGCTGACTTGCATAGTGTATTAGAAAATATAGGTTCCTTCAGTCAAACTTGTAAGTTGATCCTGTAAGAATTTAAGCTGAAGGCAGGAGATAGGTGTGATGAAGTCAAGTTCTAACCAATCTATGACAGTACCGATCTATGACAGTACAGATCCATGTGAATAACAAACAGTTGTAAATATTCTTCTGAGATGGATAAGGAAAATGTGCTGCCAAAAGTGGTAAAGGAAAAAAACATTCAAACATAAAAAAATTAGGTTTTTCCTCAAGTATTAGGTACATTATTTCTTTCAAATAGAAGCCTGCTCAAATGCCTGAAACAACCAGGAGCATAATTTCTTAATGAATGCCCACTATAAAATTATTCAGAATCCAGTGTTTCTGTTATATCCTAGGAGAGAATTAAACCTAACTTTTCATACTATGTATAACCACTGTCCCTTCTTCTGTGGGATGAAATGTGACATTCTTCCTAATTTGTAAAGTCATGTAACTGTATTTTCAACTGGCAACATCCATGCATAAGTATTGATAGAGTGCTTAATACGCTATTTAAGCAATGTAATGACAGGATGAGGTTATGCCAACCAAACATACTTCTGAGCCAACAGTGAAAATTCAAGACATACACATGATCAGGGTAGAAAAAGTAATATCACGATGAGGGTCCTGTGAGATTACTTGATTTTCAGAGGCAATATTATTTTTAATAAGGTTTCTATGTACTATTATGATTGTCATTCATTTTATGAGGCTCTAGGTTTGAGAACTGCCACAGGTCAGCTGTAAGCAGGTCAGGTAAATAAAGTAGTTAAATGCCATCATCATTAACCTCCTAATAACTGTATTTTTTTCATTGTCATGTAACTGTAAACAAGAACCATTATTCTTCTTTTTATAAAGAAGTTCTTATGTTGTAGTCATGGAGAAAGGTATTAAAACTGATGTCAGGTAACACCTGCTGAAAGTTTCCTGAGGCTGAATATGCTTCAAATTCACAATCAGCAAAATCAAATTATCACCAGGATTCAGAAACAAGAATTGCCATTGAACAAAAGCTGACATGTGTTCTTTCCAGTTTCAAAATTAAAGAGCAGTTAGTTACTTTCACAGTGCTCAAAAGATGCATGAAAATCAAATCTCTGCTTTCAACTGCAGGCTGCTTGTGCCCAACAATATGCCAAGCATCCATCACAAGCCTCCACATCTGCCTCAATTCCAAGCATAAAGGACAACACCACTAGCCCTCATCGCTCCCTATTCCACTGGCAAAACCTCCCTATTGATCTTCTACAATACGATGATGCTCTTGACAGTTCAAAAATAACACTAGTATTATCCTTCAAATTTAGGATTAGAAACAGTACAAACTAACAACTGGACAGCAAACTGTTACATGAAGGCTAGGGCATCAGCAGGACATTTGATTGTGTTGATATGTTTGGGATGTTTCACTAGCTGCTCTTTGTGCATTCGCAATTTGCAGTATGGCTGGCAGCAGGTCTTGGTACAGAAAACAGAGAAGACCTCTGGTTTCCTAGGCTGGAAGGATAATGTGATACTACTTTTGAAACTACTGCTTGGAAAAACTTGAATCATGAAGTGCCGTCACTCTCTGATGATGCAGAAAAGTGCTGATGCTTTGCAGAGGCCACTACTAATTCCTCCAGCTCATAATGGTGCTCCTCCATAATCATGGTAATGTGCAGGATATACAGACACACATCAGTGGAGCAAATACACTTGCCTTCAGCTGTCTAGCAACGAACACATCTTGATACCAGAGACAGTGTTAATGTCTCCAGATGGACCTCAGATTATTTGTTATAATTTCAAGATTTTGCTTTAAAAAGCAAGTAGACCTGTGAATGTAAATACAGCTTAAAGTATATCCTTAATGCCATCTGAGATTCAGAATACATTGTGATAGAACTTACTGTGGCTGAAAAATCACAGAATCATTGAGGCTGGAAAAGACCTCTGAGATTATCAAGTCCAGCCTGTGACTTAACAACACAACATCAGATAAACCATGGCATCAAGTGCCAAATGCAACCTCTTCTTAAAGACCTTCAGGGATGGTGACTCCACCATCTACCTGGGCACTCCATCCCGATGCCTAATCACCCTTTCTGTGAGGAAATGCTTCCTAATATCCAACTTAAACCTCCCCCAGCACAGCTTCAGACTATGCCCTCTCATCACGTCACAAGTTGCCTGGGAGAAGAGCCTGACCCCCACCTGACTGCAACTTCCTTTCAGGTAGTTGTAGAGAGTGATAAGTTCCCCTCTGAATCTCCTCTTCTGCAGGCTGAACACCCCCAGCTCTTCCCGCCTCTCCTCATATGACTTTCCCTCCAGCCTCCTCACCAGTCTTGTCACTCTCCTCTGGACCTGCTCCAGCACCTAAATATCCTTCTTGAAGTGAGGGTCCCAGAACTGCACACAGAGTACTTGAGGTGAGGCCTCACCAGTGCCAAGTAGAGGGGGAGAATTACACCCCTAGTCCTGCTGGCCACACTTGTGCTGGAAGCCCCACTGACACTAGGCATCTCCACACAAGGGCTTCACCATTTTTGAGGGGAAACTCATGGAATAAGCTATTATGCAAAGATAATATTTGCATTAGAAAATCTCAGCTCTTTCTAGCTAAGCCTGAAGCAAAAAGGTGGTGCTTTTTTCAAGTATGAAAAGCTGTAAACCTATGCTTAATTTCAGAAAGCTGACAACTGAAAATTTCACTCTTGGGCCAAGTGTATCATTGTCACACAGCACACTGGAGTCATGTGCTTCAAGGGAATACACTACAATAAAGGTAAGATAAAAGGCAGTTTCTTATAGCAGCTTTTATCTTAACAGTTTATTACTGAGAATGAAGGACAGCATCTCTACCAAAAGAAGTCCTTTCCTCCTGGGTGCCAATGTTACCTCACAAGAATATATTGTTAGAAAAGTCTGTGTCTGCTGTATTTGGATGCAATGGTGAAATCTCTACCCACTGTGGGCAGCAAGGGCTCACTGCAAGCAGAAGAGTGCCTTTCTGGAGCAGGGGTGACAGTAGCATTGGACAGCTCCTCACAGGTCCATCCATGAAGGATCAGATCATCAAGGTCCTGTCCCACCACCCCAGCCAAGGAGTGAGCCACTGGCATGCACTGGGGCAGCCCTAACCTCAGGCATTCTGCACTTCCCTGGGGATGGGAAGGGGCCAAAGGCAGGCCAGGCCATGGGCCTGCAGGTGAACCAGGAGCCCTGCCCTGCTGTGGCGTCAGCGCTTCGGGGGTTGGCTGCACTGAGGCCTGACATTGGATTCTGGGATGTGGGGTCCAGGGGTCAAGCTGGAATGCAGGGGCCTGCTGGTGGCCCCTGGGCCCTGATATTCTAAAGCTGTGCTGATTAATGATGCCCTTGGAAGCACAGCTGAGCAAATGATGCCATTTTATGAATAAAGCACATTTAAAATATAATCAAATAGCAGGATTGGAAGCTATTAAAGCTATTAAAAATATTGGTACTTTGTCCATATATAAAATAATATACATTTGCTCACTGATAGACATTATACAGTAGTGCTTGGCTAAAGAAGGGAGAGAAGAGCCTGCTGAGTACAAAGTCTTATTTGTTTTAGCCACAAAGAAAGTCCTTCTTGCTTGTTTGATAATTTCCTTATTCAATATCTATGAACCAATCCCTCTTTTCAGAGCTCTGAACAATTCAACTGAAGTTTCTCTTCTTACTTAGGAAATGCAAGGACTTTCACTGGAATATTCTGGCAATATTTTTCCAGACTTCATCCAGACCTTGGAACTTCTGCTTCAGCACTGGGGCCTCCTCCATCTCAAACCAGCAGAGCAACTCCTCTGGCTGCAGGGCAACTAGTGCCTCAGTTTCTTCCTAGAAGAATAGACAATCAGTTCCATCAAATCATGAAAGGAAGTTATTTCTAGAGTAAAATCAACATATACAATTATTGCCATCGAATGTGAAAAAAATTCCAGTGATTGTTTCCAGATATAAGAGCCACCCAGGCTTCTTAAAGCAGGGCGCTACGAATGATGCAAAATAAATAATTGATATTAATTTTGATGTCCAGGCAGAGATTGTTAATAACTATGAAAACTGTTTATTAACATTAAATCTCACCAGAAAACTTATATACAAGGTTCAAAACGCACAGTTTGGAAATTTATACATACAGGGAAGAGGCAAAACTGGAACACTTTAAAGGTAACTAGCACAAGCAAACATTTTTACTGGAAGAGAAGGTTTGTGTGGTCACTTACACCGCTTGCAGTTAGTTATCCTGCTTAGCCACTGGATGGACGCAGGAAGCTCCTTTCTGCTTATGGCAGAAGGCAATCAATGATTACAAGAGGCTTGAAGTATTTACTCACAAAATATTAAGGGACAATACCCAAAGCACGTGGTGGGGTTGCTACTGGGCCGAAAGCCGTAAGAGGTTTTGGAGTTTCCTCAGGCTCCTGGGTGCTGAAGAAAGGAGGCAGACGATCTCTGACCTGGTCCTGGCTCTCTTGGCAGCAGGCTTTCAGGTGCAAGGAGGATGCAATGCCATGTGCAGTCTCAGCACGGTGTCACGCTGGCTGTGCAGGTTGAACGTGTGGAGGTATCAGAGCCTGATCCTGCTCGCTGGGGTCCCACCCAGCTCAGGATCAATGAGGCAGTAAGCAGGCATGGATACAATGGCAGAGAGCACCTTTGTGCTACCTGCTCATCCCTTTATATCCATTCAGCCCGAGACTAATGGGCATTTGGACATAGATTAGCCAATCAGGATGGCACTTTGCGAAGCTTGACCACATTAGGTGAAGCCACCACCCCCAGCACAGAAGGAGGGGGAGCATGGGAGCACCTCTGGCAAGCCAGGACATGTACAAGCCCACCTTGGCCTACTTAGGCCTACCGTTACACAGGGTCAATAAATAATTCTTTGCTGAAGGCATTAGATTTTGCTCCATCAACACAACTGTGGTCATTAGTTGTAACTAATAATCCTTCTTGTCAGATGTAGTGAAAAGAAGCACTCAGTCTGTTAATGAAATTACTTTCTAGCAACTGCTATCTATTTACTTGACAATTGCGCATCAGTAATTGACATGAAACAGTATGTATGTGAAAGGCAGAAACAACGTGTGCTGGTTTAAGGCTAATTGGAATATTTTAATGAAGAAAACTATACTGTAGGCTGTGAAAGGAAAAACAAGGGTGATGTCTACTTCACTCATAGGCTTGCTGTGATGTTTAGGAATAAGTACTCAAAACAAAAGATAAGCCACTTGGGCTTGTCCCAGTCTCAGTCAGGCTTGTGGCACTCGCTCGGACACAGCGTCTGGGGCTGTCTACCAGCTTCTGACCTTCTCCTGGTCTCTGATTAAATTCCCTAACCACTTTTTCTTCTAATTCCTCCTCTGGCCGATCCTCAAAACCTTGGGGTAAGGGATAGGGGTGGGGAGAAGGTGGAAGGGTGCTTGGGAGCCCCTCCTGGCGTCTCTGATTTCTGGGAGGGGAGTTGTGTTTCTGTATTACCTTTACCTTGTATATTTCTGTAAATATTCTTGTATATAGTGTATATATCTGCTTGTACATTGTGCTGAGCTGTAAATATAGCTTCATCTAAACTTCCAGCCGACTGAGTTTTAGCCTGGGTCATGTTCCAAAGTGTGTGTGGGGGGGGGTAACTCCCTAACTCACATCACAAAGAAACACAAAACTAGTACTTTTAGAAGGGCAAGAATCTCAATAAGACTTCCATAACACTTTCACTGCTGCCTTATTGAACTGGTTTACAAAGACAATTGCCCAAAATCTGTTTCGCCCTAATGGATCAGTGATGTAATGAAAGCAATCACACCTGAGACCTCTGGCAAGGATTGGAAGCCTGGGTTTAAAGACAGGGCTTGCATAAAGAAGAGAAATGGTCACAACTGATGATTCATCAAAACAGAAATTATTCCCAGAGAAGCATGCTATATATGCTATATATGACCTATAAATAAACACATATATACATACATACATAAACAAACAAATAAATGGTTTTGCAAATCTATGAATGTGCTGTTTCAACATTTTTCAGACAAAAAGTCTTTGTTTTGAAATTAAAAGCATCTTGTCCTGTTGAAGCTTAATTTATGTTAGCAGATTAAAAGAGAGAAAGAAAAAAAGTCAATATTAAAATGAATTTGTTTGCTTGTTTATTTCTTAAGTCTCTCATATATTTACTAAATTCCATGCTAGGCCTAAAATTTCAGTCAGTAGAATCTTTGTGAGGCAAGGAAACTGTTTTCTGTACACCCACACAGCAAAGGGAGTATTAGCAGTTCAAACTCGCCCTCATTTCCTTGCAGTGTGGGTCAAAAATTCTCACACTGATAAATGGAAAAATACTGTAGACGTTCAAACTTTCACTTTCAGCAACATGTTTTTGTTTTGTTTTTGTTTTTTTTTTAATTTTTGTTACTATACTTTGTAGAAGAGCACTATGCAGTCTTTAGGAGACTAAAACCAAACAGTTCCTTCAACCAAATCAATCCAAATGTGTACTTGTAGATTGGTGAAAGTGTTAATCACACACACCTGTTTTTTCTTATGCCCTTTTCATGGCAAATAGATTAATCACTGTTGATTCTGAAACTGCTACCAAAAAAATGGGTTGTGGGGTTTTCTTTAACAGATAATATATTTTAAAAACTTCAGAGTAGTCAGAGATCACTTCTCTTTTTCATTATCCAGCTTTCCCCATTATCTTTTCTCAAGAGCACAAAACACGGTAGCAAGAGAAAGTTGAAATTATTTAAATCAACAGAGGTTACAAGTTTATGAAACTTAAGACCAGAAAAGACTGCTCGATAAAGCAATATGAATGCCTGTACATGACAAGATATCAAATGTCCTCTGGGCTCTCCTACATTGCACTCCTTTCATTGGATTTGAGTGACTCAGTGTGTTCAGCTAAAGTGTGTCTTGCAGCCCTCCAGCTGCAGGACAGTTGACATATGTATTTAGGCACAGTGTACCTCTGCAGAAGAGAGCCACCATGAGTTTTACACACTTGCAGAAACTTACTAGAGTCTGTAATTATTTTAATAATCTGAAATAATACACTCAAAATCAGGAGATGGATTCAGATTGGTGCTATGGTCATTACTACTTCTAGGAAGTCCATTGTTTGAAATCATAGACTATTAGCTCTTAAAGCCAAAAAGGACCACAGAGAATATCTCGTGTATCCTTTTCTTTAGTACAACCAGATAATTTCATCCAGCTGTATCTCTATTGTTCGCTAAAGCATACCATTCACTCTCAGTTTTCAGACTTCAGGAAATGGTAAGCTTACTGTTCCTCTTAATTTGTTCCAGGATCTGGTAACTTCATTGTTAGCAACTGAAGAGTGTAACACTAATCTAGGTGGCAACTCAAACATACTGAGAGTAGCTCTACCTCTTTAAACAATTGCATTCAAGATGATTAATATTCTTTTCACCAGGTCTGTTCATCATAAAAGCAAGACGGTTTATAGAATTATTTTTTCAAGCAACCACTACTTTCATGAACTTTTTGCATTTGTTTCTCATGAGTTTCTAGAATCTCATAAAATTTGGAGGCAAATCCACGTTCTGGTTTCCATCTCCATAGGCCACAATGCTTTCAAACAATGACTGATCTTTTCTTCTGCAGCTTTCCGTGACTTCCAGGCAGCCTTTTTTTTTTTTTTTTTTTTTTTTATGATAGAATGGAAGTCTTCTCACAATGAAATTATTCTCATATGGACTCAGCGCTGAAAAATCACGAGAACTCCTGCGCACACACGAAAAAACACATAAGAAATGTGAATACTCTTTGGGATGCAACAAAACATAGGTCCAGATAAAATAATAGTTTGTATTGTTGCAGATCTTTCGATCTTCGAAGCATTGGGCATGCATTCATCATCAGAAAATATCAGTCATACTAAATATCATAAATGTTATTTTACTAAGGTCTGTTTCACCATCACTGTCAGACTTAGCTGCCACAGTTCAAGGAGTAATAAAACTGTTACGTATGAATGACAGAAAAACTATCAAGTATGACTGCCAGGCTCAGCCTGTGTATGCACCCAACTTCGATGAGTACATCACCAGCTGAATTCTTGAAAATCTCGCTCCCTGGAACAGGGTTGGGATATGGAAAGTATGTATTGCACAAAGGCTTACTGCTACCATGTATTAAGACCACATATTCTTAATGGATGGACTACAACCCTCCTATCTGCCCCCCCTCTTTAAATCTGTACCTACTTCAAAGCTTTACCCTTAAAAGTTCTGAGTCCTTTATTAGAAGCTGAGGTTCAGCAGCACAGAGGATTAGCTTTTCTTGTCTCACTCACGGCCAAGACTGTCTGACGGTCCTTTTTTCTGTAAAAGGTACTTATTGGCAGCAGGAGTCCTGTGGAGGATAATTCCCAGAACACGTCCATACATGGCAGTGGACCACATTGCAGACTCCTGAGCAAACTCAAGAGCTGAGATAGTCCTGCAGCGCTACAGAGAGAAGCTGTAAGGTCTCAAAAGCAGCTCTCAAAAGCAGCTCAGCTATGTTTTCAGCCAACCATAGCTCTAGTTCAGAATCACCTCAGCCAGTTTAGTGCCCATCTTACTGTGACTGCAGCACCTTCCTAACAGTGACACATGGCCAGGAACTGCCCACCACGGTAGATTGCTACAGCACTAATCACTTCACAAATGAACACACAATAATACTGAAAAGAAAGCAAGAAAACACTTTAGTTTTACCTTTATCATCTGTTACTGACACAGAGGGAAGCCTAAGTTTGACTGATTTGGTCAAATTAAGCAATTCCAACATCTACCTAATTTTAGGCCAAATAAAATTGCAGCAATGCAGAAGTACCTGATAAATCAAAAGTGGAAAAATAGGAATTAAAGCTTAGTTCAGTTCTTTCATTTTTATTACCCTTCTAGTTCAGTTCTTTCATCTTTATTATCCTTCTTTATATGCATATGGTAGGTGTTCAACACTTTCCAAGTCCATATGGTATCACCTTGTGCATCCGGAGCAGTAGGGTTGTAGTTGTCTATAAAAAGGCAACCTAACAGTTTTCTGAGACCAAGAGTTGAATGTGTTATTTGTTACCAAATGGTTCACAGATAGATTGAGGCCAAAACTTGGCTTTAAGTGATCAAATTTACTTTAAACCACTTGCTCACGGAGTGAACTCATGTATAGAAAGAATTCTGACATAATATTTTATTTCTGACTTATGGCATATGACTCTTTATTCCTAAACCAATATTAAATCCAGAACTCATAATATGCCAAATGCAGGCTGCATTTTTTTTTTGAAAGCTGATACCAAACATACCAGTAAATGAACCCTTCTGAAAGGTTAAAGTTGTTTTTAAATAAAATATTTTCCAACAGGAAATGGAAGTGGAATGTTGAACTAAGCATTTTACTTGAAAGAGCTGTGCCCAGACTCCAAATATTGCATTATGCATGAAAATAAAAAATAAAATAAAAAAACTTTTTATGGGCATATATATCTCTAGTTTCATAAAAAATCTATTATGATGACAAGGTAAAATGAACTCCAGTATCTTGGATGCTTCTTTTAACCTTCTAATATCTCCCTTCCTGTGCATTACTCATTATAGAGTAAGGTTTCACAGTCAGTCCTGTTCCCTGAACTTTCCCCTGCATCTTTCATTCCCTGGCATGCAGGCCCATTCATTCCCTTGCACTTGCCCTAATTTTCCTGTAGTTCCTATATTAACCCAACTGGATTACTAAACCAACAGAAAGCAATTCACCTCTTTATTTCTCTGTGTTATCTAGCAGCTGGCAAAGTGAAGCAGCCCTAGGTGTAACACAGAAATCAGAGATGAGACAAAAGCAGCAATGGCTGAGAACAGCACTCATGAGATTTTCTTGGGAGATCCCAAACCCTCAAAGCACCCATTCTGTGTAACTTGATTGCCACTAATAAATACACTCACCTGAGATCGTGAAGCTGTTGCTGTAGCGTCTATAAAATACTAATGAAAAAGGTAGAGTATATGCCCATTCTCAGAAGTGGACACTGATGCGGGAGGGCAAAGACCAATATATCTTTATAGTAAGCCATCAGAGTGCCTCATTACTGGGTACAGTCTTCTGTCAGGAGCAACTTTGTACAGTTTCCTTGACTTATGATTTTGATGCTTTCATCATTTGAGGGTGGGGGGTAAGTCATTCAAATGATCCTGACACATTGAGCTACTGCTGATTTGCCAGATTCCAGTGTCCTCAACACAGAGTTATTATTCAGTGTCCTGTATTTAAAATCAGAATTGATTTAATTTGGCTCTCTGCCATTCCACTTGATGACACATTGACACCACGTAAATAACACATAGCAGTTTGACCACACTACTTTCGTGCCACATGCTGAAAGAAACAGACAACACCTGCTATTATTACTCACCACAAATTAGATACCTTGGAACTGTGCAAAACTAGCATCAAAATTAATTCAAATATGTTGTGGTCTTCAGCTCCAAACATCTTCATTAGGACTCTAAAAGGAATTTGTGCATCCACTGTGATTAAAAATAGAGATTCCTGTTGCACTTCTAAGACTGCTGATAAATATCTTTTTGTTAACTGACACAAGAATTTACACCTGCAACACTTCTCTCTGTGGAGCATTGACTGAAGAGGCAATCATTATAGAAGAAAGCTCAAAGAGCATTAAAAGCCCCAGTTCTAGACTGCAAAATTGTAACTAATTAGTCCTAGACAATACTCCCTTCTAACCTCAGCCAGTCTACTTCTATTTTTCTGATCAAGTTAAAATGCAAACCTACCAGTGTCATCAGGGCATGCTCATTAAACCAAAAGGAAACTATGAATTTCACTAGGGAACACTATAAAGCAAAGATAGTACATCTGAGAAGTCACCTACTTCTTACATGACCATCTTTTATTGTCTAAATGCCAGACAACTGCAGTCACATTCAGAGCAGATGATAGATGCTGTTTTTCACAAGATATTTAACAAGGTTAAAAGTTATTGTCTCTGTCACTGGTCCCCAGATATTGTTACATCCACCCTCCTTTCCAGTGACTGGCTGGAAAGCAGCCCTGAGGAGAGGGACTGCTGGATGAGAAGCTCAACATGAGCCAGCAGTGTGCACTTGCAGCCCAGAAAGCCAACCAGAGCCTGGGCTGCATCAGGAGCAGTGTGGCCAGCAGGGTGAGGGAGGTGATTCTCCCCCTCTACTCTGCTCTGGCGAGACCCCACCTGGAGTACTGCATCCAGTTCTGGAGCCCCTATTACAAGACGGATGTGGAGATGCTGGAGAGTGTCCAGAGAAGGGCCACGAGGATGAGCCAAGGGCTGGAGCACCTCTCCAATGAGGACAGACTGAAAGAGTTGGGGCTGTTCAGTCTGGAGAAGAGGAGGCTCCCAGGTGACCTTCTTGTGGCCTTCCAGTATCTGGAGGCAGCCTACAAAAAAGCTGGGGAGGGACTTAATTAGGATATCAGGTGTGACAGGACTAGGGGGAATGGAGCAAAGCTGGAGGTGGGGACATTCAGACTGGATGTGAGGAGGAAGTTCTTCAGCATGAGAGTGGTGAGAGCCTGGAATGGGTTGCGCAGGGAGGTGGTTGAGGCCCCATCCCTGGAGGTGTTTAAGGCCAGGCTGGATGAGGCTCTGGGCAGCCTGATCTAGGGTAGGGTGTCCCTGCCCATGGCAGGGGGCTTGGAACTGCATGATCCTTGTGGTCCCTTCCAACTCTAACTCATTCCATGATTCTATGATTCAATGATTCTATGATTCTTTTGACTGTCAAGCACAAAAAGCTGATTATTATGTTTTTACTGTTTCATAGCATACAACAGTACCATTCCATAGTGCACAAAGTTTCCTGAGCCTATGCTGTCACAGCTCGTTTCAGTGAGCCTATGCTGTCAGAGCAGGATTATCATACACACTCTTGTAACCATTAAGTCAGGAGAGAAAACAAAATGCAAGCTATAGAAAGTAAAAATGAAGTCGTTAGAGTTGGTGTGGCTGTGTCACTGTAGAAAACTCACCTCAGTCCTCACCCTATGGCCAGCACTAGGGAACTGCATCTAACACAGATATGCAGTTGCCTGCCAACTTTATAAATTCCCAAATCAAAGAATATCTGACTCCAAACCACTGAACTCTGCAACTAGATCACAATTTCTCAAGTAAAATCAGATATACAGCTCAAACTGCCTTGCCTAAATAACTTCCTTCCAAAATTCTGGAAACTAGTAAACATATAAAAAGAAAGGGAGACAGGCAGAGCATGGAGAAATCTGGGTTATTTCTGCTCCAGCATGAATACATTGGACAATCTTCTGTACTTGCCCACATTGTTCAAAAGGATCAGCACTTTGAGAGTCTCAGGCTGAGACCAATTCTTACTTTTTTCCCCATGAAGACAACCAGGTATCTTGCAGTCATTTCTTCAGAGAAATGTCTTTAATCAGAAACTTCCCTCAGATATTTATTTGTTCTGTGTTATTTAGAACAGAAAAGAACACTGGAATGACTTCCTAATTTCTTCAGTAAATACGTTCTCAATCTATTTTATTCCAAGCACTTTTGTAGACATAATGTTCTACTCTGAAGCTCTGTAATTACACATGCACATTGGTCAAACCTTCTCTTCACTGGAACAAACTTGTAGTAACTTCAGCAAGTGGAAAGGAAAATTTTGGGGAAAAGAGTAGGTCGACTCAGAATATTATTGTTCAAGGTATGATTTCTGTTCTTGTGGTTGCACTTCACACAGAAGCAGTAAAACCTGTCTCATGGAGGTTTTGTTTTGCCTAGGGTTTGGATTTCACAAGGCTAGCTCCATGGCCCTTGTCTAGAAAAGCCTGAGGGTAAAGACATATGGTGTCTGCATACAAGCTGGAAAGACTAAAAACCGGGAAAGGGTGGTAGCTGAAAACCAGGGAATAAAGCCCACTAAACTAGACAAGTGGGTAAAATATAAAAAGCTAACAGGAAATTATGACATGACATGATAGAGGTAATGAAGTGTGCTCACCACAGGCCAAAACATGAGTATTTCAAGGGGAATGCCAAATGTATTTGGACCTTTTTTCTGAAGCTCATTCAAAGCTTCTTTCAACAAGGCTTTCTCTCTCTCTTCTCAATGGAAGTTTTGCAAGAATTCTATTAGTTTCAGAAAATTCCACTAGGTTCTTCTTGCCAGATATATACCTGTATATGCAAGAATTAAATAATTATTCCAAACAAGCCCAGTGCTAGACAAGTAGGAAGCAAAAATAGCATAACTTGCACATTCTTACTAAGAGCTATCTCAGCAGTCAGCAGCACTGCCTGAATGGTTCCATTATGTGGTAATTTGATTGTTTCCTCTACTGAAATGTCCTGTTAAGTGACTTAAAACACACAGGTAAGTCTCCTATTTTGTGAAGCTAAGAACGCCTCAACATTGAAAGAGCAAAGTCTGGCAAACGTGAGGTACTGACAGCAGAAATGAGTCTCTTCACCAGGAAATGCTGCACTTCCTCTTGTCATTGTGGTTTCTCTCTTGGTGGAGATGGAAAGCACAACATTTTATCTGATGTCCATATTTACAAACTTGAGCAGATGTGGTTTCACAGAAACATTCAGAAGGGAACATAGAAGCTACAAGCAGCGCATGCACAACCTGTTTCCTGTGGTGGTTGAGAAGAGTGCTGGATGCCAAACCAGGCTGGTGGGGCAGCAGCAAGGGCTGTCAGAACTGTGACAAGAAGCTGGGTGTGAGGGCCCAGGATGCACGTTTATACGTGAGCCCAATGACAGTCCAGTAGCAGTTGATTTACTTGTTTCTAAGATCCTTTATTTGCAGAGCACTTTCAAGCAACACACAAAATAACACTTCTTTATACACATAATGGTTATTGCTCCATGCATACAGCATTTTGAACACTTTCTGTCTAAAATAATGCTGGGGTTTGTGGTTTGGTTTTTTTTTCATTTTTGCTACTCAACATTTTAGTTTTCACATCAAAAAAGCATGCACAGTTCTATGCAGAGGTCTAATCTCTGCTTGATTGTTTACAGTTCCAGTGTACACCCTTTCTTATCTGTTCACTTTGGCTAATGTGGCTTGATGACTTCACTCTGTTTTCCCTTTTCAACTGTGTACATCAGATAGTAGATGTTCATATTTCCCCTTCCATCACATGACACACTTTCATAATGCAGAGTGACAATGTGGCAGACTTACTTTTGTAAAGAATTAGCCTTGATCTAATCCACACAATGCTTAATGTTTACAAAAGAAATTGGGGGATGCCAGGTATCATCAGTATCGTGCTTGCAAATATTTAATTATATATGTTACATTTCTGCATAAAATCAGTACATGCTCAGTCTGAAGATTTATTTCAGGCTGTTTCTTTAACAGCTTCTCTAAGGCTGTTCATCTGACTGAGTCATCTCTGTGCTAGCCTGCTATCTCTGATATGACTGATGCTTTGGAAGACATTGCTGTGAAAGGAGTCTACTCTTGCAGCA
This sequence comes from Ramphastos sulfuratus, assembly GCA_013399055.1. Lineage (NCBI taxonomy): Eukaryota > Metazoa > Chordata > Aves > Piciformes > Ramphastidae > Ramphastos > Ramphastos sulfuratus. The sequence continues at coordinate 35,809 of WBNM01042950.1, forward strand.
GTGTACTTGAAGGCTAATGAACTGTCATCCATCTTCTCTTTTACAGCATGTGCTGGTATAAACAATGGGAAAATCAGAGCCTTATCAAGGCTGCACTGAAAAGTGACAAATCAGAGTTTCATTAAGAGTGTGTTGAGGTTGCTAAGCTATAATTTTTAAAAGGCTTTCAATGTTCCAGATAGACTTAGCTTTCTGTAAAGAGCTGGGTACCTCAATTCCAGATACTTTAGATCAAGATGAGTGCTTTCAATCTCCTAAAAACTGTAAAAGAGAATGGTAGAGGTTGAAAAGGACCTTTGGAGATAATCTAGTCCAACCCCTTACTTATACAGGTTCACCTAAAGAGGATTGCACAGGATCATGTCCAGGTGGGTTTCGAATATCTCCAGAGAAAGAAACTTCATAACCTTTCTGGTCAGTGTGTTCCAATGCTCTGTCACCCTATTAATAAAGAAGTTTGTCCTCATGTTCAGATGGAAGTTTTTGTTTTTCAGTTTGTGTCCATTGCCCCTTGTCCTGTCAGTGGGCACCACTGAAAAGAGACTGTCATCGATAAGATCTTCTGTCAGTCCTCTTTTCTCCAGGCTGAACAGACCCAGATCATTCAGCCTTTCCTAAGAAAGATGCTCTCTCCTCCTAATTACCTTTGTAGCTCTCCTCTGGACTGTCTCCAGTAGTTCCTTTCCTCCTTTCAACCAGGGAGCCAGAACTTGAATACGGTATTCCAAATCACCAGCTCCCTCAGCTGCTTCTCACATGGCTGTGCTCCAGCCCCCTCACCAGCCTTGGTGCCCTTCTCTTAACCTGCCATCTCAACTCAGTCTTGAACACTGTACTGTATTATTACCTATCTACCTTCTAAAACCAGGACTTTACCACCCATTTGAACAGTAACTCAGAAGTAATGAATGAGAAATACCCCTTTTGACTTGTATCTGAAGTTGTAGTGTAGAGGTAAAAAGCTAACCATATAATTATTAACATTCTAACCCTCCAGTCTTAGCATTAATTTAACCTCTTACATTTACATAAGCATGTAAAAAAAATTAATATCCTTCTGCGTTGTTTTTATGTTTTCGGTTTGCTTTTTTTTCATTCTAAATATTTCTTTTTTCACTTAATTTCAAGAAAATGTTACAATATTCTAAGCTAGAAACAATGTGTCTGAAACTACAGCAGACCCTACATATTCCAGTTACAATCAATATATATATATACATTTTTTTTTTATTTTTTTTTTTTTTAAGTTGCTAGACATAATTGCTTTAAGAGAGAGGAATTTATTTCTGCATGTCGGGAACATCCTGGTGGGAGTCTGTTACAGAACATGTAGCAAGGATGAAGAGACAGATTAAATACTCTTTAAGCATCTGGGAGAAGCCTCATGATTGCTAGCCCTTGTTGTACTGACTGGGTGTCATCTTGGACACAGCAATCATGAAATGATAGAATTCTCAACTATTGGAGAAGAGGAGGGTCAGCAGAACTGACACCTTGGAATGCCAGCAAGAAGACTTTGGCCTTTTCCAAAGACTGTTTCCAGAGTTATAAAGGGACAAGGAGTCCAGAAAGGCTGTCACTGTTCAAGGAGAAAGTCTTAAAGGTGCAGGAACAGGCCGTCCGCTTGTGCCTAAGTATGAGTCAGTAGGGAAGAAGGACAGCCTGGCTGGAGAGAGACATTTGCTTGTAACTGGGGGAAAAAAAGGAGAGTTCATGATCTTTGGAAGAAGGGACAGCCACTCTGAAGGACTACAATGCTGTTGTGAGGCTATGCAGGGAGAAAATCAGAAGGGCCAAAGCTCAACTGGGAAGTAATTTGGTTTCAGCTGTTAATGGGAGCACGAAATCCTTCTACAAATATATTAGCAACAAAAGGAGGAATAAGAAGAATCTCCCTTGAGGGATGCAAGAGGGAGCATAGTGGTCAAAAATGAGGAAAAGGCTGAGGTATTCAATACCTTCTTTGCCTTGGTCTTTAGTAGTAAAAGCAGTTGTTTGATGGATACCCAGCCCTCTGATCTGGAAGATAGGGATGGGGAGGAGAATGATTTCCCCATAATCCAGGAGGACATGGTTAGTGGCCTGCTGCACCAGTTAGACACACACAAGTCTATGGCACTGGATGGCACAAACCCAAGGGTACTGAGGGAGCTGGCATAAGTGCTCGCCAAGGCACTTTACACCACTTATCAGCAATCCTGGCTAACTGGGGAGGTCTCGCCTTGTACAGGGTTAGGGCGGAAACAGAACTGTTTCTTGTGGCGTCGTTAGTTCATTCTCTGAGTAGGGAGTGGTTGCAACCAGCAAGACGATGGAAATTACTTGTGTCATGGCCGCCACTGCAATCAGCCCACTAAGGAGGACGGCACTGGCTCCATCTGGCACCATCTTTGAAGCACTGCCCAGAGCTACAGGACCAGGGTAGGCTGCCAGCACGGCCGGAGCAGCCTGCATTCCCACGCCCGGAGCCACCTGCATTTCCATCACCCACGGATTCCCATCAGGAGGGGAAGACACGCACAAGTTCGCCAGCTCCGCTCTACCCCACCCCTCCAGCTTGACCCATGTGTTGCTGCTCTGCACTGTGCTGTAGGTCAGTTCAAGCCGCAGCTGCTTCGGGGATGGGGGACCCGCATCATCTTTAATCACCTCAGACCTTCCAGGTCACTGTCTGGTGCTTGCTTTTGCCCCCTCCGCCACCCAAAAGGGGAGCAGCTCACTTCTGCAAGTCACCTCCCAATTCTCCATTACAACTAAGAGGCACCATTTTTTCCTAAGCTTCAATTCTGTATTTCCTCCAATTCAAATTATGCAAAGCAGCAACCATCTTATTCCCTGTACAAGCCACCAATTGTTCTGTCAAGGTTTTTTCAAAGAGCCAACAACAGAACGAAGCTCTTAAATGAACTGGAGAAAAAAATAAATGGAATTATATTTGGAGAGAGAGATACAGACAGAAATTACAAAAGCAGATACAAGATCCATGGTGACCCTCTTGCTTTTTCCCCCAACTCAAAACTGAATCTATAATCCTCAGTGCTCCAGTCCTCCCCTCCAATGCCTCTGCCATCTGTAAGCCTCTGGAGGCCCCAAGCCAGGCCTACTCCTCACATGTTTGTCCTGATAAAAGTAGCTCCCGCCCAACACAGGGCTGGAGGAGGAGGAAAGGAGGACAAGCTGGCCTTGCCAGGGGTTTATAAAGAGATAGCAGAATTATGGGATTGAATAACAATTTTCTAGTCCCTAGAGGATTTTTTTTAACCTTATAGTTCCCAACCTGAGACACAGCTGACCGGAGATTGGCAAATGTGTTGCCCATCTACAAGAAGGGGCAGAAGGAGGTCACAGAGAACAGGTCACAGAGAACTACAAACCTGACAGTTTGACTTCAGTGCCAGGGAAGGTCATGGAGCAGACCATGTTGTTGGAGGAAACAGCTTTGAAGAGGAAACAGCTTCGAAGAGGAAACAGCTTCGAATTGTATCAGGCAAGGTTTAGATTGGACACTATGAAAGATTTCTGTACTGAAAGTAGTCAGGCATTGGAACAGGCTGCCCAGGGAGGTGGTAAAGTCACAATCCCTGGAGGTGTTTGAGAAACGTGTGGATGCTGAACTTCGGTACATAGTTTAATGGCCATGGTGGTGTTAGGTTGATGGCTGGACTCAATGGTCTTAGAGGGCTTTTCCAACTGAAGCTATTCTATGATTCTATAAATTTGTGCTGTAAGATTGTATCAGTGAAAGATCTACTAAACCAAAGTGCTTCCCTTTATCTATTACAATTAAATCACGCACTATGTGGGGTAGAAATTTGGCAGGGAATTCTCTTGGATTATCCCTACATTGTGTTTGGACTAATTTCTTTGAACTTTTTTGATAGCTGAGCCCTGAATTTCTTCAGTGGTGTTTATACTAAAGTTTCATTTGGCAGCTGATTTCCTTGTCTATCAGACCTATGCTTATAATTTTTTTCCCTGATATATAATCCTTATTTTCCCCTAATGAGTATAATCAAATAGCCTCTCTTTTTCATTTCCTTTCTATTGTGGACAATAAAACACCACTTTAAACTTCCTTGAATTAATGTGATTAGTTATCTCAGCATCATATTATGGATCTTATTTTGCAAGATCACAATAGTTTTTCTCACATAGGTCAAGATTTAGCCAACTTTTTTTAAAAATTAAAAAGTCTAAAATCAGTTACATGGCCATAAATTGCCATAAACAAGAATAAAGTTTTCCCATCTCATTATTCCTATTTCCATGGGTTATGCTGTGTAAGTGGTTGCACTGTCTGATTGTGTGAACCTTTCATCAGGTTACAAAATTTAAGAGTTTGCAGAGCTGAAAAACATCACTGCTCCAAAAATGAGTGGTTTTGATCATTGAGACAACAGTTAGAGAGATTCATTCTAAGCAGCAGACTAATTAAATAGTAGATCAGTGTCAGTGTTGATCCCACTGAACTGGGAGGCTAGTGTCTCTGTAACCAGTATTAGATAGCTGAGTAGAGTCAGGAAAGACATATTTACTTAAGAGGGTGTAAAGATAATGTGAGAAAAAGAGCTGTGGTTCAGCACTTTGAAAAGCTGCTAAAAGAGAAATATTCTTAGGAGCTGAAAAAGTGCCTAAAAAAGAATTTGGGGGATGAGTGTGTATGTTATCTATGCAGCATCAAGCTGCCTCAGTCAACAGATCATGGCTGACTATCCCAGGAAGAAGGAGGATGAACTGCATCCTGATTGCAGGGAAAGGTGAAATAAGCTGAGACCTATCATTCTTCCAAGTGATTCCTACTTGCTAGCAGTTTCTTCCTCACTACATGCAGAATTTTGTACATTTGTGCTGGTTTAAGGCTAATTGGGATATTTTAATAGAGAAAATTGTATTATAGGCTATGAAAAGGAAACAATGGTGATGTCTACTTCACTCATAGGCTTGCTGTGATGTTTAAGAAAGAACTGAAAACAAAAGATAAGCCACTTGGGCTTGCGTCGGTGTCTGTCGGGCACAGCGTCTGGGGCTGTCTAGTAGCTTCTGAACTTCTCCTTTCTGCTGATTAATTTCATTAACCACTTTCCTTCTAATACCCTCCAGCTGATCCTAAAAATTCTCCTTACGCGTAAGGCAAACCTTGGGGTAAGGTGTAGGGGTGGGGAGAAGGTGGAAGGGTGGTTGGGAGCCCCTCCTGGGGTCTCTGATTTCTGGGAGGGGTGTTGTGTTTCTGTATTACCTTTACCTTGTATATTTCTGTAAATATTCCTGTATATAGTGTNGTAGTTACACAGTACCAAATGTGCAAAGACCATTCAAGTATTTTGACCATTTCTTCAGCCAGTTCTAACCACGAAAAGTAACTCGGTCAATTCTAATCATTAAAAAAACTGCTTAATCTGAGCATTCATCACCAGCAGTGACCATTAAGTCATTTTAGAGTATCAGTATTATGACCACTGAGTGGAAAGCACACAACAGCCTCAGAATTGACCTTGTCTGCCATGTAGCTTTTAGCCACTATACCATTTCCTTTGACCTGTGAACACTTTAATGCTTGCATGTGTCCTGGTAGGGCATAAATCCTGCCAGGCCAGTTTAAACCCTCGCTTATCCTCCTTCTGTTCAGGGCCCGGAAGTTGACGTAGATGAGCAAAACAAAGCCTTGAGGCTAGGAGCTTAGCACCACGTGTCAGGTGTCTGGTGCAGCCCCTCAACATGCCTGCGTGGTCACACGAGCCATGAAGCTTTAAATTCATTGGGCAGAACAAGGCCAGTTTAATTTTCAAATTGGTCTATTTAAGGGGGGGTGATTTAGAAGCCGCACCTTTCTTCAGAGATCACCTTTCTACACAGAAGCCTTTCTTACAAGCCTTTCTGCAGTACCCCTTAGTGGCTCGTTAAACTGGGAATCGCCACGGCCACATGTTTGCGGCTTACACTGGCTCAGCTGCAGCTTGGCTTGCTCTGTCTTCCCCCCACTCTGTGTGGAATATTTTGTATTTTACCG
>WBNM01042951.1:0-24697 GCA_013399055.1 Ramphastos sulfuratus
TAGGGTTATAGGTTGGAGTTGGTTACCCTGAGAGTCTTTTCCAACTTGGATGTTTCTGTGATTCTGTGATATCAAGGAATTCTCAAAGACAGATTATAAATGTACCAAAGCAGTATGAATTCAGTGAAACAATCAGAAGACATTGAATAAAGTTAGTTTTATGTCTACTCTTCATATGATATAACTCAAGACAGGTCCCTGTCACATTATATTTTCTTGCTGTGGGATGATGTGAGGGAAATAAGGGCCTCACTTAGCTCTTTTGTGTAGCTCATTTAAAATAACCTAGATTAATGGGGACCTGTCTATTTTACCCTTGTAAGGGATGATAAATACTAAGAAGTATTATTGAAGCCATTCAGCTGTCTATTAATAATACATTAGTAAATACAATATGATTTCATTGAAGTATGGGTTTTTTACACCAGTTTGCAGCTGAGCCAAGTGTTAGTTTAAATACCAGCAATATTTCATTTATGAAGGGTAAGGGTCCTGTTAGCTTCTACAGGTGCACAGGATGAAGAAAGGAGAAAAAAAAAAAAACAGGTCCTGAAACACTGTGGTATGATAGGTAAGGAAGTGCAGAGAATCTCTTCCAAAGAGGCAGGGAACAGAGCATCACAGAAAGTAGAATGGTTCATCTCTGGATTTTCTCCAAAGTTCAGTGGACCAACATTTCACTCTATTTCAACAGCCCAGTTCCATTCTGCACCATGCCAGAAAGAATTCTTCAGCTTCCAAGAGTTTCCTTTCCTTTCTAGAGAAAAAAAATTACCAAAAAAAAAAAAAAAAAAAATATATAGATATATAGATATATATTTAAAACCCTTTGGCAATGAGTCTTATTTTTGTTCCTACTCCATCAGGGGCTGTCACATTGGCTTGGAAATCTTAGGAAGATTATGTCCCTCCCTGGAATTCCTTCTCTTCTAGAGGATCTGTGGTCTTTTAAAATTTCTTAGCAGCTTAAGTCTTTCCTTTCCTGAAAATGGTTGAGATTCTGTTTTGTGAGTAATGACTGTGCTTGCTTTGGTGAAAATTTACCCTGTTGATGAGCAATGGTCTGTTGTCAAGTTCTTGCATTATATTTTTTTATCAGTGGCTGCAGTTAACATCCTTCTTCATACAATAACAGTGAGCAAACCAGAAAGGAAGATGTAAGATGTTATTTACTTTAACTTTTCAAAAGAATATGGCACAAGTTTTCCTTTTTCTTCAATTTTCTCTTTTTGCTCTTCTCTCCTCTTCTCCTCTCTTCTCTTTTCTCTTCTCTCTTTTCTTTTAGTTTTCTCCTCTTTCTTTTCTTCTTTCCCTTTCCTTTTCTCTTCTCCTTTTCTCTTTTCTTTTCTTTTCTTTTTCTCTTTTGTCTTTTATTTTTCTTCTCTTCAAGAAAACATTCTTCTAGTGAAATTAGTATCTATACATAATTCATATTTCTTGATCAGACTGACATCTCTTCCTAGGAAATCCCATACCAGGACAAGCCTTTTAGTAGCTATTCACTTATTTGATTTATTTATGTAAGTAATTCAGTTTCTGAAAATGGGATTCCTTAAAATAAATAAATAGATAGAAATCCCAACCTGACATTCTCAAACAATGTTTTTATTTGTCCCTTTTCTATGGAGTATAAGAGCTCATTATGCTTTCCACTCTTTGTTGTTTTAATTTCCTTCTGCTATAAAAATTAGCAAGTTCTTTTCAATGAGAGTGATGAAATGTTGGAACAGGCTGCCCAGAGATGTGGTTGAAGCCCTGCCCCTGGAGACATTCAAGATAATACTTGATGTGGTCCTGGGAAGCTTAATCTAGTTGGAGGTGTCCCCGCTGCCTTCAGGGGACTGGATGAGATAACCTTTGAGGGTCCCTTCCAACCCAAAGCAATCATAGAATAGTCTGGGTTGGAAGGGACCTCCAAAGGTCATCTCATCCAACCCTCCCTGCAGTCAGCAGGAGCATACTCAACTAGACCAATCTGTGAGTCTCTAAACGTTATATTTGTTTTGGTGAAGCACAATATGAGAAAATTAAGAATATAAATTAAAGCAATAAAATTTTATGGAAGCATAAGAGCCTTAATATGAAAACAGTCTGCAAATATAAAATTCTCTCCAAAGCAGTATTTTTTCTTGTTTTCTTTCTTCTTTTTCCTGGCCCACACAGAAAAGAGGAAAATCCAACCAAGGATCATCCAGCTTGACATTAATTGACACTCCACTCCACACTGTTTGACCTGAATGTAAATATAATACTGACAGTCTCAGGCTCTTGGTTTTCTTAGCTTAAGGAAGAAGAATTTATTCAAACCCTGCATGATTTTTAGGATAAATTCTATGTGCTAAAGTTTCTCTGCCTTACTATTCCTGTGCAACCAAACAGACAAACATGCTTACATCATCTTGAATCTTATCTCAATAAATAGGCTATGAGGAATATTTCCCCTAGATACTATAAACAAATTCTTGACAGAAATGTCCCTAACAGTCTTCCTAAATACCTCAGGGAGCAAGGGGTTGTAAGACAATAAATAATAAGGTAAACCCAAGTACAACTCCAGGCTGGGTGGGGAATGGCTGAGAGCAGCCCTGAGGAAAAGGACCTGGGGGTCTGGGGTGATGAAAAGCTCAACAGGAGTCTGCGGTGTGAGTNCACTGTAAGGATCCTGAAATAGAGAGGGAGAAAACCTGGTGTATTTCAGCTACATATTGCAGGGTAGGAAAACATTATGTTTATTCTTTTTAAACACCCAACCTTGGGAGGAGTGAACACATTGTGTGAAGTGTGGGGTTTGCTTTTCTCTTTTCAAAAAACACAAAAACCAAAACAAGCCCCAAAAAATAAAAATAAAAAAAGGAAATGGGAAAGGGAATTGTGATCTCTGTTAAAACTTGGGGTGATGCTTGGTCAGAGAAGCTACCCTCTGCTTTGATGTGTTTACAGAGCTTGTTCTACACTCAACTCCTGCCTCAGGGAGTAAAGGTGTAATTATTTCTCATTAATCAAAACAATGTCAAAATATCACTTATGCTTGTCTTTACACTCAGAAACAAGGCTTCATAATGAAGACAAAGAGGAAAAGGTATTTAAAACTGCTTACCAAAAAACCCACTGTTTCTCCAAACTTCTTTGTTGGAAAATGGATAGAAATTCATCAAATAACAAAACACTTAAAATATTAATTGATCATTTACCCAGGAAGGAAAAAAAAAAAATTCCCTTGTGGTTATGCTAAATCACTTTACAATACACCTAATTGTTTATACTCCCTAACAATGTTGGATGATATAAGATCAAGGGAATAAATTTTGAGAGATTGCAGAACAAAGGGAAATCTGTTCTCCTAAGATGGATTTTAGGATATCAGAAGTATCTAATTAGTTTGTCTGCTGGAAGAAGCCCTGTGAAATGTTCTAAATAATAACAGCAAGATAATCCTGAGTTCATCTTGGAGTGTACAATATAGTTTTTGGAGTTCTCCTTATGTGATTTTGCATAATCAGCTGATGGGCATCATTCTTTACACTTGCCTTGAGATGGCTACCATTTTGCTAAAGAATTCATCCCAAGTTTTGCTTCTTGAGCTCTCCCTGAATCCTAGATGAAGAATTCATTTTTCATTCGATACTTCTTAATGAAATGATAGCTTAGCAACCACGACTGTTTTGAAAACATTACTCATCCTAAGTGGCAGGTTGTTAGTGTGTTGGCATAAACTCCTGGAGAAATTCACACTGATTGATTAAAAACTATTATTTTGTCCATTGTCCTTAAATATTCTTTCATTCCAGAGTAAACAATGAAAGCTAACAGACATATTGTGCTGCTCTGTGATCGAAGGCTAGCTTTTAGGACAAGAAGTAAATGGAGGTCTCATCATTCTAGTACCTTTTAGAGGTACTTAACATTGGTCAACAAAGAGCACTGAATGAAAAAAATTAGTAATGGAAGAGACCTACTGAGTCATTTGTCTACTCCTCTGCCAAAGCAAGATTGCTTGTCTATGATATACTATGTTTTTAAGTGTGATGTCCACTCCAACCCTCAGCTGATCTGTTACTGTTTCCATTATATCCTTAGACATACCAGATATATTTTATAATGTAAGTCAGATTTTACTTTGCTTTATTTCATTTCATTCCCATAACAACAACTTACACAGTCTTCTGGCTTCTTGTACAAATACTTCTCAGCTGCTTATTGAGTTAACCAAGCTACTCCAGTCCGATCATTTTTCTTGACCACTCAGGCTGTGAAATAACTCTGCCTCAACCACAGTCACAGGCTTTTAACACTGGCTTACACTGGTTTACACTTAAATAGAATTTGCTGCCTATCAAATGGATTCATCACCATTACATATTTACATTTCTAATCTTACTGTGCTCCTCTATGTGATATTTTTTTTCACATTCATTATCCAAGTCATATTTGCAAAGCTGTGCCTTTAATGCAAAGAAACTTGCCCCAAGAGACTAACCTGCCCTGCACATACTGAGTGCAGTTCTACTTCACTTTTTGGAACTATATACACTAAGCAACAGAATCCTCTTGGCTCTAAAGGTGATATATTGATAAATTTTGCTATAATCCTCTTTATAATCCTCACTATAATGTCTCTGCCTTCTGTATATTTGGTTGTTCTTCATTTGTTTCTTTGTGTAACATCTGTCCAAATGAGTAATGTTATTTTCAGCACTTATTTACACATTCCTTTAAAATTTCTGTTAATCCAGTTCTGTTTTCACAGAATCACAAAATGTTAAGGGTTGGAAAGGACCTCCAGAGATCATCCAGTCCAACCTCCCTGCCAAAGCAGGATCACCTAGGGGAAAACTGCAGAGGAATGCATCCAGGTGAGTTTTGAGTCTCCAGAGAAGGAGACTCCACAACCTGAAGGAAGCTGGGAAGAGACAGTTTTTGTTTAGGAGAATCCATTGCAAATCCTGTCTGTGGGATCATTACAAGTTCCCCACACGAATGTGACTGGAATGAAATGTTAAATGAAATTATATTGGACAGGATGGCTACTGGAAATGGAGTAAGAGAAGAGCTTTTAGCCTTCCTAAATTGTTCTGGACATTGTTGTGGAGTAATATGACTTGAAGGAGATGAATACCTTGTCCTGGCAGTGGATCTGAGAGGTCTGTTAAGGGCAGGGATGGATGGCAGGAGAGATAGGAAGCAGCATGGTGGATTTCTTTTAGATGTCACTGTGCATTGAAAAGATGCCACCTTATTGTTAGTAGGAAAAGGTCCTCTGTGAAATGGAAATACAAGAAAGCATGCATTCAGGGGGAGGAAAAAAGTAAAACCTATTTGATTAATAAACTATATTCCCAGTTGCCAGAATCAATATTGTTTAACAGGTACATCCTGGTGAAAACTAATAGCAATGCATTTTTCTCTTCTAGGGATGACTCTGCAGTGTTTAGTAGAGCACAGACTCTGTTCTCAGAATTGAGAATATCACCATCAGTCATAATGTGCAGCATATGTGGAATACTGTGGAACATCAAAACACACAAAAAAGCTCAGAAATCTTTCTTTAAAAGCCAGCTTCACTAACAGGTAGTTTATAAATAATCTATTCAGTCCTTCTCCTTTTATACACTAAAAATGCAGAGTTCTAGGTAGCACTTGCACTCAGCAGTAGGAAACCTGTTTAATAAAGTCAATTTACCTTGTTGATTCAGAGATTTCAGCTATTTTCTAAGTTCTCCATTTAAGAGGTTTTTCTCACAGTTCTTAACATGCTCTTAACAGCTACCATTTGTTGAGCTGCAGTCTGAACACAATCTCCAGGCAGTGCAATGAACAGTCCTATAATGCATCTGTCCCTTTTCTGTGCTTGCCTGCTAGGGCTAATTAATAAGAAATCATACAAGAGAGTTTATTGTTAACAGTTAAAAGCAGCAAATTTACACTGATTTACATCCTCTGCATGCCTGGTCCAATGCATCAGTAAGTAAACAGGGTGAGAAGAAGAGAGGAAAAACCAAGAAGGAAACAGGAAATGGTTCTTAGCCATCTTTCATTACAGGACACTGATAGCAATGGATGTAGCAAAACAATAGTTGGCTATTTCACAGCACTCTGGCAAATATTAAGACAGGAAAAAACTATTCTAGTGACCTTAAGGAGAGTGAGTGCAAGTACAGAAAGATTATGTTTTTGAGAATAACTGGACTGTGCACACCACTGCTTTCCTTTTGCATTGGCTTTGAAGGTCCAGCTTTCTCCAGCCCAGCAGAAGGTTTTAGGGACTGCAACTGATCATACCTGCAGCTATGTCACTGGTGATAACCTTTGTGTTTTTCTTGCTCATGTGAGAGCACATGCAACTATTCCCATATCCCTGATATTATATTTCCTAGGTATATACACCCACCAGATGCAAATGCTTTATTTAGTCTTGAGGTCTGTGGTAGTGGGTTGGACTTGATGATCTTTGAGGTCTCTTCCAACCTTGCTATACTGTGATACTGTGATACTGTGATTTAATTCCTACAGCAGACAGTTGCAAGGAAGGTGCTTTTCCATGCTTTGGAGGCTTTTTTGTGTGTTTGTTTGGGTGTTTTGTTTTGTTTTTATTTTGTTGTGGTTGGGGTTTTTGTTTTTGTTTTCTTGTGGGGTTTTATTGTGTTTGTTTGTTTGTTTTTAATAATCTTTTGGAGGTTCTGACCATTATTAGGTAACAGAAATCGGCCTAAATGACCACTAATAATCAGAGACTCATAGAATCATAGAATGGTAAGGGTGGAAGGGACCTTAAAGATCATCTAGTTCCAACCCCCTGCCATAGGCAAGGACACCTCCCACTAGACCAGATCACTCAAGGCCTCCTCCAACCTGGCCTTGAACACCTCCAGGAAGGGATCAGCCACAACCTTCCTGGGCAACAATCAGACTGAATGATCAAGTGAAGAAAGTTTCAAACAGATGCATCTAGTGCATACATTTCAAAACAGTAACAATTATGGGATTGTTTTAAATTATTAAGTAAATCAGAATACAGTAATGAAAGCAAACCAGGATGTTTCAAAACCAGAAAACAAGCTTACTTTGAGTTCTGACTGTCACAGAAAACTTCAATATAACCTGTTTTGAGGAACCTGAACTTCAGTTGCTATATGAGGTGGTGTAGTAGAGAAGGAAAGCAAGCAGCATAGATCTGTCTCTATCAGTGAAGCAGCATATTTGTTCCCTTTCTGAACAAAACAGGCATGGTGACTGAAATCTGTTTTGATTAATTAGTAATCTGTGGTGTTATTCTACTTTTACAGCTCTGTTAAGGACTTGAGCCTTGATGGCAGCAAAATGTTCCAGCAGAGAGCTATTATACACAGGCTTCTGAAACTGCATCCGGCACTATCTCTGTTTGCTAGAAGTGGTGGAGAATGCATTGCAAGCAGACTTCCAGTGCCTTACAATAGCTACCTTTGAGAAAGCTGGCAAGCCCAGCACATAGCCACAATACAAGTTTTGTTTTGGGTTTGGTTTGCTTCTTCTCCATGTGACCCAATACCTTTCCAGCACGACTAATTTCATGCTGAGAAGTGTATGACAAAGAGAAGTGTGGCAGAGGTTCTCTTCCTAATTCAGTCCTTTGCCTGACATGATGCCAAGCACTTTTGAAATCTAAACAACAATTAGCTCAGCTGGCAACAAATGTAGCAAGGATGAGGAAATGCTCTCTGTAGCAGATAGGAAATAGAACACATTAGACAGGTGATGGATGCAGCAGGATTTGGTGACAGGGCGATGTGCATTGAGGAGTGTGATTGGGGAGCAACAAGAAATGAAACACAATGCAGAAGCAGCAGCACTGTATAGAGGGATGAGGCAGAACATAGCATTATTAAGTTAATGGTTGGAAGGGATAGAATAGTGAATTCACTGTGGATGGAGGCAGTACAACATGCACAGTACGAAACAGGACATTATCATAAAGACAGAGGGAAAAGTTAGAATGCATTTCCCTGAAGGATTAGGTTGTTTGTTCAGGATAATGTATTGCAGCTTTTGGACTACATTCTCAAGCACAGACATGTCATCTATCTCAAGAGTTATCTGCTATATACATAATGCATACACACCTCTATTTATTTATGCACATATGTATACATACATACCTTGATTTTGACAGCAGAATGAAGAGATCATGACTGTGCTTTTAGCACACAGATACAGTAAGGAATATTTTCTGGAAATAATAAATTCTCAAAAAGGCTGAACACGGTTCCCAGAGCGAGACTCTCTGCATGTTTGAATTAATGTTCTTGAGTGCTCCCTTGTTAGTGCTAAGTATGTAGTTTAAATAAAGAAATCACATTCCAAGCTCCAAATACAATTTGCCAGCTTTGCTTCTGGGAAGTGTGAAAGCAGCAAAAGTGAGAGCCATTTATTCACCATCTGTTCAGCAACTCACCTCTTCATCACACAGAGGTGCAGAAGATGCAAAGTTTAGCAAGTTTTCAGAGATCAGGCTGGTAGAAGTGAAGATAGGGCATTTTTATTAACCTTCTAAACAGTTTCACTGGGTTTCCATATGCCCCAGACCTTAACAAGATTGCTAGCAATGTCATTCATACCACCCTATTGCATCTTATTTTTACAGCCAAACTCTGTACTTAATATCTTGACACTTACAGGGGTTAATTGCAAAGTAACACAGAGGAGTGATTCTGGGGTGATTTTGGTTTTTAAGGAAGAGAGAGAGAGAATGGAGATAATAAGAGAGTCAGAGAGGAGACTGAGTACCAGACAGATGTGTTCAAAGCTTTCTCACCATGTAAACCAGGCTACACTAGTTCTTAACCCTGCTGTTAAACCCACTCATCTGTGCATGTGTACCTAGAGAGGTGTTTCCAGTGTGCCTCTCCAGGCACTTGTGGAATATTGATTACCTGTTGACACTTCTACACATCAACAAACTAATGATAAATTTGGTGTTTTATAAAAGTAGGTTTCTTGGCATTTGGGGAAAAGAAAACAAACAAACAAAAAAATCAAAATAATTACAGACATCTTCATTTGCAGTAGTCCTGCTTTTCTCATACCATACTCAGGTGAAGTAGAGGAGAAAAGCATATACACATTTCACAAATCCTTACAGACTAGTGAAGAATACCTTCTTGAAAATTTAGCATTACTGTGCCATGAAAGATAGAGAAAATACCATTTTTCTCCAACCAAAGGACTGATAATAAAACACTTTTATCAGATAAATAGAGTAGTCTGTGTCAGATTTATATGTATTAGTCATATTCTTCTTGTGGTGTCACACTCTGTCTCTCTAGACAGTGCAATACAGAACAAGATCTTGCACACATCTGCACTCAGACCTCATCTGCAGTAACTTGAGTGTTTCCCTA
The DNA here is from genome assembly GCA_013399055.1 of Ramphastos sulfuratus. Lineage (NCBI taxonomy): Eukaryota > Metazoa > Chordata > Aves > Piciformes > Ramphastidae > Ramphastos > Ramphastos sulfuratus. The sequence goes on from WBNM01042951.1 coordinate 9,375, forward strand.
GGAGATGAAATCTGAAAGTGGTTCATTACCTCACAATAATGTGAAGGTTAATGGGTGTCATGACTCTACCTGTATGATGTTCAGGTTTATAGATCAGTCTGAGTCCACACCAGACATCACAGTCAAGGGGAAGATCCTTTTCTTGCCCCATCTACCTGGTTACATTGCCCACGTGGTTGCCTCTTTCACACTGCTAGCACTTTTACACTGCCCCTTGTTCTTATGAGTTGTGTAACAACTCCTCTTTCTGTTGGGGACACAAGCTTCTACATCAGTTCTTAATTGCTCATCTTTGCTGCCTGCTCTCAAATGAACATCAAGGATGAAGAGGTGGTGCTGAACAGTGCCTCAGTGGGAGTTAAACATGAGAGGGATGAAAAATAGACAGTGAGAGTCACACAGGCAGGTTAGTTCTGCAGCTGGGCAGGAGAGGTACAGCTCCTGGACTCCTGCACAAGCAATCTCATTCTCTTCATTAGGCTTACTTGTGAATGATAGTCAGGAACTGAAATCTATCACACGGATAAATCTGTAACCTGCTGTGTAATCTAAATCCTTAGTGAGACTACCTGGCAGCAAAGCTGTACTGACTTGGAGGTGTACTGTGTAGTACTCTTGGCCACATCCAAAGCATCCAAAACATTTGCCCAGGTAGTTCACAATAACTTGCAACAGAAAACGTGTTGTTCATCTCTGCCTTATTCCAGTACCTAAAAGGGGAGGATAAATCCCATTCAGCCTCTGTACCAGCCAAACAGTACTGCTGCTCTGGGAAGCAGCCTGTCACATCTCCTAATAATGAGCATAGAGCCCAGGGCTCCTGAACAGGGACCAGCAGTGTCTGTGCCACGTCCCAGTGCTCCTCCTAGTGTGATAGATGGTGCAGTACCTACTAAGTCTTCTGGCTGCATGCCAGCACCCCTTAAAAGCAAGTTTATTTGCTCTGGCTCTGTATGTGTTCTGTGAAATGTCAGAATGCAGGTGATGATATCAGCATTTTTCAGTATGCTGAAAGGAAGAGACTTTGCAAGACTGAGATTATCCTCTTGGTGAAGTCCTTTCTGCAGTCTGTCTAGCAAGAAGCAGTGTCAATAGTCCTTGATCCCAGCAACCCACAGCTAACTGAGCCATGGAGAGCTTCCTGCCCCTGGCAGCAGAGAAGTCCAGTGGCATCCAGGGCTGTAAGGATTGTAGTCAGCAGACTGAGGGAAACAATTGTGACCTTTCACTCAGTGCTTGTTGGGCCACATCTAGAACCCTGAATCTAGTTTTAGGTTTTCTAATGCAGGAAAGGCATTGATAAACTGGGTCAGTTTGAGGGTGTCCAGCAGCACACTTCTGATACCTGTGAGGAAAGTGGCAAGAAGATGGAGGCAGCTCTTCACTGCAGCTCATGGCAGGGAGACAGAGGACAGGGAACAGAAATAACAGATGTTTAGAACTGAGGGAGGACAGGAGGGGGCTTAAGCTCAGGTGGCAGCTAAGCCCCACAAACCCATTCTCTCACTTAGGGTGAGGGAGAGAATCAGAAGGGTAGAAGTCAGAAAGCTTAAGGATTAAGATAAAACCAGTGTAAGAGGTAAAGAGCAGCCACTCAGATTTCCTCATCACTTCCTGTCAGCATGCAGGTGTTCAGCCACCTCCAGGGGAGCAGCCCACATGTGATTTGGAAGACAAATGGCATAGCCCCAAGTACTGCCCCCTGCTTTCTTCCCCCAGCTTTCTATTCTGAGCATGACAACACATGGTATGGAACAACCCTTTGGTCAGTTTGGGTCAGATATCCCAGCTACCTTCCCTCACACATTCACTCCCCAGCCTACTCACTGGTGGAGTGGGGTGAGAAGCAGAACAGTCCTCTGTGTCAGGGCTGCTCAGCAATAAAAGCTCCTGTATTATCAACACTGATTCTAGTACAAATCCAAAACATAGCCTCATCACAGCTACAAGAAGAAAATTAACTCTACCTCAGCTAAAACCAACAACGCAAAAAACTGCACTTGTGAAAAGAAGGCAAAGAAGTAAAAAGACAAACATTTGTTAAAGCAGCAGCTTTGTTTTTCCATGTACCTATTATTAAACATTAACTTTTCATTACTTAGAAGCTTTATCCTAAAGTCTAGTAAATATAATCAAGCTCTAATTAAATGTTAATGTAGAGGTAGTGTGTTAAAAATTCATAAGGAGAGAGCAGATGCTGTGTATTAGTTAAGCATGGTCTAATCAACAGGATCAAATCCCAGTTGTGGAAATCCTCTCACCTGACACCCTGGCACAACAGCTCTGTGTTGCTGTGTCTTTAGATCCACTCATATAGGCAGGAGCACACTGGTTGAGGACACGAAGGCAAAGGTAGGACTATTTCCAACACATGGGTTTTGTTCAGTCCAGAGCACAGTAACTGGACCATGCTACGAGCAGCTAACGTAAGAGTGAAAAAAGCAGCTGAAAATCTGTACCTACTGACACAAGTCAGATGCTTACATTGCATTTTTCCAAAGCCATACCTCACTCTTACATTCTAACAGCCAATCTAACATCCAAATCTTGAACACAGAAATCCTGCATTATAGTTCTGCTTGACATAATGATCATTATTTCCTATAACACCTATACAAAAAGTGATTGCTCATTAAAAATGTAATTTTGAAACTGTTGATTAAAAACAGCACTAGGAAAGAAAAAAAAAAAAAAAACAGATTTTTGCCTTTGCTAAAAAGTACTGATGAGATGCCAAGAGTACAAATGAAGATGCCAAGAAGAGTACAAATGGAGATGCCAAGAAGAGTACAAATGGAGATGCCAAGAAGAGTACAAAGATTTTACAAAAGCTTTTATATTGTTTTATTTGTCAGTTGTAAATGAATACCCAATAAAGTGAAGTTATTTCTCACTAGGGGTAACCTTACATTATTATCTCCTCTTTTTATTGCTTCTTTACCTCTTAGCTCAGTCATATTTTAGTCTACAATTTAGATAGGTAAATTAATACCTCACTGGTCAACACAACCATGTAGTAATAAAGTTTATTCTGTCTTCATTTTTCTCTTCTTCTAATTCTAAAACCTCAACTTTATGTATTCAGCTACATTACTCACTGGAGCACAGACTGTTCCTTTCCTTGAGCTCTACAGGGAAATCCTCTGTAGTGCAGTGGTGCTGCACTGGCTCACACCATATCTGTTCTTTAGTGGACACACACATTCCTCCCCTTTCTGCCTACTAAGCACCTCACTTCCACAAGTCCCCCAAACCAGCACATGTCTATCCTTCCTTCCTTACACTCACTCCCTCTCAAGAGGAAAATGTTGGTGCTCAGCCAAGGATGGGACCTAAAAATATGCCTGACCCTTTCTGTGGGTGATGTAAAGATGAAGAAAATTTCCTTACTCCTCGCCATGAAAAGTCTGGCCATGCATAAGACAAAGCACAGCTCTGCTGCAATCATCACAGCCTGAATAATTAATTATCTTGGTGGGAATAACCTTGACAGCCATTTTGCTTGACTCATGACCTTGTGCTGTGTCTGCACAAATGTCAGTGTTACAGCCAAGTCTCTCTTTAAAGTTTTATGGTTCTGCGACAGTGCTGAGTCGGGACTAGGTCACTACTGCAGATGCTGTGTGCACAGTTTTTCTACTGTTTAAGTTTGGTTCTACAATGTAAAGAAAGGCAAAACCCAGCAGAAATGATGACAGAACAATGTCTGCCTCTACAGCTTTTCATAGATTTGTGTTGGAAGGAATCTTTAAAGGTCATCTGGTACATCTTTCCCCTTTACCAATGCTGCACAGAATTGCTGGGAACGTTTTCACAATCATTGTACCTGCCTGAAACAATGCTGAAAGTCATTATTTCTGCTCACAAAATGAGTCAAGCAAGGGATTGTTTCCACAGATACTTTAAAAGAGTCTTGCCTCCAAGGGAAGCTTAGTATGTACTGAACCTTGATTAAACATTACGAAGCTTTTTCTGAAAGACCACTCATTATTTCTCTAAATTCCTCTTCCTTCTTTTATGGTGCTGATTTTTTATTTGAAATTCTGTTTGAATCAGAATGTTTTGACTTTTTTTGTTTGGTTTTTTTGGCTTGGTTTGGGGTTTTTTTTGTGTTTTGTCTGTTTGGTTTGGTTTTCCTGGGTTTGTCTGTTTCTTCCGAGTTGCATTGTTTTGTTTTCCTTTGGTTTTTGTTTTTTCCTAGGGTTGTGTTGCAAACAGAAAGGGATTTCCCGGTTATTGTCAATTATCAATACAGTGGCAAAAGGAAGACATTCTGGACAAGTTTTTTTTTACTGATTCTATCAGTACATTAGATTCAGTTTTCCTTTGTCCTGGCATTTAAGATTCCAGGGACAAATCATCATTATATGAGTGGGCTTATGGAACCGTAATGGGTGTATGTTTGGCATCTGGTGATCAGTTTCCCTAGATCATCTAGATCCCTGGTTTTCTGGCCAGGGAAGGACCAGGACATGGGACTGTATCTCCTGGGCCTCTTCCAGGAGTATGTTATTGCTGTTGTGTAGATATGTGAGCTAGAGCCGGAAGTAAGGGAGAATTGAATTGCATATATGACAGACAGAAACACAACGAGAGTGCAAGTCTCAGTACCAGTGTAAGCCTCAGAAAGATATGAGGACAGCCTACAAGAGTTGNAGATCCCCTTCAAAATTCATGTGCAGAGTAAAATTGGAGGAAGATCTAAGAGTCATTAAGCACATGAAAGCTCTCATGAAATTTTGAGTCTTACAGAAATTCTTATTGTTCTGCAGTAGTGAAATGCCCCCTGGAGGGATTTCACACCTTTTTGAGAAAAGCTTTCTTGTCTATGTGTATAAGTGCTTTGGTTCTGTAACAAAATGTAAACCCCATCACCTCTCAACAAAATAAATAAATAATGTTAGTTCAAACCATTAAAAAACCAAGCTCCCAGCTCTCCACTGGAGGTAACCAGTGTCTCCTTCCCATTCACATCTTGACTGCTTGACCTCTGGATGAATTTGTGAAAAAAAAACAAAAAGCCTTCCTCCATTTTCTTTACCTGTGAGCACAACAGGATAATGAATGTTCTTACTATCTCTTTTCTCTTCTTTAAGGAGCCTTCTGCCCAAATGCGTAGGATCTGTGCCTGCAGATCCCAGATGTAAGAAATGTTTGGTTTCGAATCATGGAAAAACACATCTGACTCTTATCCAGTACCCACATTTCTCTGGACAAAGAAACATCTTTCTGTTTCTAGGCTTGATTTTTATAGGAAGCACCATTATTGCCAAAAAAACTCCAACAGATTAAGGAACATTTCTCAACTTCAGTGGTAGCCATGGAAGTGAATGAAGTCCTTCAGCGTTTTATTTTCTGCTACACTACCAACTGAAACCAGGGAGCATTGTCTCTTTGTCTCTTGTTGTTGCCTCTTCAACTCTCCCCACAGGACACACTTGTTTACAGGATCAACAAAAAAAGAAGTTTCATTTCTTCATGCAGCTGGCTGCTGAAATAATTAGAACCACTGCAAGCTAAAGCAGAATCTGGTCCATGCAGTTGACCAGGCTTTCTTTTGTACTTGACTTCAAGCACCAGGAAATGACACTTATACGTGGAACTGAGAAAAACAGGGAAAGAAATTCCCAGAGTGTGCTGGTTTAAGGCTCACTGGAATGTTCCAGTAAATTCTAGAAACTGAATCATTCGTTGTAAAAGAATAATANCGAATCATTGGTTGTAAAAGAATAATAATGATAAAGTCTATATCGTTCATTGCTTTGCTAAAAGGTATAAAAAGCCAAAATATAAACAATTCATCCCTTATGTTCCAGTAAATTCTAGAAATGAAATCCCTGGGTGTAAAAGAATAATAATGATAAAGTCTATATCGTTCATTGCTTTGCTAAAAGGTATAAAAAGCCAAAGTATAAACAATTCATCTCTCTCTGCTTCTGAGTGCTGGATCTCTTTGCTTCTCTCTCTAATCCCTTCCACTAACCTTGGCTGACAGGTAACATGTAAGCTTTGCTGGTTGTCTTCTGTCTGGGAGAGAGAGAGGGGAGCATGGCTCCCTTCTGGACCTTCTTAGTCCAGGAGGAAAATTTGGAGTTCTGTATAATTTTCTATATTGCATGTAATTGTAAATACATTTAAATATATTGTGTACATATGCTTGTAAATTTAGCTTTGCTGCAAATATAGCTTTATCTGACTTTCAATCTATCTGAGCTGGTCTGGTAAATTTCCACTAGGGGGGCTGGGGTGGGATGGAGGTAAAGTTCCCAACCCACTATGCACAGGCAGAGATTTCCTGAAAAAAGAAGGGCCAGATGTGGCTAAAGTAGTTTGACCTTGACAAAAGGTTCGAAAGCGAGTTGCCAAGTAGAAGCCATATTCTTGGAGTTGTTTAGTTTGACTGTGTGCAGGAAATCACAGCACAGTGTTGTATGCTCCTCACAAACACACTGACCCTGCTGCAGAAATATCTGAGTCTGACCTCCATTTTTAACAGCATAGGAAGAACATCAGCAAAGCCACACATACCGATTATTTTCTTTGTAAGTGGTTGTATTTTTATCAATTTACTGGGAAAAAGGAAAAAAAAAAAAAAAAAGCAAGCAAGCTTAACTCCTGGCATTTTCAAAGGCTGGAGCACAAATTGTTTTGCTTTGTGGGGATGCATTAATCTAGAGCACTGCTGCTTTGATAACGATAAAAAATGGACAAACAAAGAGCATACGGTAGAAAACTTGAATTTATGTAAAGCCTTCTGTACAAATAATTATCTTGGAGGCTTTACTAGAGAGTCAGAATAAAACAAACATCACCTTGCTCAGCTCATGGGGAAAAGGTATGATGGTGACACAGACTTACAATATGAAAATAATTTGGTGCACTTCATTATTTTCAAAGGGGAAGAGAGCAAGCATGACCTGATGATGAGTAGCAGCAAGCGATCATAGACAGGCTCTAAGGAATTGGTAGTTGCCTAAGCTCTTGTACAAAACACAATTTTGGCTGTGATTATTTGCATCTACTGTACATTGGACACTCTTTTGGGCTTGAGATTTGGGGTTTTTTTGTTTCTTTCTTTTTTTTTTTTTTTTCCTCAGTTAAGTGTGTTGGTTTATTTCTTCCTTACTAGCTCTCTAAGTGACATTTAATGACAAAGCTACCAGACTGGTACTGCTTTCTTAGATACAGTTTGCTTTAGAACAGACAACTTGTAGGTTACTTAGATTAAAAATAGGAATTTCCTGGTTTTAAAAAATCACTACTTTTGGGAAGGAGTTGCATTCTCCTTATAAATTTTGGAATGAAATTTTGAGGAGTCTGGAATGGAGAGGATTGTTTTTCATAGTGAATCACTGAAGCAAGGTTTTTATCCCTCCTCATCATTCCCTCTTTAACTTTTTAAAGTTCACACTCTCCAGTTCAAAACTCTGAACCACCTTTAGTCTCTTCTTCTAGCTAATTGTCATGCTGTGAATATCAGAATTTAGGTAACTCTCCCAGAGTTTGAGCCAGATTCTGTCTTCTTGTTTCTGAGGATATGTTTGTGTGATCTCAAGCAAGTGAGTTAATTTGTTGAATGAAAATACCTCCTACAGTTGGAAATTTCTGTTGCTTAGCTGAGATACTCTGTGTGTATGTTCCTTTTCTGTTGTTGTGACAGGCACAGTTGATTAGCTGAGCCCAGTTACATCTTTCACATGTAAATTCTGGGTTGGTAGATGATCTCTAGTCAGTATTCTCATTCTATCAAGCCACAACTGTGCAACCTGAACCTGGGTCCTCAGATGTGAACAGCCTGTCTGTCTCACTGTACCACCTAGCCTTCAAACACAATATCCCCTTCAATATCAATCATTCACAATCCTTGGCTTTGCATCTATTAAGTGCTTCAGTGCTTGTTGTTTGCATTAAGTTCTTTTTTCATATAGTTGGAAAATCCATCTTATTTCCTGACCTCACAATCATCTACAACACCTATCAACTGTGGAGAGATAAATGGTACAGCTAGAAATGGCTGTTGTTCCAAAGAAAGAGAAAGGGACCAGCACTCCAATCAGGCTGGGGAGATGGTTTCTTTTCTTCATTTATTCTTTTTTTTCTTTTGCACAAAACTCCATGGCACTGAAAATAGCAATTGGCACTACATCAGGAACCTAAACACTACTTTTCCAAGATGGATTTATCAAAGCATGATACTCACAATAAAATCTGCCCTAGCAGTTTTACAGTGCAGTAGAATCAAGTTGTGATCTCTCTCATGCAATCAATATTCTAGTTTGACCTGACTGCTGTTACTTAAAGAAATCAAATGTAAAAAAAAAAAAAAAATCTATGCTGCTTTCCCAAAGTTTTTCTTCTCTATTAAACTTTTCAATGTCAAGTGTTGAAAAAATATCCAGAAGGATACAGGTTCTAAAAACTGCTGGTATTTTAGGCTTTCCACATTAAATCTGGACTTTAAAATAATTAGATAGTAAAATAGCTTTTAAAACTAGATGCACTGAAGCTGGAGGACCTGAAGAAACTGATAACCTGGTCAGGATATTTGGTTCAGGTTCTGGAAATAAGCCCACAGAAAGAGAGCTAAAAGGCTTTTAACCCATAAAGGAAAGAAAGAAAAAAAGTTGTTGTTGTTGTTGTTGTTGTTATCCACAGGCAACTGAAAAGTAATTAACAATAATTTCATATAATCATAGATACAAAATGTCTGTTTTCAGAAGAGGAATAGCAGGATCCTAATGCATTTAGTAAAGCAGAGCAGATGGCTTTTTCTTCCTGCTTTTTGGGAGGACAAGCAATTGCTGAATTTTTTTTATTTTTTTTTATCCTCTCAGAAGTCTGATAAAGAAACTTTCTACCTAAGTGGTTTTGGCAGTCATTGCCTTGGCTGGCACGATGTTCTAATTACACCTCTATAAATCCTTACAGCTCACCTATTATGTCCTGAGTGAGGTTGCTCTCTCTTAATTCACATCTATCCAAGTTTATTTTGCAGAGGACACACACACACACACACATACACAACAAGTCAATTTTACATTAAATGGATCTGTCAAAAATACAACTAGAATTCTTTGCTCCTTGTTTTGAAATCTATGAATGGCTTCCTAGACTCTTCCATTCGTTGACAGACACTGTGTTAATTACTCATAAGCAAACATACATTATATTGCTACAATAACTACATTTAGCATTTTTGCAGTCTTCCTAGTTATATTTTTTCTGCTGTCTAATTATCTCCAGAGTTCATTATGTGCCAATATCATGTACCTTCAAGAGAAGAGGAAATTATAGGAAACTACTGCCCATGCTGGATAGATCAAACTCATTTCCACATGCATTTTGAGGCAGTCTGACATGATCAACTCCCAAAAGCCAATACCTTCCATGCTGCACGTCCAAGTAGAATTATTGTCCTCAGGATAGCTTATTAAAAAGGCATATAGATGGGCCAAATTTTCCCTAACAGTATCTCTACCTCTGTATGATTTTATTATTATCCCTCACTCAGGATTTCCTGGAATAAATTACCTGGGTCTCAATTAATTGCAGCAACTGAGAGTCGAAGCTATTAGCAAGCCTTTGGCAAATAGCTGGGCATTAGTGTTTATTACAGACACAGATGCATGAGAAGTGCAATCAATTTTGTCTTTGTTGGATTTCAACTTCAGTGAATTGTTCATTGATTTTGGAATTTGAAAGGATTCTAGGAAACTATTAAACAAATGGGCGATTTTGGGAATCACTTTATAACACACATGACAGACTAGACCATAGATGTCATGCCATTTACAAAAAGGCCTTTTTCTGCCTCACTTGGTGCACACCATCTTCCACCTCATTACTTATTAGCCTGTGATAAATTGTATTCTTTAGAGAAATTCATCCTTAGTACAAATGAGAATAAAGACAAACATGGAAACATCTCACACACAGGTTATTTGGGGTTTTTCAGTTGGGTTTTTCCTTGGGTTTTTTGGGGTTTTTTTTTGGTTGGTGTTTGTTGTGTTTTTTTGGTTTGTTTGTTTGTTGTTTGGGGTTTTTTTTGGGGGGGTGGTGGTGGTTCTTTATCTCTTTCACAGAATCATAGAATCATTGAATGGTAAGGTTGGAAGGGACCAAAAAACAAAAAAAACTTTACCATATAAAAACTAAAAAGTCTTCAGGTACTTCCTGCATCTAACATAGCAGAAGTAATTGTTTATAGAATCATAGAATGGTAAGGTTGGAAGGGACTTCAAAGATCATCCAGTTCCAACCCCCTGCCATAGGCACGGACACCTCCCACTAGAACAGGTCACTCAAGGCCTCCTCCAACCTGGCCATGAATACCTCCAGGGAGGAAGCAGCCACAACCTCCCTGGGCAACCTGTGCCAGTGTCTCACCACCCTCACTGCAAACAACTTCCTCCTAACATCCAGTTTCAATCTCCCCTCTGCCACTTTAAGCCCATTGCCCCTTGTGCTGTCATTACAAGACCTTGTCACTAGTCCCTCCCCAGCCTTCCTGTAGGCCCCCTACAGATACTGGAAGGCTACTCTAAGGTCTCCTGGAAGTCTTCTCCTCTCCAGGCTGCAGAGCCCCGACTCTTGTAGCCTGTCCTCACAGCAGAGCTCCTGCAGCCCTCTGAGCATCTTCGTGGCTTCCTTTGGACCCGCTCCAACAGTTCCATGTCCTTCCTGTGCTGGGGGCTCCAGAACTGCACACAGTCTTTGGAGTCTTTTAACCCAAATTATGGTTTCAGTCTTTCAGAATTTTTTTACCTATGAGCAAAGTTCTGTGTTATAGCCTTTAATTTTATCACAAGACCAGCAGTTATGTGGAATCACCAGTGACGAATTTTATCAGACAGCTGAGTAGTTCATTGAGAGTTTTCTATTCTGAGAGAAGAAAAAGCTTGAAAAATAATGGGTCCCTGAATTTAAAAATCATTGTTTAATATTCTGATGTCTCTCATTAAATTAGGAATGTTTCTACAGCAGTGCAGGAAGTGAATACTCCTTTGAATAAATGCCAAAATATTGTGTATTAAAAATTAGTTATTTCCTCTTTGTTGTACTTTAGTTCACTGGATCTCAAATGTTCACTTTCTGAAAATTCTTTTTTATTTTAACTGGGAATCCCTTCAGCCTTACATCATTTTTATTGTTTGTTCTCACCTATATATCTCATTTTAATATTAAATAGCATTTCTATTTCCATCTGACCAAACTGTCCAACGTGGGTGATTCACACCTTTGGCTTTGGGTTATTTTTTTCATTTTTTCACGTGGAAGGGTTGCTGCTTTAGAGGTTTTTCAGAGTCCTCTGTGGTTTATACACATTCATTTTTCTTAGTCATCTTCTGCAGAGCTATGGGAACCAGATCCTGACCCATGCACAGGAGAGGGGAGCATCACCAGCTTAGTACACATTGGAGTTCCTTTAGGATGTTTCCAGCTTCAGTCAATCAAGTGCTTCTACATTTCCAGTTCTGTCAGTTTGCAGAAGGACATTTCCACCTCAAGTGGCATTGATTTTATTTGAGGTAAAGAATCTCTGACATCCATCTCTGTGACAGAAGCTTTCCTATTCAGCACCAAGATGTTTTTGTTGATAGTTTTAGTATGCGATATCGAGGTGACCACAGATACTGATCCAGATGTTCCCATCACTGTCTAAAAGGAATAAGTACATGGTGAGGTTTTGTTTGTCTTGGGTTTGGTTTCTTTTTAACTACATTTCTACGCTCAGGAATCTGAAGAGGTTTTTAGCTGGAAGTCTCTGGTTTCCTGAGAACTAACCTGTGAATAAGGATACTCTTTTTCTCTGCCAAATGCAGGACTGTGTTATTGCTTTCCTCTAATGCAGGGAGTAAAGAGGAAGTGGAGCAAGGTTATCTCCCTGAGGCTTAGATCCTTTCATTGAATGGGGCAGCCTAGTTTCACTCCAGATAAGTGAAGTGACATCTGAGTTTTAAAGTAATTTTGAGTGATTTTAAGAGGTAATCACAATGCAATGTAACTATTCCCAGGACATCATTTAAATATCAAACATTTTAGAGATTAAATGGAACAAAGGAAGGGAAAATACTCTTGTTTCTGGAAAAAGAAGTACTCTAATTTTACATTCTCCAGGTAATGGCACAAATAAAGGAATCTGTTTCTGCTTCTTCTAGTCTTCCCATGCACTCTCTGAAGAAGGCTATAAAACATCTCTTACATCAGGTATTTAGATTTTTTCCTCTCCAAGGAAAGTGTGTGTGTACCCTGGCATTCCTGGGCTGCCCTTCTGTGAGATATCTCCCTGCACAAGCCAAGGAGAACAAGTTATCATTAACCCTGACAAGTCACAAACCAAACCTTAGTGAGAAGTCCTCTCCTCTGCTTCAAGGTTCATCAGCCATAACTTCAGCAGCCATCCTGTTTTAATTTAGTCCTCACCAAAGACTGAGTCACACAAGGGCTAAGCTTGGTGGATGTACCAAATGAGGGCTGTTCTGCTCAGATCTCCTGTACATCCAAGCAAGTTTCAGGGAGCTCATTCAGGGAGCAGATGGGATCGAGTCCCTGGCCACGCCTACAGCTATTAGTTTAAACCAATGTGGTCACACCTGAGGGAAAGGATAGAAATTGCTTGAGGAAAAACAATACTGAATTCAGCTGAGAAATACTACACACACCAAACTGACTACAGCAGTCAGTGCAGCTGTGTCAGGAGTTAAACTGTATGTTAGAGTAGCTATAATACAGTCCAAGACAGACTTTAAGAAGACTTTTATGCAAGAAACAGCATAGTAGGTTTGATATTCCTGTGGTGTTCTCATACAAAGTGAAAATACCAAAAAATACAACCTGAGATTCAAAATTTATTTTATCTCTGATTGGTTGCCTGCAGGAAAGGTATACCTGTGACTAAAAAGGTGCAAGTCTGTGTACTTCTACTCGTGTACTGTCAATTTACAATGGTTGAAAATTTGATGGAGCATTTTATTGACTTTCTAACAAAGACTGGGGGGGGCAGGGGGGGAATCAAGAATGCAATTAAATCGAGATGCTGAAACAGTAAGTCAAGCTGATTCAATCAGTCAGAAATCAGGATTTACAACTCTTAAATGACACAACTATATCATCAAAATACGTTTAAGTTCCAAAAGTGCATTGTGTGTTGTGTTCACTTTTGTAGCCCTGAGGCTGATTTTTTTCCAGTGCTAATTACTAGGATGTGTCTCAGAGGAAGACTGTCCAATAAACTGCAGAGAACCTCCTCCTAAGGAAGTTCAGGACCTCAGAAGATAGAAACAATAATATGTAGGAGATAGACAGGGATTGCTGTTTTCATCACCAGCTTGGAACAAACTGATCTGTACATAGGACCCAATCTGTGTAGTAACTTAGTATCCCTGAATTCATTGCAGAAAGTGTGACCTGGTAGGTATTTTGAACAGCCTATTGGAGTTAAGACCTTAATTTCACTTAGGATCCAGCATTACTTCCCAACAGTTTCACAAGACTAATCATTCTTCCTAAGCCAGCTAGCTGCATAGCTTTTACTCTGCATGACTTATGCCAGCTGCCTGCTTTGCTTTCCATGTCAAAGATAGTTTGAATCCCATCCTCATTCTTGCTTCTCTGCTTTTAATATTAAACCAAGGACAGAAGTTTAAAAGTCACTTAGCCAAAGATAGGATTCAATATTTTAGAAAAGTTATAGGCAAATGTGACATATATTTCACTGCTTGGATGTCTGCATCTCTACCATCTGAAGAGAACACTTTTGTTCAGTAAGAAATGCTTATGCTGATTCTCAGAAGAGATGTGGCTATAAAAATGTAATACTATTTGGGTTCTTCAAGATTTACTCTACCAATGATTTTCCCAGTACATTAAAGAACTAGTTACAGCTGTAATATAATGCAGATAAGATCTGTGTTTAAATGAGAAAACCTGAACTGAGCAGTTTACCACATTCTATACAACAAACCACCTTGCAAAACTAGAATCTCTCCTATAAATCAGTCTTAGACAAGAGCAAGACATATAAATTTTCTACATCCTAACACGCTTCCCCCTTGGGATTTGTCAAGAATCACTTTCTTTGCCTTCTAGGGTGGAACACAGCAGCTATTTGACTCTGCACACAGTGGTTTCAGAGAAGAAATTAAGATTAACACGTTGCTCAGAATGAAAGAGAAGCTTTCATAAGCCTAGTGTAAACACTTGACGGGGTTAAGACAATTTGGCTAATGCTGTATGCTTGTGAAAGCTTTTATTGCATGTTTAATGGTGGCAAAACTATTGCTTTTCTCTAAGTGATTGCCCTGTCAGTGACTGCAAGAAAAAGTTCCCTTAACAGAACAAGAGATAAACCTTGATTTTCCTATGGTTACTCTTACTTTTACACAGCAATTATTCTATTGAATCAATGGCTATCTAGATGGTAAAACTGATGCACAAGTCAAGAATTAATCCCCAAAGGATCTGAATATTTACTCAAGAGAAACGTACTGCCTAAGACACTGCTTGCAAAACTTTGTTTTCAGATCAAATCCTCCGCTAAAATAAAATCACACTGAAGTTTTCCATGAGAAAACAACAAATCAATTTAATTTTGCTTAGTTTAAATTGTTAAGAACACAATCTCATGTGGTCAGCCTACAGGCTTCTAGTAAATACCATTTAGACAAATGACATATTCATCATGTTTGACATGACTTTCATAAATATGATTGTTCTGGCATTTAGCAACTCTCTCATCAATTTGCAGAGTTACACGCCAAATTTATGGCTACTTGCATGTGCAATTACAACAAGAAGGCAGTCAGATAAGGTAAAGAACGTCAGGAAGTTCAACAAGGAGAAATGACAAGTTCTGCACTTGTGGGTGAGCAATCCCATGCACTAATATATGCCAGGGCACACCCTACTGGAAAGCAGCTTGGCAGAAAAGGACCTGGGAATCCTGGTGGACATCAAGTTGAATATCAGCCAGCAATATGCTTTTGTGGCAAAGAAAGGTATCCTGGGCTGCCTTAAGCAAAATATTGCCAGTAGATTGAGAGACATGATCCTTCCCCTGTACACAGTACTGCTGAGGTTACATCTGGAGTGCTGGGTCCAGTTCTGGGATCCCCACAGTAAGAAAGATATGGGCAAGCTAGAGAGATGCTAGCAAAGGGCTATGAAGAAGACAAAAGGACTGTAGTATCTGTCCTATGAGGAAAGGTTGAGGGAGCTAGGGTTGTGCAGCCTGGAGCAGAGAAGGCTCTGGAGGATCTTATCTATGTATAACAGTACTTGAAAGGAGAGTGCAACAGGGCTCTTTTCAGTATCACAGTATCACA
>WBNM01042952.1:0-71694 GCA_013399055.1 Ramphastos sulfuratus
AACTCCCAAACCCATCACAAGCCACCATAAATATACCAGAAGTTGTTAGTAGTTGATAGATCACTGTTACCTGAAGATTTCTGTTAATGAGGGATTCATCCAGGGTCACTGCCAGCTCCACTGCCCTCTTCTGACTGGAAGGATCCAAATAGTACATCATTTTGGCAGCTAAAGGAGGAAAAATAAGTTTCATCACTCAGTGGATGACCACAAGTGTCTTATATACAAACACAGAAGGGATACTGAACTCTACAGCAGTACTTCAGAATGGAACCACTTGGAGCATTAAAGCCTGACAGCTGAGCAAGCAGAAGGGCAATTTTAGCTCTGCTCCTTGATGCTAGGAAAAGCATTAAAACAAATAAACATTTTCTATACTACAGAGTAGAAGCATTTGGCACTGCAATGTGGAATCCCAGATGGCAAAGATAAATCAGACTTCCTGCAATACACTGCAGCCTCCTCCACCACCACTGCTGCTATCTCCTTCACACAGAAACCAGAGCACAGAAGAGAAGTGCACACAGAGCTCTTGTTGTAATATGTCAGAATACAACCAGGACACAGTCCCAGATCCCAAGATGCAGGTGCATTTTTATGCCAGAAAACATGCAGGAGCAAGCTCACTGCTTTTTGTGGCCAGGTCTGTGCCCAGACTGAGCCACAGTAGTAATGCTCTCTCCTGGGTAGTTTGTGTCCTGTTTCCCATGTGGTACTTGCTGTAATACGTGGCCACTACTGACAGAAAGCCCTTCCTAAGAGGGAAACTAGCATTACCCAAGCTCCTCTTGTCAGACACATCAGTAGCTCTGGGTGCTGCCTGGCTTGCTGAGCACTCACCACATCTCTTAACTGCCAGCCTCTTCAAACACAGAGATCAAAAAGACTGCAACTTGGAAATGCTACTTCCCATCCTCATACCAACTACTTCATAGATGCATTACATACAGTTACAGCCTTGTGATCCATTCAGCATGCATCAGGAATGAAGCAACAAGACAGAGAGGTCCAAAAATTGGTATTTTAGCAGTATACAGAAGAAAATGAAGGAGATCACAGACATCCTGGTGGTCACACTGATCACAAACCCACAAACCCAGTGCAGAACAGCATTCCTGATTTAAAGAGTGTTTTTTCCACCAGTGGTGCTGATACTGAGCTGCCATTGCTAAAGAGAATGTACAGAAGCAGGGCAGAAAATGATCAAGGTGAAATACCTGATAACCTATGTGGCAAGGAGTCATAGTTCTTTTTAAGGAAAGCTTCATTGAAGTTCTTTGGATTAGTTGCTCCAAAAAGCCGATTCATTTCTTGGTTTAACACTGTTCTAACTGCATCAGGCAGATCCTTACTTTCAGATACTATTAAATTGAAAAAAAAGAAGGTAATTGAGGTGAGTACAGGTAATCACACTAACATCTGCTTTAAGCATTTACTTCAATACTTGTTATGTTTACAATATTAATTTCATTGGGAAAAATAAAAACAACACAAACAAAACAAAACGCAAACCCTCAAAGGAAGATGCATGAAATTCCAAAAGGAATTTCCAAAAGGAAAAGCTTAATCTGGTTGGAAAAAGCTTAAGTGGGACAGTTTCCTGATGCATAGAAAAAGCCAGAGCCTTGTGACTCCAATACACTCTCCTCCTTACAATTTATTAGGCTCAAAGACTGAGGTCTCAAAGTTTGTTCTTACATCTAATTTGTAGCCATCATCTGGGGCAAGAGAAAGCAAAGAATCCTTCCAACCTTCTAACAAGAAGTACAGAATTCTAAGCCTTCTCCTCATACACTGACAAAGGTTATTAGCAAAACAGCCAGACTGCTTCCTCTGCAGTGTTCATTTCTTCACTCACTCCTTGAGGGGTTCATCAAAAGACTTCACACTTGTTGGAATAACTACTAAATGCAGCTGCAGGGTTAATAGACTTAATTTAGCATGCATTAGTTGTTTAAAAAGCTTTCCAATGCATGTATTAAATATGCCACTAATTGTACCAACAGCCCCTAAACTAAAAATCAGTGACTGCCAAGTGGGGTAGCTATCATCTGGAAGCACATAGGGATTGAGCCACATCGAACATACATACCACTGCTAAAGAGATGAATCATACACTCGTGAAGCCAAGGATGACTAGAATCAATAGCAAAAGCTCTCTTCACAGACTGAAGCATCAGAAGGAACTTCTCTGCAAAAGACAGTGTTGGCAAATGCTCAAAACTCTGTGGGCTGGAACTCAGAGCAGTATGTTGCAGGAGTATTTAGTGTTTGAAACAGGAATGCTCAGAAGAAATTCAAGCTGAGTGTCCTGCAACAGTCATTTTTCTATCAGGTTTATTTAGTCAGCGAGTTAAGTCTGTTAATTGAAACAAGAATTCAGAAGTGTTTCAAAGGACCAGTTCTCATTAGCAGTTGTACACCTCTTCATTACAGCGTGTACTTCTGCACACTGCAGACCCAAACACATAACAGGGCCAAATACAAGGTAGCACGGTTAAGTGAAGTCTCACTGCACTTGGTGAAACAGTGGAACAGGTTGCCCAGAGAGGTAAAGGCCCCATCTCTAGAGATATTCAAGGTCAGGCTCAGTAAGACTCTGAGCAACCTCATCTAATGGAGGATGTCCCTGCTGACTGCACAGGGGCTGGACTGGGTGACCTTGAAGTCCCTTCCAACCAAACATACTGAGACTCGCTGCTTACTGATTTAAACACTGAAAATAAAACTGATAATCACCAAATGTTCGAGCTTTGTTTTTTCACAGACTGTTCATGGCTGGGGTATTGGTCCAATGAAAAGTGGTCTTAGGAGGGACTGACTCCTCATACCTCATCAATTGTAGCTTAAATCCTCCCATGCAG
The DNA here is from genome assembly GCA_013399055.1 of Ramphastos sulfuratus. Classification (NCBI taxonomy): domain Eukaryota; kingdom Metazoa; phylum Chordata; class Aves; order Piciformes; family Ramphastidae; genus Ramphastos; species Ramphastos sulfuratus. Next base: position 2,865 of record WBNM01042952.1, read on the forward strand.
CTTTCTGAATCACAAATTGCTTTCATTCATTTTCTCACCTACCTTTTCGAAAATAAATTTCGAAGGCAAAAAGATGTGTCTCTATTTTGTTCTTCACTAAATTCTTCAGGGGTGTTAAAAATTTAATGGCTTCTTCCAAAGGTGCTTCAACCTACAGGTCCAAGGAAGTGACACAGAACTAAGTCATGAAGTTTAAACCTTGTAACACTACAAGAACAGAATTAGCTACTTCTGAGCCACATCAGAGAGTTACTCTCCTAAGGCAATGCACAAAATTCTTGCAACCTCTTCTGGTACAAATTTTGCATCTTTCACTCGAGTGTTAAACAGACTGTCATGTCTCCAAAATTGCTTTGTGGTAGTTACAAATGACATATTCCTAGAGCGAGACAAGCTTTTGCCTTCTATCAGACATCATCAGTAAATGCAGTGCAGCTGAACCTGCAGTGTAATGGCAGAATGGCTCCCACATAGACCTGAGATGCTGGCATCTGAGTACTCGATGCCCATGGCAGTCTGCTCACATGAGCTTCAGACAGGTTCCTGGTGACATGGTGACATTCCCTGCCAGGATGCTAACAGCAGCTTGAAGTAACTGGATCCTGATCAAGGTCTCCTGGTCTTAGCCAGTGAAATCCAGTGAAGGGACAGCTTGAACACATTCAATTCTGTGCAAGGACTCTTTGCAGGTGGATTTCTTGCATCAAAAGGTTAGGGATAAGTCAAAGGAGAATGTCTGTTGTCCTTCCTTTTTATGCTTTTATGACCATAAGCAAGGACCAAGCACAAAATGTAACTGTTATCTGTCAGCAACAAGTTAGTAATGTCCAAGCAATACAATTCATTGCAAATAACTGAGTTGAAAACAATGATGGCCACCTTAAGGACTTTCTGCTAACCACACACTACAGCAGTTTTCATTAAAAAAAAAAGGACTTAAAAGTTTGCAAACATCAGTTACAACTGTGCACTTCAACTCTTTGGAACCTATAATAAAACAGATTTCACAGTTATGCCCTTAATGCCAAAGCTACATATCCAAAGAAGTCTAGGGGCAACTGTTTCAGGAAAACCAGTCAAGTTTAAGTCACTTGCTTTCTGGTTGGACTGAAGTTCATAGTCTCAGCTTTCAAACAGCATCCCCTCAAGAGGCAACAGTAATTATTATTTGTGCAATGTGAAAACACAAAACACCATACCTATGAGCATTTGGATATTACACTACTATTACTATAAATTATTTTTGCTAATTTATCTCTGTTTTTTCATTCTCTTTCCCCACATTTTTCAAGTGTTTTCCTGCTTACAGTACACAACTTCCAGCACAAGTCTTCTGGATCGCCTCCCTTTTCTGTATCTCCACAGTTCTTAACCCAGATCTCAAAATCCATCTCAATGTAGTCTACTACTATTTCCAAACAGCTTCTTTATCCTTTTTTTTCCCCCATTTAAAATCAGCACAAGAAAACACTATTAGAGCATTCAGTGTTTCAATGTCTCCATTTTTACAGGCTGTCTACACCTAATAAATGAAAATATCTGAAGAGACACAAAGAGTGAACAATAATCACCTTACACACAGGACAGAAAGGGTTCCACCCCATCAACTAGAAACAGGGCATAATCAAGAAGTTAGTGCAATAGATACAGGAGAGGAATTCCACCTGGAACAAGTGACTTCAGTCACTGCCTTTCAGAACCAGCCACAGCAGCTGTGATTTCATCACGTTCCTGCCAGTATATCCAACAAACTCTTTCTAGGAAAGCACTATTTCTGAAATGCTGCCATACAAGCAAATCAAGAAGTTCTCTGATCGGCTTTCAAGATGTGTGTGTGCTCACTAATGTCCCTAGACACCTCTGTGACTTATTATGGTAGTAAGCACCTTTGCCAGTTTCTCAGGGATAAGTTCTTCCTTCGGTCCTCCGATTTCTTCATCGTCATCATCTTTCTTCTTTTTCTGGTTCCTCTGTTGCTTCTCTTTCTCAGCATTCTTCTTCTCTTCCTCCAGCTGCGCTTTCTTTTGCGCTCTTCTCTGCTTATTTCGTAGCTTCTTTAGCTCCTTGTCAGACATATTTGCTGTACACATACAAAGGGCAAAAACAGACAATGGTGATGTCTAATCCTAAGTCTCAATCAGCTGTCAAATACCATCACCCTCTTTAAACCCTACCTACTACCTAACAATGCTGTCATTACATTTCTGAAAGCTTATCTGCTGTCAATAGGTTACCTCTCAGTCTGTGCTGCTCTTCAGAACTCATGAACTCCTTTGTGAAATCAGAGCAAAAGGAGTTAGCACAACAACATGCAACGTGCTGAAGACAGGACAAAGTAATTACTGCACAACGCCCCAGACCCAGCAGCAGGTGTAGAAGTGCACATCAACACATGCTGATTTATTCCTTAGGTATTACACAACACAGGTTATGCTTAATGTAGTAATTAAATAGTCTAACAAAAGTAAGGTGAAATAGTCAGACTTTGGCAGAGACACCTCCAGCTTTGCTTTTAGCACCCTACAGACATCTTAATTGCATTCACGTTCAGATCCTCTTCTTCCTCCAATTAAAGCATGGAGAATTAAAGCACATCAGAAAGTGGTTACAAGAGATTCTATTACACTTGTCTTAATTTGAACCTGAAGCCACAAATTAACTGAGATAAGAAATACGAAAACCTAAAAAATTCCTCTTGAAGGATTCCATAGTCTCTATTCGTACCATTTGAGGTACCTCAAGCTATAATCACTTCAGTTGTTCTCCAATCAGAGAGGAAAAAGAAATTGACTAATTCAAACATTTTCCTATCAGAAGAGATGATAAAATTTCAGTTGCTACCTAGTCATATTTTGTATACTGACAAAACACTTAGAGCTACCACCAGACATAACTGCTTCTACCTGTTATTTCATGAACCAACAACCATGACATTCCATGTTTTCCCAGCCATTTCATAATGTGGTTTTACTTAAGGATTATAAAAGTCACTACAAAAAACGTAACTGTTCTATCATCAACAAAATAAAAATAGATCTTAGTTTAACTTTCAACAGAACATCTTTCACATGCAGGCGAAGTCACAATTTGCCAACTGAATTGTTACAAAACTCTCTTAACTTTGGCTACTACAGTTAAGGTCTATTAAGAATGCCGGATCTTCAGAAAGCATCCTTTAATTAGTGCAACTGCATATGTAATGAATCTTGAGGGTGGAATACCTGTATCAGCCTCGTGTTCTTTGTTCTCATCTGTTAAGGGGTTATCATGAAGTTTCAAATAGATCTCTATAGCAATTCGTGCTGCTTTGAAGTAGAAGGGATGCTGTCGAAGGACATCTTCTAGTTTTAACAAGTCCACATAAGATCTAAGGGTAATCTTCCTCATACAGTAAGTGTGGAAGTCAAACTGGTCATCCGTGATTTCTACAAAATGCTGATAGGACATCACATTATTTAGCAAGTACCAACAAAATATAGCTATTAGCCTTGACTTTAATACACGCTCCCCAAAGGAGCACTTCAGTAAAAGCCTGCTCTTTGGCAAGTACGCTCTGACTTTTAGAAAAGCCAGTTAACAAAACCCTCCAAAAACAAATCAGTGAAAAGAAGCGAAAGCATCTTAGGTCAGAAGCAAAACACACCTCCTTCTACCTCCTAACAGTAACTACCCTCTAACCACCTACAGCTTAAGGGACACTCATTGTATTTAAACAGCACCTGAGGAATTTTTCTTCTGTGAACTCCTCTATTTTTTTTTTCAGTCAAGAATGTATTTTGCACTGAATTCCACACTCAAAAATCCAATTTCTGTTGTTCAAGATCTGCTTTCCTCACTGTCACCTGATGTCCCCTTGTCTGTCTGAGGAGCAGTAAAAAGGCCTCCCCTGTTCAGCTTCTCCATGTAGTTACGATTGCATACAATTGCAGAAGAGAATACTCCAGAGAGACCTTAGAGCTGTCTTCCAACACCTGAAGGGATCCTACAGGAAGGCTGCAGAAACTTTTCATGAGGGTGTCTGGAGACAGGACAAGGGGGAATGGTTTGGAGCTGAGGGAAAGCAGAGTTAGACTGGAGCTGAGCAAGGAGTTCTTCAGTACAAGGGTGGTGAGACTCTGGAACAGGCTGCCCAAGGAGGCTGTGGCTGCCTCCTCTCTGGGGCTGTTCAAGGCCAGGCTGGATGAGGCCTCGAGCAGCTGAGCCTAGTTAAAAGATATCCCTGTCCATGGCAGGGGGGCTGGAGTAGATGATCTCTGAGGTCCCTTCTAACCTAAGTCAATCAATTCAATAAATATGTTAAACATAGTAACTTAATTTCCTTCGTAAGGTGTTTTAGGGTGGCTTAAGTTAACTCTTTATTTGCTGACATCATCTGGTACCAAAGACAATATACAAGACTAGTAGCTTCTTACATAAAAATCTTCTAAAAGGACTTTACACCCATTTATTTAAAGGATTTATGTGAACAGAATATAGTCCAGGTAAATCTATCTGAAAAGAGACCTATCTGGACTTGACCTAGTGGGAGGTGTCCCTGCCTATGGCAGGGGGGTTAGAACTAGATGATCCGTGAGGTCTCTTCCAGCCCTGACAATTCTGTGATTCTATCTTCCTCCTAAGTTATCCTCTCTGAGCACTTTACACATCAGCTGTCTGGCCTTTTTCCTAGACCCTAATCTGCTTAAAGAAACAAAATCCCAACATACATTTATCTTTTAGTAGCTGTACATTCAAATTATTTTGCTTGCTTTACTATGAGTCTCATTTATTGTGCAAGTATCCCACTTTTTTGATAAAATTTCTACATTAAGAAGTCTTTCTAATATCCTCTTTTCAACTGTAGCTTAATATTTTTTATTTTTAAATATTTTTTATAGCTTTCTACATTTATTCTCTCTTAACAACCCCTAAGGTGAGAAGTTGCCTTTACTTCAGTGCTGCACTTGTCAGTTCAGCCATGTAGACTTTAGACCTAAGGCACACAGACCTTGGTTTGTACCCAAAGAGATTTTTATGTAGTCTGGCAAAAATAAGATTATTTCTGAGAGTCTTCTGTTCTTCAGTCTATAAACTATTTTATAGACTCTCTTTGTAATGCACAGTTTATGATGGCATTTTCAGAAGGAAATCTCATTTGATCAGCTCCCCAGTAACCAACACCAATGAAATATCTCCTAAAACTACAGGACATATCTTCTTACTGCTCAGAAAGGAAGGTTATTAGCATAGTAAACTTAAGCTGGCATTTTTCAACCTAGGCACTTTAACTAGATACTTACTCTCTCAATTTCATGGCATTTCTTAAGTGCTTCTCCAAATTTGTTCATTGCTTTGTAAGCTTGAGCACATTCTGTCTGGAACCACATGCACTGCATTTCATTCAAGTTCTCTACTGCAGAGGTTCCTTCCTAAAAGCAAAAATCAGCTTATTAAAGAAAAAAAAAAATAATAAAGCCCATTCCATTTGTCAACTGCCATTTCTTTTATCTTATCCTAATTAAAAGCACAGATAAGGCGGCTATCAAGAGTGCTAAATTTCAAAACCAGAGCCCTGCAAGTCAGGAATGTTCCAGTTAAGATTGACTTGTTCTGTTCATTAATAATAATGATAAAAAGGATTCCTTTATGTTCTACTTATATGAAGAGTCAGACATAAAGAATGAAGAGTCAGGCAGTGACCATCTTTAGGATGTAAGAGACATTCATTCAGTGTTTTTATAATGTTGTGTGCACAAAGCACACACTGCAGCATGAAGAAAAATTGCAGAGAAACTCTAGCATGTGGCATGACAATGGCAGCTGCAGATTATTTTTAACTAAAACTGACACTTGTGTCTTCCGGAGACCTGCTGATTCCACTAAACTAGTGGAATTTAAAAATACATCAGTTTAAAAAAATACATCAGTTATCTTTCAAACGTGGTATTTATCTATAACTTTTGTAGAACTCAGAACAGGCCATTCAGGCTTAATGTCAGAATCAGCTGCTTGAGGTGGATGCTGCCATTCTGACTTTACTCTCATCTCACCAAAATCAGGCTGTTCAAGAATCAAAGAGCCAAAGGTAGGAAAATAACAAATAATATTTGAATGGAAAGGTAAAGAGAATTGCCCCCCAAACAGGAGAGAAAAGCAGTCTGCAAACTAATCTGATATAGGCAGCTAAAAATCAGAAATATTTTCAGTTGACTGCATTATGCTTACTTAAGGTCTTCTTTAATTATTGTTTATAATTAAGAAGCTTGTATTTGAGTGCCAGTTGTAAGATCAAAAGATGATGAAAAAGAATACCCAGAGCAGCAGCATCAACTTGTATTTTCAAAAGTTCAGTTCTGGGTAAGTGGTATGCTTGCCTTTGGTGACACAATCTGAGCATCTGCCTGCTCAAGGCATTGAGAGAGGTCAATTAACCTAAATCCATATGAGTTTTGCATCAAAAACTCCACATAAAGCTACTGAGCTTATATAAAACATCCCTTTCCTCTGTGTTTGCCTGCAGAGCCTCCACTTAGTATTCCCACAGCCTTTCTCTTATAAACACTTGTCCTCCACCCTGCTCAACCTGCCCTACCTCAGGGTTTCTCCTGCTCTTCAGGAGAGAAGAGAAAAATGGGACAGTATATGCAAGAGGCTGTACTTCTACAGGTAGGTCCCAAGAGCTTGGTGCCTGACTCTCAACTCCTAAATGATACTGCCTGTATGCCAAAGCTATTCTCTGCCAGATACTCTGGAAAGACTCCACTGAGCTGTGTTGACTTTCAGTTACGAAAGAGTAACAGTAAGAGAAGTCAACAAAAACAACCTAGTCCCTGGGACCATCACATCTATCAGAGCAAGTCACTGCAGGGACAAAAACCAATCCATGAACTTAAGTTTGCATAATGTAAACTTCTGTAGACTAATTGGTCATGACTAATCAGCCAGAAAAAAACTCCAGATTAACAAACCCTAACATGCAGATTTCCTTCATTTCTGTTAAATATGGCCTTAGGGATAAAATTTGTTCACAAAAGGAAGATATCTCAGCCTCTCACCTAGTGGCCACACAATTTTTTTTTGCAAGAGAATTCTCTAACTTACAATTATTAGAGAAAAATAAGAGACATGAGCAGCTTCATCAGATCTTTCAAGGGTCCTACAGAATTAACAGTAAACCCAAAGACTACTTTGAAAAAAATAATTTTCCGAAAAGTTATCTTCAAAGCCGACACAATCTACTTTTTCCTACCTGGCAAAAGTGATCAAACCCAAGTTTTGGAGCTTCCACTTAAATTCTGCTTATCCAAAAATCAATCCAAACCCTTATATTGACCACCATTAGTGAAGCAAGCAAACACAGTTGCTCCAAAATAGAACTTAAAGGTTATAGTAAAGGTGAGTGGCAAGTGAACACAAAATGACTCCGTAAGAGTTTAGGCCCACATTATTCAAAAGAGTTGTAGTTAAAAGCAACTAACCCTTGTAAATTTAGAACACATTTCTTCTGCTTCTTTAATGGAGTTTGCTTTCAACATATACTTCGCACATTTGGAGTTGATAAATCTGTCTGCTGTGTCCAAAGCCTGAGCCTCATCCATCCACCTTGCAGCTTCTTTAATATTTCCAGCATGCTTAAAGAGACAGAAGTTCAAGTTAAATACAGTAACTGTAATACATGCAGGCTTTAGCTACTTACTGAAATAATTAGTACAGTCTTTGGACTTTTTTTAAAAAATACAAATAGCTTTCTTGAAGGAAGCAACAGACCTTTAAATAAAAAAGCAGAAAAATTACCTTCCCTCTTTATGGAGGTTTTTGGCACAAGAGATTTTTCCTGGAAATGGTTAAGGGACAATTTGGACAATCCCATTCTGATAAAATTCCACAGTGTAGCTGAGAAATTGTTTTTAAGCAGTTATAAAAATAAAAGAGCAAGAACAGGCGAAGGATTTTTAAAGGATCAACTCAATTTATTACTGTGATTTTTAATACAAAACCGAGGGTTCACATTTTGCAGTGTATTTGTCCTTTACCGACTTAACCTTCATACGGGCTTATTCATATGCAGTAAAAGACTGAAGCAGACAAATAATATTCTTATCTAAAATCTCACCATGGATTCTCCCTGCCTCTTGCTTAGTATCAGCTTCACACTTCAATGTTCACATCAAAAAGTATTACAGGAAAGCATAATCAGATGTAAAAGTCTTTGATCATAACAAATGAGTAACTTTTGGTCACTAACAAGAAGCCAAACTTACCTTATAGATTTTTGCCTTCACAAGGAAGAGTTCTATCAAAGTGGGAGTACTTTCTATAGCAGCATTTATATATTCTAGAGCCAGAGATGGCTGTCCAATTTTATCGTAATGTTGAGCCAAGTAATACTGGACCCAAAGTAAAGTGGTTGGAGGCTCTTCTTTACCGTCATCTGGAGGGAGAAAAATGAGGGGAGGGGTTTTGTTTGCTATATTCAAAGTACCAGGCCTGGAAGTGCTTCCAAGCACCTCGGTCCCAGTAAGCCCAGGGTCTGACAAGACCTGAGCAGATACTACTGCCTTCTTAAATTGTGGGTTTAAGGGAAAGCAAAAATGAGTCAGTGAGTCAGAAGAGTGTTGCGTTTTGTTTCAACTAGTCCCTTAATCAGGGCAGTCAGACGTGCAAGGCTGAGTTCTTATGTAGAGCTGGTTTAGATGAAGGGTATAGCAAAGAGTGCTGCTGAACACCTTAACTACACAAGGGACTACAATACTGACATGTTCTCAACCCACAGACCTGAACCTTTTTACAACAGACAGGTTGGCTCTTACAAACTCCAGCTTCAAAGAGCTTCTCTCCACTTCTTACAACTTTATCATCACTGTTTGCCTAAATTTAATCTTTGAGAACATTCCCATACACAAGTCAGTTTCAAAGTTAGAGAGCTCTGTCTAAAAATCCTAAAATATTACTTAACTTTTAAAACTAATAAGTCCACCACTCAATTTTGACTACAAAATATAGCACCATGAAAGGGAAAAAAAATAAAAGAGGGGGTGGGCACTCTAGTTCTACCAAAAGTTTCTGGTTCTTCAGTTGAAGATACAATTTAACCATGTAAAATGAGAAAATGCATGTAGTTAAGGGTAGAAAAGATTGTTTGTGAATTCAATTTAATAGCAAAGCAAATATTGAACTCAGCTGAAACAGTGTTAATTCATTTCCTTCAATTAGAGAAGTACAAATGTGTTTGAAAGGTCTGGACAAATTTAAACAGCGATTAAGTGGCTATATTGTAGCCTATAGCATTAAACTCAAGGCAACTAAGCTGAGAATTTAGTAATAAAGTATTGCATTTGTGTTTCTGCAAAGCAGGGAAGTAAGCAGTGACAACTTCAATTTAAAAATGTCTTTAAGAATGAAGATTATCCTGCAAAGTTTTAACATCTGTTGCCACTCCTGCTACAATGATTATTACACCATTACAACAAACTCAAAATTTCAGGACCAGCCACTGCAGAGGTTCTTTTCTTGGAGATTTTCTGAAATGAAATAGTTGGGCAACTGATTGGAAAAAATATCATAAAGCTACCATAGAGGAAACTCTGAAGCCTGGATTCGATACACTTAGAACCGCAGCCTACAATAAAACAGTTGTTTGTCAAAACCTGGAAAACAGCTTTTTTAAGTCCCCAAAAACACAAACCCTAGTTCCACCAGAAGTCACTCCTACTGAAGACTGTACTATTGCTTTTTATTTGACATTTCTGTAATGAAATATTTAATGTAGCATTCGAATGTCAATTTTCTGGACAATGATAAAATCAAGTCTTGAAAATGCAATATTTGAACTCAAAACAAAGAGATGACCAGATCCAGGGAAAAAACAAAACAAAACAAAAAACTAGAGTAAGTGACTGGATTTTTAATACCAACTTGATATTTGACAGCTTAAATCCATTCTAAGGATGACTATGGTTCAGGGGAGGGGAAAAAAAAAAAAAAAAAAAAGGAAAAGGAAAAACTCCACGTCACCATTTTATCGCTTCCCACTAACTCCCCTTCCCCAGATGGTCACACAGTGCTTACACTAGACACTCCTCCCATGAAGTGTGAAAGTGGACAGTCTTTGCACTCACCATTTGGGTTAAATAGCCTGCAGCTTCGTAGGGAGGTCTCATAACCTATCACAAGCTCTTCTATGATTGCCACCTACACATAAAAGATGACAAAAAATACCAACCAAATCAAATTCTGTGGGCGAGATGGTATTTTATTTCAATCCAAACTACTTTGTGCTACCCAAACCAATTATTTTTGGTGAGAGTTCTGCAATATCCTGAATTACAATACATATGGAGATGCACTCAGTCTCACCTCCTTTTTAACAGCCTCTGTTAACCTCCCTCCATTAACATTTATGCATCTCACAAGAAGCAAATCTTAGTTTTCTACATTTACCAACCTTGCCCATGGCTACATATGCTTGTACTTGATTTTCTTCTAGATATACTGGGCCATAACATACTAACAATGCTCACAAAAATAAAGTTTCCTTCATCTCCTTAATGGTAGAAGGGTTAGGTAGAAGACACAAAAAGTTGGAGAAAAACCTACCTTCTCCTTGTCTTTATATAATGATCTCAAAGTATTGAAAACTGGTGGGCAACCTTTGCTGAAATTCATTCTTAGAAACTTGTCCAGACATTCCTTAAACTTTTCACCTTGAGAGGAAAAAGACCTGTTGATTTTGTTTTACCACACATTACTCATCAATTGCAGACTGTTTATGCTGTTAAAACATTAGTATCTAAGAAACAAAAGTGGTGGTCACTACCTGCTCAGGAAAAAAAACACTTACCCGACAAAAAGTTTAAAGGCAATCTTCTTGGAACTAGTCCCCTTGGGTATTTAGTCCAGGCCTCTTCATAGATCTTTAGCCTCTCCATCATGTTACCTAAAACAGAATTAATACAGTTTACTTTTTCCTTCTTTTTGGAAAGATGGGAAGGGACAGGGCAAAGTGATTTCTATTTGGTTAAGAACTGGAATAGACAGCAACTAATGTATAAAGGACAGCAACTTCCATTTGACTCTTTCTAAAGCTGCCATACATGTCAGGTACTCAGTATCTGTAAATTATCCTTCCAGCAAAGGGAGATTAACTGCTTATCTCATCTTAAAGAGTTCGTGCTTATCACTGTGCTAAGATACTCAAAAGAAAACCATTCAGGAGAATGCTGTTTGTTTTTCCAAATCCTCTATTACCTTACAACATAAGATAAAGCCAAAAGAAACAGTACAATTCTAAATGTAAACTATTTTCTAAGAAACAATTATCATCTTTTCAACCTTGCACAGAGAGTACTGCATTTTTTTTGCTGTTTTTGCCTTAAATAAGACAGGGTAACAACAGTATGAGAAATACTTCCAGCCTTTCTTTTAAAAAAAAAGGTCTTCTGATGGTACGTAGGAACAATGACTAAAAAGCAAAACTTAAATGGGGACATTTTAAAATCACAGTTCTATTATTTAAAGCAGTACAAGTGTTTTGGTACATATATAAATTTAAAATGCACTGAAACAGCTTCTTTACAGCATATCAACTTGTTACCTGGTTTAAGTGCCCTTTCTAGGCCTTTATAGTAGGCCCAGTTTTCGGGATTTCTTTCTTGCAGTCCTTTGTAGACTTCAACTGCTTCTTCAAGTCTGCCAAGCTGAAGCAGGAGTTCTCCTGTGTGAAATCCAAGCATTTTATATTAAGGTAACAAGATACTGAAGCATGCAATATTAATCATTCTATGGTAGAAGACAGATAATCCTTAACTTCAGTAGATTACATTTTCTTAGGAAAAAAAATTATCACAGTGGCAAGACAAATGCAGCCACACTAAGATTCTTGGCAAATAGCTATTGAAACCCAAGAATCCAATGTCAAAAGAAAGATGCCCATGGCTTTTTCTCCTCCCTTACCCAACAACTGCTTACTTTAAGCACAGTTTTTACTACAGAAGGCAATTACAAGCGGTACACAGGATTTCATGGATACAGCACCTTCAAAAACCAAACCTCAATCACAGAGCTGCAAACAAAGAACACCTCTTTAGTCTGGTATTTCATAAAACTAACTTCCATGTTTTAAATGAAGTCATTGATCTGACCAATGAATTCAAGATTTCACAAGCTAGTTTCCTTTCAATGATGCTTTATCGCAGGATCTAACTGTTTTAAGTAAAGTCTAGACCTGACAACTGTATACACAAACTTTACTGATGCTGGAGTTGCAAGAGAAATCCATTTCCCATTTCTCAACAGGAAACTGTATTTTACAAAGCTGTGTCTAACATCTGTCAACACCAACAAAAGGTCACACCACAGGTAAGACAAAGTCATTAAAGTAAGATTTTCTCAGCCCATTTTGAGAGTCAGCATCACCTTTCTTGCCTATGTCACGCAACTGACATGCAATTCTGTGAAGAGATTTTGCTTCCCACCAATAGGATAACTTGAGGACTACATGCATTATTTACTGCCAGGTAAAACATCAACAGTTCACTTCTTGAGAATGGCAAAATCTGGAAAATAAAGCTAAATTAATTCTATGAGGTAAAAGTTATAATTGTCTAATAGTGGCAAATGCCAATACTGTTTCCAGTGTTCTCAGTCGTACTTCATCTACAATGGCCTTTGCATATGCACTTAATTAACATTTGTAGACATTACTCATTTATGAGCAGGATTTTCTGTAGTATGCATAACAGATAAGCTAGACCTAACAGCACAACAGGAGCTGTGCCCTCAAAAATGAATCAGTTGAACCCTGCTGAAAGCACACAGCCTGCAAAGGATATTTCCATCCTTTTTTTCCGGCAACTTGATAGAAGATTTTGTTTTTCAGTTGTGGGTTTTGTTTTTGTGAAGTTCTACTTGAAAATCCTATTTCAGTACCAGTCTCAGACCTTCACCAAAACCTTAGTAACACGTAGTTTTAAAAAATCAAAAACAAAAAACCACAAACCACTTTCATATTAAATCTCTTGTTACAACGTCTGAAAAATGGTCTGTGATAATCTCTACATTTGTTCCCATTTATATGCAAACCAGATAAGGTGTTCAGCAACTATGCAGAGCCATGGGCAATCCTTTTCCTTGATGAAGTACCACACACATTTCATCAATGTCACTACTCAATTCCTAGCTTTTATGTGCAAGACTTTGAGAGCACGAACAGGGAGCTAGCTACAACATCTACATGAATAATAATACAGAGTTAAAAGTTTTTTTTCCTCTTTGCTTCAATTAATCATCCAAATGACTCCAGTATGGGTCATGAACAAACAGTATCTTCAGCAGATTAGAAGTTTCACTAAGTATATCTCTGACAGAGTACATCTCAAGAAGAGAAGGAACAAATATGCTTCTAAAAAAGGCACCTGTTAATCAAGCTACGAGAATGAACTTCTGTCACTCTGCAGTTACAGGTGTGGAACAGAGGATGCAGTATTCTCTAGCGCTCTTACACCACCATATTGTAGCAATGTGATGACAGCAGATGGGCTGTCCAGCTGAGGAGTCCATCTCCAAGCACTGCAGGAGTCACTGAGTTACCACTCTGCCCTGCCAGCAAGTGTGTTCTTGTCGGCACCACTATCAAAGGTGTAACAGCACAGGCACGTTACCCAAAGAATTTCAGGACATCAATTCAGGATCATCTGAAATGCTTATCAGTTCCTAAGTTTCAGAACACTGTGTCTGTACTCTACTGGTGTCTTATCAACCTGGCAGAAGAATGTAACAGTGACCCAACAGCTGCAAGACAAGCAGTCCTTCACCACAGCACAATTAAAGGAAGTTGATCTAAAAGCAAACCACAGGGGCAGTTCCAAAAGCTGGGAAAAGCTGGCAGGCATTCCCATTTTGTATTACCTATCTAAGTGCATCTTTGAAAAGTAATTACCTTTAGTTTCTTCGACAGCCAGTTTGTCACAGATCTGCCTTTCATAGGTACAAAGATGCTCCAAGGCTTCCTTAAAGAGTCCTGCCTCCCTGAGGACCTGGTTTTGATACAGCAGCAGCTCACTGTACTCATAGTCTACTTTATCAGGTGATGTCTACATAGGAAAGCAAGACACGGCAAAGTTCAGCTGCAGAACACATTTGGGATTTAACTGCTTTGTCTAAAGAAACTTCACAAAGTTTTCACATCATGAGAAGCAGCAGTGTTTGATTTCTGGCTTAAGCTGCAATCCACAGAGGAATGTCATGCTTTGCTCTTACCTGCTGTGTCTTCCTGAATTCCTCTAAAATTTTTGCTGCCATTTCATAGTCCTCCAGCAGATGGTAAGCAATTGCATAACCAATCCATGACGCTCGCTGTGCGGGTCGCAGCTGAAGCAACTGGTATCTTGTTTCCTGCAAAAAAAAGCAGCTGCTAATTCTCCTGACTTTATTCTGATGCTCTGTGGAGTCCTTTAGGCGACACTAATCTTCAGTATTCTAATATTTAAAGACTGTCACTAAAAATTAGTTTTATAAAACACAAATTTGGGGTGTTTTTTGGGAATCAAGAGAAAGAATAAACTTTCAAACACTATCATGGTCTTGACTATATAAAAAAACCCAACTCACACACAAAACAACACATCATGTCCAACTGACTGCTGCTGAGTCAGGCCAGCTTTGTTAATGTCTGACACACGTGCTTTTCCTATCTTACTGCTTACCAACAGAATGCAGTTAAGGATACCTGGACCTGAATTGCAGGAACATTTACTATACACTGGTGTTTTCAAATTCACCTTGGAAGGCATTAAAAGATTACATGTGTTGCTAGGCAGATCATACAAGTGCAACTCTGTTCTTTGGCAAGAAGATAATCACAGCTGGAAGATGCAACAGTTTTGCTTGGTATTGTGCTGGTTTAATCTGAAGGAAGTTATTTCTTGCTTTGTTACAGACTCTTGAAAGGCACCTTCAAGTAATTTACAATAAAGGAAAGAAGTTACTACTTCCTAAAAGCGCAAGTTGTCAGGAGTAACAAAGAACTAAAACTAGTTACAACAGTTTGACAAGAATAGAGATCACTTAAAATACTAAAGTAGGAGGGGGTGTAAGTTACTGGGTGGAAAAAAAAGCAAACCCACAACTGTATTCCTGTTTTTTAGAGTAAAATCACATTCTTCAGAAACTAGGATATGATCAGTCATGAATTGCTGTGTAACCTAATTCTTAATGCACTCTACAAACGCGTGTTGCTTCTATCCAAGGGCCAAGAGAACACACAGATGCAAATCGGTTTTGGCACCTATGCTAAGTTGTGGCTATCTTGTCTCAGCAAGAAAAGAGTCAAATTTCTAACTAACTAATATGAAAAAAGTGATTAAGAAACATCCTAACTCAAGAATAAGTTTGCTGAGGACCTATGTTAATTAATGGCTCTGTGCAGCTCTCAGAACCACTTACTCTTAGCATACCAACCCTGCTGCAATTTGAAAAGGAAATAAATCTATGAAGAGACCAACTAATGTGTTTTAACAACCCCAACTTTAAAGGTACAAGGAAAACATGGAAAGATGAAAACCTGACATAAAATATTATCCAATGTCTCACAGGTAAAAATCTCAAGTTTTTTTTCTCCCAGAGACAAGGAATACCTTATTACACCAGCTGAAACCCAGACACACAAAAAAATATGACTCAGAGGGAACTAAGGGTCGTTGCTTTGTTCTTTTAAATTAATATTGCCATCTTTCCCTGAATGGCACAGAAAGAAACAAAGAAATCTTCTACAGTCATTGTTCTGTCTGATCTTTAGTAAGACCTACTGACCATGGGCAGCAGCTACAGCTTAACCTGAACTGCACACACATCTCTGCAATAACCGCACTGAGCACAAGTTGCTACCTCTGGAGAAACAAAAAGTGTTGCCAAGCTAGACATCTGCTTGCAACTCAGAAAGAGAAAAAAAAAAAAAAGGTAACTACATGAGGAGCAGCACTTGTAAAGAAGACAATAGAAAATTTATGTTCTGTTTTACAGAAGCATCACAGCCATGACACCACCACCTCATAACGGCTGCTTTGCAGCAAACACCCAGCTGAATCAAGTCAGCAAATAACTGGGTGCTGCACTAAAAGGCTGGAAGAGGAGTCCAGTCTAAGTTACCAAACTGCATTCAGCTTTAATGCAAAACAAACAGAAGAAAACAAGGCAGTGACCCAAACATTTTGTGTATTACATCAAGAAAGAAAGCCGGGGGAGGGAGGGGGGTATGGTGTAAAATCAAGAGTTCTGATCTAGAATCTTACAGCTCACAGGAAACCCAAGGAAATATCTGGACCCAAAAGGAGCTGTCACTAATGCCCAGGCTGGCTATGAAGCAGAAGAGGATGCTCTACACAGCATCGTGCTTGCTTTGAGTTGTTAACCACTGCCAAGGGAAAACTGTTGGAAGGAAGAGGGATATATGCCAAAAAGTTACTAAGAAACAGAAACTTCTTCGCCTGACTAAACATATTTTGAACACAGTCTTCTACCTGCTGAAATTCTGCCAGGAAAATAATTTAAGAAGCCTGGAGATGGTCTGCAGCTGGATTATACAGCATTAAAAAAAAAAAAAACAAAAAAAACCAAACAAACAAAAAAAACCCACACCACAAAGAAAAAAGCAGCAAACAATTCTGCACTGAGCTGAAAATAACCATTTCTCATGCCATTGATTTTGTATACTTGACAGAACTTCCTCAGCAGCACATCTGCTTTTATTTTAATGAAGTATTGATCAGCACACAGCTTTAACACTCTGCATCTAACCCTGTGTCATCAATGATTTGCCACAGGTCCCTAGAAGCCGACAACAAATGCAGTACATATCAGCCAGTACTTACCCTGTAACCTTCAAGATCTCTCATTTGAATCTGTAGCAGAGAAAGATCTCTCAAGATTTGAAGATTGTCTTTGTCCCATTTCAGTGCATTTCTATAGCATTTGATAGCTTCATCATACTTCTTGTCTGACCTCTGAAGGAGGCCATAGACATGCCAACCTGGAAAACTCTGTTAAGGATCCTACTGAACTGAAAAGGGGAACAGATCAAACGTGGCAGTGACAGAACAGCTAATAAAAAGTTCTGCAGCTGTTTCATAGACAGACAGTAATGTTATTACCATCATTACACACCTTTTTCTCAGCTGTACAAAGTAACTGCTCGCAAATTGAAGACACGAAATTGTTTGCCAGTATGTACAGGGTGCCTATAATATGCTGTAAACTCCACTCTCCATGTGCTGGGCGAAGAAATACAGGAACAGGAGCTCTGAACGGGCTATCAGGCTTACTCAAATACATTGATTAAGGGCTTGTATTAGACAACTGAAGTGTTTGCATTTCCTGCATTCTAAGTATATGACAAGTCCTTATCAACATAATGGCAACTACTCATGTTTTTAAAGCAAATCACATGCTTAAATGCCTAGTTCAGCTCATCACAAGTTTAGAGTTGCAGACTGATGGTAAAAAAATACATACAATGCAAGGCAGAACAGTATTTGAGCTGATCGTGACTGCAAGGAGCAAGCATCTGTCCTCTGGATAGCTTAGCCAGGAAATTGTGATGGATTGGAAACAAAATTTAAAATTCTAAACATTAAAGTTTAATGGCACTAGCTTTTGTTGCTAGTTTTATAAATCACATGTTGTAGAAATAAACCTTTCCCATTCATAAGGGAAATGCCTGTTTCAAGAAGGATACAGACATGGCTCTTCAAGTCGTTTCTGAGGCCTCTGCGCACAAGTTCATAGGCTTCCTCCTTCTTTCCTAGGCAGTTTAATGTTAGTCCTTTCATTGCCAAAGTTTCTAAAAAACAACACAGTAACAGTGATGAATTTTCATAGGGTTTTTAAGCTAAACATAGCAACTCTAAATATAGTATAGATGGAAATTTAGATTCAAGTTATCAGCATCTTTTCACACAGAAAAATATACTGGCAGGTTATTCACTTAGGTATATCACACACAACAAACTTCATACGTACTTCCACCAAGAAGTGGACGTTTTATTTTAACGCCACTAAAACCGTCTGCTCCACAAACACTTTGCAGAGAGCTGTGGTTTGGTTTTCTTCACTATAGAGAAGCATTATAACTACTGAAATGTTCATTCACAGCACTAAGACTTCCACACAGCCATCCACAGCTCACAAGGAAAAAGCAGAATTTCTGAGCAGCAGAATGAACTGTGAGCTCAGTACTGAGAACCAACTCAGCAAGGGATAAAGACTTTTTTCTTTTACAGTAAGATGTTCCTTAGAAAAAGTAGCAGACCACAGAGCTGACAGACACTGTGCTGACCAATATTCAGTCTTTTCTGTGTCCTGCAATTCTGCGTGAGCAAATTAACCATCTGCCCTGAAGAGTTATGTAATACACCCCTGTATTAAGAAGGTGCACCATGTTATAATGGATGTTGGACTTCCTGCAGCAGAAAGAATTCCAAACTCTAACTACTGGTATGACTAATATTTAAGACTAAAAATCTTACTAGTACTTAACATGATGGCCAAAATAATTAAATGTTATAGATACTAAACATACAAATTATTACTCCTGAAATATAAAAAACTTACCTCCATGTTCTGCAAACTTTGGGTTAGAAAGGATCTGTTTACAGAACTTCAGCCCATTTCTATACTGCTTATGTTCATAACACCTCTGGTGAAGAAGAACAGAATATATTTATTTTTAAAATTTGGAGTTAAAACATTTCTGCAGTTCTGCCCCCCACCCCCACCCCGGCCAAAACCAAGCTAGGGCTTTTAGAAAATGCACTACTACTTTAATAGACCCTGTTTATAATGAGCTTCCTGTGATTAAAAATTCTTTCCATCAGCAGAAAAAAATAGCGTCTGTTAACATGAAGATGAATTTACATGTGTAACTGAAGTCGCATTAGCATACAGCAGTTTCTCAGGTCAGGAAGCAAAAGTGTCCACAAAGATTCAACTGTCCTCTAACAACAGCAACCCTTATGTCCTCAGGTATGTCAGGCAGCATTCAGCTCACTTTGGATCCATTGTCTTTCACAGAAACACAATACAATCTCCACCAACCATACAACAGGGAAGAAAATGGAATCACTGGAACTTGGCTTAAACTACCCCTGAAGGCAACCTCTTACGCTCAACTCATATTCAACTATTAACCAGATCTCATATACACCCAAACTTTCCCAGCTGCTCCATAGTGACACTGTCCTGCCACACTGGAAATTAAAACATTTCTCTACAGGTTTATTAAACCCAGCTCTAACAATTTGCTTGGGGTTTGAGTCTCATTTCATTATGCAAGGTGACTGCAATGCAAAAAAGGCACACAGCATGAACTCTTAAAACCAGTTTTAGTATTCACTTGTCAATCCACTCCCTGTGCCAATCCTTGAACAGAAGCCAAAGGAGGAAGCGGAAATGTTGTAAGCACCAATTCAAGCATGAGAGCATTGCCCTGATTTTTGTATTAAAGAAACACACACTGCTTGAGCACAGACCCCAGTCCCAGGGGAACTAGGATGTCGCTCATAACCGAATTTCACTGGCTCTAGCTGACAAGTCCTGGTGGTAGGATGGCTGACAGGAAGCTCTAGGAATTGAACTTTTAAAAGTCACAGGAACATTATGGAAACACTTTAAAAAGCTAATGGCATAAGTATCTCAATCTCCCTGCTTAATGTTGGGTTTGCATCATGAAAGGTACCTTTTAATGCCCAGTTTACTCTGGAAACACCAGAGGACAGATGGAAACACCAATAAACTTTAAGGGTGTAAAAACCTGGTGTACCACTAAGTGGATGCATTATTTTCTGGGTGCTGAAGTCATACAGCTGAAACAGCAAGGCTGAAGACTAAGGAGCAAGGGTCCTGCTCCCCCTATCCTGCCACCACCCTTTGGAGAAAGGGAATCATGAGAAAACAGTAGAGGAGAAGGAAGACACTCAGAGAAGGAGCATCCAAAGCAAGATGGTCTTAGAGAAATGTACCAACAATGGTTTGGATTGAAAGGGACCTTCAAAGATCATCTAGTCCAGATCCCCTTGCCTGGGGCAAAGACATCTTTCACTACATCGAGCAGCTCAAAGCCCTGTCCAACCATGACTTTGAACACTTCCCAAAAGACAACATCCTCTATCACCAAGGACAGGAAAAATTAGCCA
The DNA here is from genome assembly GCA_013399055.1 of Ramphastos sulfuratus. Classification (NCBI taxonomy): domain Eukaryota; kingdom Metazoa; phylum Chordata; class Aves; order Piciformes; family Ramphastidae; genus Ramphastos; species Ramphastos sulfuratus. The sequence goes on from WBNM01042952.1 coordinate 23,027, forward strand.
GGCAAACCACCCAGCAAAGGGAGATCAAGGGTTAGGTAAGAGGAAGTCTGTATAGGCTTTTTTTTTTTTTTTTTAAATTAAACTTAACTGGTTATTATTCACACCTTTTAGACATTACCTGCTGTCAAATAGCTGGCTGAGTCACTGGTCAGAGCTGACAGCTTAAAGGTGACAACACAACAGGATCAAGCCTGTTTGTTGGTTGGGATTTTTTTGCTAACGCTCAAATCATCGGTCATCAAAGTTACCGCCCAGGTCTCCTCCCTAAGAGCAGCACCAGGCACTCCCACCTAGGTAGGTGTGAAAGCAGCAAAACCTGTCACTAAAGTGGTGCAGCCACAGGAACTGAAGAACATGTCTCCAGTGTAACTCATGCAGTCTCACGAGCAGAAGGGTTCTTTGGTGTTTTGCAATTTGCCTTTAAGTACAGCTGCTCAGCTGCTGACTACGAACATGAAACCTCACCTCCAAACAGTTCCATTTCACATATTCCAATAACCAGTCTTTCCCCTTGAAGTTCCAGCAGTCAGCCAGGATGGTGTACATATGCTAGAGACTGGAAATATTTGCACATAGATTTTTTTCAGAGTAATACAAAACTTAAGTTGCAGAGGACTTCGTAACAGTGTAAACTCACTGAGAATTGCGGCAAATTCTACCTTTACGCTGGAAGGAGGCAAAATTTCATGAGTTTATATCACTTACATCTAAGGGAAAGGTTTTCATCAACCCAGAGGACACTGGACATGATCAGGAACTAATTATGTACTTTTATCACCTGAAGTACCAAATGAAGAACTAGTTAGGACTGTGTATATCCCCCAGTGAAGCATCAAAGGTCTCTGTTTTCAGGTGTTTATAGATGAAGACAAATTGGAGTGATTTGCTATAGACAATTCCTCCAGCCTTCTGGGTTAATACTTGGAGCCTATTTCATTCTGTTAATGGAAGCATTTCAGGTTGTGTAGCTTTATAAGTTTCCTTATTCTCTATGTGTTCTGTGTACACACTGTATGTTTTGACAGTAGAAGAAAGGAAACAAACAAAAATCACAGCCATGGTTCATCTTTCTTCAGAGAGGAGATTGTTCCATCACAGTGAGTCCAATGGCATGACTGAGATTCCACTGCTTTAAGCCTTACATATACTTATCTCCCTCTCCTAAGAGGTTACGGGCTAAGAAGCTTAAAGAAAGGTGTGAATGAGAGAGAAGGAAGTCAAAAATGCAGCACATGCCACCATGGCTGGAATAAACCTTGGTGAATCTGGGGCCTCAATCAACAGAAAACATGACAGAAAAATCTTTTCAGAAAAAAGAGACAGTAAATATTGAATCAAAGAAACAAAGAACAAAAAGAATAATACAAGGCAAGATGAGTGTGAGTAATACATGGCCTACGAGAGAAAATCCTTAAGGGAGTCAGTAGTTTCTGAGTAAGACAGAAAAAGAACCAGTAATAAAAAAAAGTCATTAAAAAAACCTGTAATTACAAAAGCAGGAATGGTGACACCAAGTGTTCTTGGGACATGAAGATACAGGCTCATTGGAAGCAGGAATGGTCTTCACCTGGGTAATGTCTCCTCCCAGATGAATAACTTGTAGTAGTCATTCTCAGGCCTCCAACCCCTATTTTGGGACAGCTGCTCTGCAGCAGCAGCAAGTTTCTGTTTCAGAGACCACAGAAAGATGCATGGTTGCCTCTTCTAGGCTAAACTCCTGCACAGAGGAACTTTCAAAGCCAGCAGTCATGCCTGACAGGTAAGTGCTTCAGCTATCGCTTGTGACATCAAGCAATGAGGAAACATGAAAGCTAAACTTATAAAAAGGAAGGTTAAGGGTAATGCTTGAAAAGAATCTGCCTCTCCATCAACATTACCTGCCCTTCAAAGCCTTTCCTTTCATGAGTTACCAAAATTTCTAAGATATCTGCCAATCTTCTCTATAGATGCCTGTGCCCAGAATTACAGCCTACTCCAAACACACCAAGATTCTTTTTATACACTTTAGCTCATTTTCTGTATTTACAGCAAAGAAATAGCAACTGCTTTAATCTTTAAATATTAAAGCAAACAATTCTTTAGTATTTAAATATTAAAGCAAATAATTAATTCTACATAGAATTCATAAGGTGTAACTCCTTGAAAATCATGCAAGACTGCAGCAGATAGGAGAGAATTTACATCTGCACTGCTCACATCCCTCCCCCCAGTATTTACTCAATTAATTTGAATGTACGATGATTAATAGAGACTGATAGTGAACTTGTAATGAACAGAGTTAGCCTATATTCTCTAGAATTCCAAGCCTGAGGTGAAAGAAGGGCTCATGTTCTGGTGTTTGGATCCCTGAACTGTGCTAGGGTATCTGTGCAGAATCGGTCTCCAGCCAGCAGATGTCTTACAGATACACACAGCTCAGCATGCCAAGTGCAGATGAATCCCTCTGCACTTCCTCCTTGAAGGTTTCCATAAAGAAAAGTGAAAATACTTCACTACTTACAGCTTACCTACGTCTAGCTAACTCCTGTTCCTTCCTTGCCAGTTTTCCAGTTTTGAATCTTCCTTCTTCAGTGCATCTACCTTCTGAAGCTTGTTACCAAACCTACAACTACCAACGAAGACTGAGGTCCTTAAACAACTATTCCTGTTACCCATAAGGTTATGCACACAAAGGCCATGATTAGTTGCACTCCTAGGGGCTACTGACAACAGCACAGAGATCACTTCTATCCAAACTTAATTCAGCATTGTTTTCCTTACATATTGTACAAGCAAATACACTTTCACAAGTACATTTTAGGAATTTTACAGCTGCAAGTTCGAAATGCACAGAAGCAGCCTAATTGTTTGCTACCTGTGAGCAGGCACCAAGTTTGCTGACATTTCCTTAGGTCAGCACCTCTGACATAATCCTTTCCCTTTTAAAACAGGCATTTTAATAGCCAAGTACTTATGCTTCCAACTAAAAATCACAGCTAATAGTCAAGTGTAGAATTCTGACATGCAAGAATCTCTCTCAGCATCAAATGCACAGCACACAGCAGAGCACATTTTGCTGTTACATGTGGAATATTTTACACACGTTCAGTTCCAAAAGTGCAAATCCTCTATCACAAAGCAGTCTTCATGTGCTTCAAGCATTTAATAACTAAATAATTTCACAGCCATCCCAACTCAAATTCGCCATTTAAGACATTTTATAATCACTACACCACAAATTAAAGTGTCCTGCGTGTTCATTAACACCAATAGTTAACAGCTCTACCTCAGCATAACATCAGGAGTTACCATGAGGCTTGCCAGAAGCTTCATAGCACAGCAATCCTACACTGCCACCAGGCAGGACTCAAGGAAAGAACCACCTAGATTACAACACAGAAAGCAGAAACCTGCCTTTCTAGCAGGGGCACTTGAGAAGATGCCTATGTCTAATCTAGCTGATTCAAGGGTGTTTTAAAACCATTTTGTAGTAGTACAACTGAATGAGTACGAAAACTGGATTCAGCCCCAAAAGACAAGGGAGACAGAAACTGAACTTCTCATCACTAGTTCACTGTACTCAGCCTCTTCCTCAGCAGGTGACGCAGCCTGCATTATCAGTAAGAGACAATACTCTACAGACTATTCCCCATCATATACAGGAGATAACAGATAGGACAACTGATCTACACTTGGGCACAGGTAAATTTTGTATTTGCATCTGTAAGTTCCCAGGAGAAAGTACCATGGAGAATGGGCTCCTCTGCCAGAACAGTTCAGGGACTCAACAAGGCTATCCTCTTCCCTGAGGGTCTCTGAGGCTGGAGCAAAACCAAGGTGGACAACTGAACTACAGCAACATGCTCCTCAGGAAACTGCAGTTTCTCCCAGCAATAACCACAATCATGCACGTTTGTGGCTCCATGTTGGCAGCCAGAACACCGTCAGACCTCTGGCAGGTGTAGCTGACCTCAGCCTGAGCTGAGGTGTGTGCTTACAACGCATGAGATGCACATCTGTCACTCCCACACTATCTGTTTCTTCCAGCCCCTTCAGATGCATTAACTTAAAAGATACCACATCCAGGCACTGACCCCACAGCCCAACTAGATCAGGTCAAGTCACTAAGGTGTGCTAATTCAAGCTAAATGTAGTAAAGAAGATCCTGAAAGCTGGAAGCATTAGGAGCAACTACTCACTATGCCTTAGTGGGTCTTCTGAGCACTAACCACATCAAGCAGCTCAACTGCCTGGGGCAAAAGCTTCCACCACACTGATTCAGTTTCATGAAAAATACAAGATGCATGAACCAAATGACTGGAAAAAACCCACACGACCCTTACAGATGTTAACGCTGAAAAACTCTGGGACAGACTTGCACAATTTTTTGCTGTCAAATCTAAACCAACTGTCCTTTTCCACTTCTCTGTAGTGTCAATGAACAAAACTGATCTGTGTTAAGACAGCTTCAGCAGCTAATTTAAGTGGCTAAGAAATCCTCCTCCTGTACAGCTTGCCTTACTTTTTGGGAGCGACCAACATACTCCTAATTAGCATTGCTTGGCAGAAGATAACCAGAGGAATAGGACAAATGCAAACAGATCTGAGGAAGAAGATAAGAAATATGTACCTTTTTATTTAATACCGAGGCAGAAAAAAAATGTAAAAATCAATGTTATGTCTATACTTTTGAATTGGCCTCATTCCTGTATCTGATGAAATCTGTCAGGACAGAGCTGCTGACAGTAACAACTCTTCTTGAACTGAACTAGAAAGCTTCACTCATCGAGGTAAGCCTTGCTGAGAAATCACCTTTCAACATGAGTTCTGCTAGACTTTATTTGCTGACTTTCATCTCTCCTTCTCGGGGAGAATCACTGTGAAACTGTTCATGTCAAGAAGATCAGCTGACCTCTGTCCACTACTCTGGAGCTCCTCTGTCCCCTTAGCTCTGAGGTATGCGAGATGTTGTCCTATGGCACTGAGCCATTGCAAAACAGTTACAGGTGGCTAGCAGGGTAAGAAATGCTGCTTTTCAGCATCCCAGGGCTTGCTGCCCCATTGTGTGCTATCATGGAAGCAATCAGAAGACCTTGTAGCAAGTTGCGCTGACCTCAGTTTTAAGGGCAGCAATTAACCCATTTTCCCTAGCTCCTCTATCAGCAAAATAAGAAATCATGTAACTCCTTCACACCTCTTTCGCAATGACACTGCACTACAGTGGACAAGAGATTTAAACTTGAGATGCCCAGAAAGTCCAATTAGAGAAAAAAAATCATTAATAAAAACAAGAACAAAGAACAAACCCAACTTGATAAAGTTCTAGAGAGAGTACAGAGTAACAAAAATAAAGGGTAGCACCACGTAAAATTGTCCCAAATGAAATTAGTTTTAGATCATTACAAAACCCACTGAGTCCAGTTTAGAGTATCTATAGCCATAAGAACGGCTATGATCTTACAGCCAGGAAGAAATTAGGATGCGTTTCTTTAAGTCTTCTATTTTCATAACTGAAACGGCTAAGGAACAAAATTACTGTGCTCCTCAAATTTACAGCAGGGAATCCTTCTTCTAACACCTTCTGACAGCCCCAGTGACAACAAATGGCCTAATCTGATGAACAGGCTTTAGCAACAGCAGTATTGCTCAAGCAATACCTTAATGGTATCCTAGAGTCTCAAACAGTAATTAACTTCTTTAGCAGGTTTGAGAAATATTTCTGAAAAAAAATAAGATGACTACCTGTGCTTAGAGCAGCAGGTCTGTTTACTTCCACTGCAATGTTTCAACCAAGACATAACTCTTCCTTCTACTTTTGGCAAAGACAAGCAAGGTATTCCTTTTGGCAAAGGAAAACCAAGCAATTCCCATCTTAACAGTGAAGGTACTGGAACAGCCTTGTTAGCAATTCCACACTTCAGATGAGATAGAAAGTGGTGACACTCCAGTGGTGAGCACGCTTGATGACTGCACGGTCACGCAAATGTAAAAGTGACCACGTACAAAATGTGTTCATTTTCTTAGCTACTGAAAAAAAGTAACGTTCTGGAAATCAGTCTTTAATCTTTAATCAAGATCACTTAAAAGATTTACAAGTCTGCCATCTCAGCAACCTTAAAGTCAGTACCTGAACTTCCATGAGACAGAACATTGTTTTATAAGGGCTAGTGCTTCTGAAAGTATTCGTGAAGGTGCAGCACAGGTCTGTCTAGTTTGAAGGTGGAGGGACAGGGAGCAGATTCTGGAATGAAGGAACAGGAAGATGGCCCAGCAGGAGAAACCTGGCATATTTACAGCAAAGCCACTGAAGAGACACTATTCAATAGGCTTTTTATCATCAGGAAGTTCCTTTATCTTTTAGTACACTTGTCAAAGCCATCATGGAAAATACAAAGATCAGTTCAAAGACAGACACCCTCAAGCACAGCACTGTTACTGTAGAAACCGCCCATCCAAGGTGAGATTCAAACCCCCTTTTCTTGCAGCAGACACCTTGGATAGTGTAATGCCCCAGAGGAGGACACAGGTTCTGGCCATGCCTAGCACACAAGCTAACTGACAGAGATGAAAGCTCTATGGTTCTCCAGATCTCAGGAAGACCACAGATGATCACCAGTCCTGAACAAACAGAAACCATACTCCGCATACAATGCACTACACACAAGCCCAGACCAGCATGGGCATCTTGCTTATGTGCTACTTCCACGGTATGTACTAGAGTTATAAATCAGTAAAACTGCTTAAACAAGGCCTGAACACACTTAGCTCCTCACCTGAAATTGTTTGTTTGCACAATAAAGCACAACGATGTTTCTCTTAAATACCTGAACGTTTTTCTCCCTGCTCAAACTGTATTCAACTAGAGGCTAAGCCCACTCCTTCTGGGCAGAAGTATCTGCACTATCTTACTGCCAGACCATCCAGATTCCAAGAATCTTATCCTCTGCTCCTTAGAGGAATTTAAAAAATCTTCCACATGGCACCTCTAATAGTTTATATTTAAATATATTCCAAAATATATGAAGAAATATTAACAAAAGTTCATGGAATACCATCTTTGGGATTTGTGAAATGAAACTGAACATATTTGATGAATTGTACTTGACCAGACAGTGGCTGAATAATTTGGCAAAATGCCAGGAACGTTCATCAGTTACATTTAATTAAAAATAAATAAAAATCAATCAATCTTACTTTCTACAATCACTAGTTTCATACTTGCTACTGTAAGAGGGTGAGGGGGAAAAAAAACCAAAAAGAGTATACTGCTTTTTCCATTACTTCACAGGGCATCCAGCCTTCTGGGTACCAAAAGTCAGCTTCTCCATTCCTTCAACTCCTGCCTTTGCTGTTCCATCCTTTCCTCTGCCTCCATCTGAATTCTTCTGAGTACTCTCTGCCTAGAGATTATCTGTGTCCCAAAGGACAATACAGACTCAATTACAAAAAGGAAAAAAATGTAGAGATCCTAAATTCCACAGAACCTCTGAGAAGAACAGCAGTATCCACCTGCAGGCTTAAAAGCAAACAGTTCAAACTCTATGAACAATGTACACCAGAAGCTTTGCTTTTAATGGAAGTGTAAGTTTAAGCAGGACAGTAATTAATAATCCTGTGGGTGGGTTTCTACTCAAACCAATCACACAGATCCCTTTGTCCTACAAGAACACTAAACTGCAGAATGCCTCAAGTGAAAAAAGGTTTCTATTAGAATCTCCACATAGCTGCAAAGTGACTAGAAGAGGTTAGTCTAGTTAGTATGTTGCAACATGCAAAGGCAAAGTGCACACTATTCTCAGCTCAGAATGTGTCAGTTAAGTGGAAATGCTGCCTTGCAAGCAAATCCATATGCAAAACACATTTACTGATCCTGTAAGATATTTACTGCGAAACAAACACAACCCTCTCAAACTGCAAGCTAATTACTGTCCTTCCCTATGGATAGCTGGGCAGCTTAGTATATACCTTTACATTTAACATTTATGCTACAGACATGCTTCTTAAAACAGCAAAGAAATGAGGCCTCAGGAACTTAAAACACACAAAACCTTTTTTTCTTTCCATTTTATGCTTCACTTACAAAAACATAAGGCTGTTACCTGTTTAACTCCTGTGTTTACTACCTTCATGAAAATTAGAATGTGAATGATATTTCTGTAAACAGCCTGTGTACCAGTAATTATCTATTTGAAGGGTAATGCATCCTTTCAATATCACTTGGGCTGGTTCCCAAACCATCTGCTGAAAAAAAAATCTCACCTAGGCATGCTCAACAGAACTCTGTGGTTTGCCTGAGCCAGGAGACAGCATGTGCAGAACCAGGGCCAGACAATCAGACCCCCTTATCAGCTGGCCCAGGGCTCAGAGGCCCCTCTGGAGAGCCAACAGCCCAGGCAGACTCAAGCTTCTGTTGCTGCTGTTTAGCAACCCATGGGCCAAAGGGCCAGGCAGCAGTGAACATGTCAAAATGAAGCCTCCTGAAAAGAAGGTGCAGACTGAGAGGAGGAAGAGAAAAGTAAGGACACAGAAGTAAGGAAGTAATGCTTCTTTGGACTTCCATTGATAAATGGGACTTCCCAAAAGATGCCTCACTAACTCAAGTCAAATGTGATCAAACCTTCACTAAGCAAGGTCATTTTAACAGGGCAGCCAAACAGTTCAGTAGACAAATTTTCAGTGTAATGAAAACCAGCTTTAAGCCTTTTCTAGTCACCATGCATTACAAACGTGCCTCATCACAGGACAATCTTAATACTGGACGAGCTTCTCCCTGCAAGATACAAGGAAAACATCAAAATATCAGAGTAACTTCTGCCTATCCAGCACCTGAGATCCTTTCATTTTTAAAAACTGAAAATCTCTAAAAGGGCAAAATCTGCTGGAACTGAAGCACACCTCTTTTCTGACCTGAACCACATTGTAAAGATCTAACTCACCCATGCTGATCCAGCATTTTCTCTGAAGAAATCCTTATTCTTCCCTTATTCCTGCCCTCCACACAAATAGTCTGAGAGCCATGCACCAAGTCCAGTAAGCAAACAAACAAAAACCCAAAACCTAAGCCAGTCACTTTAAACACAGACAGGCTCCTGGATTCAGTTTGTCTTGCAACCTCACAAGCCATCCTCAGTGTAAAGGAAGGTGGGTGAGTGAGCAACAAGGCTACTACTTTCCCATCTCATAACATCAAAAATTACACACTTAGTACAAGGCCACACCATGATGCAGGATGGAATCTTTTTAAGTAGAAATAGGTTTTACAGGGTTAAAAAGTAGCTACAATGAACTTACTGAAGCTGCATGTCTCATAAGGAGATCTCTGTACACATGGATTACAACTCCTACAGGTTATTTTTCACTAAGTGACAGAAGATTACACACATTCCCCCTACTTAAGTGGCAGAAATTTACAGAGATGTGTGTTGTTACTCTAAGATTACTTCTGAACTCTGAAAGGATCCGAAACAGTAGTCTAAGCCTCTTTGAAAGAAGTCCTAAGATGTTTAGATAAAACTGACTTTTGAAGACAAAACAACACAGTGCTTGACCCGGGTAACAAAAACATTCTAAACAAAGCCACTGAAGTTGCTCACTAGCATAATTCTGTTACTTTTGATTCAACCCAAGTCCTCAGAAAGACAAGGTTCCTGCAATGCTACATTAGAGCTGAAAAGTTTTTTTAGATGTAACTGTACCGTGCACACTTAGGTGGTTGGACTGCACATTATCTTAGCCTCATTCTAAAAGCCAAGCTTGCTGCCTAAATTCGGTTAGTTTCTTTCATCCATACACCCGCTACCACCCTGAAAAATCGATTGTCAAAGTTTAACGAGAGTTAGCTCCAAGTCAAACCTCGCCGAGACCTCAGAACCTTCATTTTTCTCCGCTCCTTAGAAAGACATCATCCCCACTGACCGACAAATCTGGTTACTATTTACAGCAAAAACCTGAGTTATACAAAACGAAACAAGAAAAGTAAGGAAAAAGGATTCAGCAGAGCAGCTCCAGACAGCAAGCCGATGAATGAATACGGCGGTACTTCCGCGGAGCCGCCGGAGTGCCTCGCCGCGGCCAGCGCTGGGGAATGGGGCAGCCCCACGGCTCCGGACACGGCTCTGCCCAGCGGCGGGCAGTGGCTCAGGTGTGCAGGGAAATGCAGCTGCCTCCGGCACTCCCCGGCCCCTGCGAAGACCGTGCGCGGGCGGGACAGGACGCGGGTGACAGGCGCCCCTCGGCCCGGCCTTGCCCCAGCAGGAAGGAGCTGGCGGCCAGGGCGCCGCAAGGGCCGGGGCGATGGCGCCGGGCCCACGGGGCGGTGCCAGGTCTCCGCTCCCCTCCAGCCTGGGGAATGAGCTGAGGCCGGAGCTCGGGCAGAGGCCGCCGCATGCCCCCCCCCCGCCCCGCAATCCACGGCCCGCCACGGCAGAGCCCGGGCCTCCCGCCACTCACCAGGATGCGCTTGAAGAGCGCGTTCTCCTTGGGCGGCAAGCTCACCGACGGCATCCTCCCCGCCACTCCCGCTCCCGCCGCTGGCTCCGGCGCCGCTGAGGGCCCCTGGGGAGGGGGTGGGTGTGCGAGCGGGCTGCGTCCCGTCCCCGCCACTCGGTCGCTGTTCCCGGGAGCCTCCCCGCCGGAGTCTGCCTACTACCGCCGCCTACCCCACCCCGCTCCCCGCCCGCCCTCAAACCACCACGCTCTCGCCGGCCGCGGGCCCGGCTCCTCCCGGCCGCCGTCTGCGCGCCGGGCTGCCCCGCGCAGCGCCGAGCCCCGGGCGGCGGCTCACGTGGTAACTGAGCAGGCCGGAGAGAGGGGCCTCCAAAATGGCCACCGCGGAGCAGCTTCCCCAGCCGGGTCACCGTGGCCTGCGCGCATGCGCTGCGACCCCGCGTCGGCGTCGAGCCCGCCCTCGTCCCCTTCACCCGCCAAAGTGTGCTGGGCTAGGCTGAGGCGGGCAGGGCCAGGCCAGGCCCCGGGGCGCGGCGCGCGTAGCCCGATACTTGTACTTCAACCTGTCGCCCGCGCAGGGCGTTCACTGACCAGCCCTGAGGGGCACAGCGCCTTTTTCGGGCGTGGTGGCTTAACGAAGAGGGTGGGGGCGGTCGTCGCTATACCCACACTCGCAGTACCCGCCCAGCCTGGCAGAGCCGGTTCCACGCACGGAGAGCACGGGCAACCCGCTCAGGCTGCTGGCGGGGTGGGCAGCGTGGCGCTGCGCCGCCAGCGAACGGCTGAAGACACTGCGCAAGCCTAGGGCGTGAGCGCGGCTGGCGCCCGGCCTCGTGCAGGGCAGCGCGTCCGCGCGCGGCGCCCCCCCGTAGGGCGGGGCGTAGGGCGGCCCCTTCGCCGTGGGCGGAGGCTCGTCGGGCCGACAAGATGGCGATGGTGGCGCTCGGGTTGGCGAGGAGGTTGCGGCTGGTGACCCCAGCGGTGAGTTTCGGTGAGTGGCGGCGGTGTGGTCAGAGCGGGGCCTCGTTAGTCGCCACTGTGATGGGGGGGGGGAGCAGCTTTCGAGCGACTGGAAGCGTGTCGTCCTCTGCCCCATGGGCATCGTGCATTAGCGGGCCGTGACGGTGCCCCGGGGCCTGTTCGCTGACCCGGACGCTGCGGGAGCGTGGCGGCATGAGGGACTGCTGACATCGTCCCCGTCAGCTGGAGAACGCTTCGCTTCATGGCTGGAATTAAAGCAAGCTGCTGTAGCAGTTTACCGCTTTATTTTTTTTAAATCCCGACCACTACTCATATGTTACTTGGGTTTCTAGCTTATTAGCTCGGTGTTGCTTGCAGGCCCGTGAGTGGTCCTGCCGTGCCTCGCCACGGCTGTGGTGCTGGCCCCTCCTGAAGGCTGAGCTGGGAGGCGCCCATGGTGGGGTGGTTGTGGGCAAGTGTGGAAAGCTTCGAGGTAGCTTTTTGAAGGGGACAATGAGGCAGCACCAACAGAAAATGCGGCAGAGTCTGCTGTTTGTGGGTAAAGAACAGAGGGATAAATGCGCTGCTTGGGACTGCGGGCAGTGCTCCAACTCAGCTCAGCGAGTGCATGCTGCAATGTATCTACAAACAGTTTGGAAGAGATGTTGTAGTTTAGTTGTTTAGTTATTTTTGAGTTATTTTTTGTTGTTTAGTTATTTTTTTAGTTTTCCCCCGATTGAGTGTCGGTAATTGACTTGGTATCCAAAATCTGGAAAACCTTAACATGTTCATAATCTTTTTCCCCTTTTCAGCTTTTACTCGTTCTGCATTTATTGCGAAAAAACGCAATTATGACCAACCAAACTGGTTTGGAGTAGCCTTGGCTTTTGGCACCAGTGCTGCTTTGTGGGCTTTTGTAAGTGTTTTCACTTGGTTTTGTTGAATTTAAATCTTTCCAAACCATACAGTGATTTGAAGGCAGTGATTGCAACCACTTTAGTTGATTGGGGTAGTGGATGGTCATAGCAAGTCTCAGAACTGAAGCATGCTATGTTGATTAGTTATGTTTTCCCAAATCTCTGTTGTGCATTTCACTTATATATAAATGAAATAAGTTGTTCATTTTTATAAAAAATTAGCAACTTACTAAGCTTCTCTGTGATGCAAACTTAAAACAGCCACAAAAGAATAATTAATTCATACCTATTAATTTAAGGCTTTAACACTGTTTTCCCAAATGGATCTTTTAAAAAGAAAACAAGACAGGTGTATGCTTAAACATCGTGTTTATCAAATTACTAGTGCATTCTCTTCTCATTTTTCACCTGTAGTCAATTGATTAAGACCTCTTTTTTCTAAGTAAAGTGCAGCTATAAGATGATCTCTGTTTTGGAGAGCTCAAAGATTCAATGTTTATAAACAAGCAGGGAGCAAGTATCTCTCACGAGGAAATGTGAGGAATAAGCAAGATTCTCATGATGACAACGCTTTTCAGGATGGAGTGGATTCTCTTTGGGGTTTTCCCTGTTGTGGGGGGTGGATTGATTGATAGTAGGAACCTCTCCCTGTCAATCGGGCAGCAGAAAATGTTTGAGAAAGGTGAGGGGGGAAAAAAGCCTCACTGGACAATTGGTAATCTACAGATAACTTGATCTGTATTGTCCCAGTTACGGATTGGCTTGCATTTGGATAAGAGTGATTTTATATTCTACAGAAATCCTTTTTGTTTTCTGGTTCCAGCTGTGCACAGTGTAACTGTATGATACTATTCTTTATAGCTTTTCAAGCAGCATGAGGATGATGTAATGGAGTATGAAAGAAGAAAAGCAGAAAGACATCATAAGTGTACAGGATGCTCATAGTAAGTGGTGTACTTAACAGATGCTTTTGACTTGACTGGACACCAGTCTGCAGATCTTTGACTTCTAAGCAGTCAAGGTACAGGACAGACTTGTCTTCCCCATCCCTTATTATTTTCTTTAATACTTTACATCTTGGCTTTTGCTGATCTTCTGACTTATTGCTAGTTTTAAAGACATAAGTCGATATTCATATATTCATTTGGGTGTGTGTTGGCTGCCAGACTTCTGTCTTGGATGTGCAACCTTGGGGAAAGTTACACATAACTAATAAATTTAGTTTGCAAAGACAGTGCCACACAAGTGTTTCAGCACCAAGGAGGCAAAGGTTGCTAAAATAGCTTATCTTTGCCTCTTTTAAATTTTTTTAAAAATTTATTTTAACAAGCCTAGAGTGGGAAAAACATCTCTTTCATTCATTGTATTGCACATAAGAATGATAGATCACAGTATAAGCAAGGTTGGAAGAGACCTCAAAGATCATCAAGTCCAACCCATTACCACAGACCTTGAGACTAGACCATGGCACCAAGTGCCACGTCCAAACGTGCCTTGAACACCTCCAGAGACAGTGACTCCACCACCTCCAAGTCCTGTAGACTTCTATTATAAGGCAAAAGTGTAGACAGTTAATGTCCTTTTCTGCCAGCTAAAAAGCCTATTAGGCATTATGGTCCCAGAGCAGTTAATGTACCACATGAAAGAATTGCTTACACAAGCAATGTAAGCACACCACACATTTGTAGTGCTGTGATTGTTCTTCCTAACACTGTCCAGCTAAACTTAGTATGTTGAGAGAGATTTCTAACCATATGCATTTTATCTATTTTTCTTGTTGCTAAGATTTTTTTGTTCTTTCCCCTTCTTTCTTAGGTTGATGGTATATGTTCAGTGAGAAGTAATGTGATCACCGGTTACCCTGCAAATGAGTACAGTAGAAGTATAAAGTATCTAAATACTTTTATGTTCATACATGTTATGTGCAAAAGTATGAAATAAATTACAAACTCTGGAAGAAAGCTGTGAAGACTCTTCCTGCCATTTATATTTTGTTATGCTGGTGTTGAAATTGTTTTTCTGTTTCAGTTTGTCATTGCTATTTTCAAAGCTCTCTTGCTCTGGGAGGTATATTACAAACTTAGACATCAGTTCAGAGGAAGTTCAGCAGGTACTCCAGAAGTGTACTCTGGCCCTGCCATCGTTTTCATTGCTAAATTTGGAATACAAGCAATAAGCAAATACAAGAAATGGGGTTTATGGGAAGTAATAAAACTAATCTGTACAAATGCTGAATTGTCCATTTGTAACTTCACATGTTAAAGCAGCAGCTTTCAACTCTCTGTGGACCAGGTAGTCACTAGGTCAAGCTTTGAAAGTCTTCTAGATGCTGTAATTAAAGTTACACATCTGTTTGCAAGCTTGGTTTAGTTGCTGAGTGCTGCTGCTTTTCAGTCTTTTCTGGCCTAGACTGATTTATTTTTCTCCCCCTAGAGCAGAGCTGAAGCTTTGTTCTAAGACAAAAATCAGAGGTGACCAACTTTTAAGTTTTCTGTGGGTTTTTGTTTTTTCTGTGCCAAAAAGTTTTCTTTGCTTCTGCTACTGCATGTGAGGCTGAAATGTATTCTGTATTTTCAGAAAAGAAGGATGAAAGCTCAGTCTTTCATCTTGGAGACTAACTGGCCTGCAGCTTGTTAGCCTGTCTCTTCCCCAGTGGCTATTTAATGTGCTCTCGGGCACAGCTGCTTTTCTTTCAGCGTTCTGAGGGAGACATATGGTGCTATCCCCCCCTGGATCTGTTCCTCAGAAGCGTGATGGTTGGCAGCTGAGGGGATGGGCATCAGTTCTGTGCTGTTTGTTCAGGGCAGTACAGGGGGAACATATGCAGTCTTTGTGTGTCATGGGAGAGAAGCTGGCCTTCCCTTGTCAGCGTCTTTGGAATTGCTCACTGCCTGGAAGGTGCCCATGTCCTCAGTGGTGAGACTGCACAGCAGATGTTGGAAGCACTGCCTTTAGAGTGCTTGTGCCCCACCTGCTGCTCATGCACCAAGGTCAGTCAAGGACAAAGGACAGAAAAATAAGATACACCATTAAAAAATCAGTGCAGGAATACTGAAGCTATGTATATGGAAGGGGCAAGAGGTGAGTGTCAATGTGTAAAGAGAAGTACAGCTATCGTGATCCTATGGCAGTGATTTCTTTCCAACACACTTTACCTGCAGTGTTGAGCTCCTTTGTCTCTCAACCCGAGTGCCCTTTGCTGTAGGCTTAGCAGGAGGAAGCAGTTGGGGACCTGTTGAGCCTCTTGGATCCTCAGAAGTCTATGGGACCAGATGGGATCCACCTTAGGGTGATAAGAGAACTGGCAGATGAGCTGGCCAAGCCACTCTCCATCATTTATCAGCAATCCTGGCTCACTGGAGAGGTCCCTGAAGGCTGGAAGCTGGCCAGTGTTGTGCCCATCCACAGGAAGGGTTGGAAGGAGGACCTGGGAAATTCCAGGTCTGTCAGCCTGACCTCGGTGCCAGCCAAGATAATGGAACAGATCATCCTGAGTGTAATCACAGGGCACCTACAGGATGGCCAGGGGATCAGCCCCAGCCAGCATGGATTCAGGAGGGGCAGGTCTTGCTTGGCCAACTTGATCTCTTTTTATGACCAAGTGACTGTCTGGTGGATGTGGGGCAGGCAGGCTATGGATGTAGTCTACCTGGACTTCAGCAAGGCCTTTGACACCATCTGCCATAGCAAACTCCTGGCCAAGCTGGCAGCCCATGGCTTGGACAGGGGCACTCTGTGCTGGGTTAAGAACTGACTGAATGGCTGGGCAGAGAGTGGTGGTGAATGGTGCCACATCCAGTTGGTGGCTGTCACTAGTGGTGTGCCACAGGGATCAGTGCTGGGCACAGCCCTGTTTAGTATCTTCACTGATGATCCCCTCATCCAGATTGAGTCCTCTATAAGTGAGTTTGCAGATGACACCAAGCTGGGAACAGGTGTGGATCTGTTAGAGAGCAGGAGGGCTCTGCAGAGGGACATGGGCAGGCTGCACAGGTGGGCACAGTCCAGTGCTATGAGTTTTAACAAGTCCAAGTGCCAGGTTCTGCACTTTGGCCACAACAACCCCATGCAGTGCTACAGGCTGGGGACAGAGTGGCTGGAGAGCAGCCAGGCAGAGAGGGACCTGAGGATGCTAGCTGTCAGCTGAACATGAGGCAGCAGTGNGCATTGGAATGGGCTGCCGAGGGAGGTGGTGGAGTGCCCATCCCTGGAGGTATTTAAGAGGAGTCTGCATGAGGTACTTAGTGCCAGGGGTTAGAAGGGTTGGGTAATAGGTCAGACGCGATGATCTCGAAGGCCTTTTCCAACCTGGTTAATGCTGTGATTCTGTGATTTCTGATCTTTTTCCAGGAACTGTTGGTGAAGGAACACTCAATACTGTTCCTTTACTAAGAGTATGTTCCATACCATCTTTCCCCCCTCCCCCTTGGTAAATGCAGTCCCTGGTGTCTTTCATCCTGTTCTGGGGCTGTGGAGTTCCCAGTAATTCCCGTTACCCCAGTCTGAGTACCGACCGCCCATGGCTCCATTTCCCTGGCTCACGTTTAAGCAGCGGTACCCGGTGCGATCCCTGCGTTACGGGAGATTCTCTCTTCCATTGCAGCGGAGCCTGCGCTTCCCGGGAAGGCCGCGGCAGCGCCGCCGCCCTGGTGCCCCGGCGCTGGGTCATCCTCGTCCCCCGCCGGCAGCGCGCCCAGGTGCGCCGGCACGTGGCCCCGGGGGCGGGGCTGCGCCGGTCCCGCCCCCAGGGAAGAGGGGCGGAGATCGGTGTCTTCTGCTTTCGCCGCGCTTCGCGCCGTCAGGCACCGCGCCGTGCTAGCTCCGCTCCTCAGCTGCCGCCGCCATGTACCTCTGCAGGGCCGCCTCGCAGGCACTGGCGTCCCGCCTCAGCAGGGTCCCCTCTGCCGCCAGCCGCCTCAAGCAGCGTGGTACGCGGGGGCCGTCTCGGAGCTCGACCCGGGGCCGTGCAGAGGTCAACGGGACAGTGCGAGGCGGGGAGGGGGGGGAGCGCGGGGTGGGACGGGACAGGGAAGGTGACGGTGACGCGCGGCCGCCTCTCACCGCGGCGGGGGGAGGACGCGTGAAGGTCGCGGGCTGGGGGCTGCGCGGTGAGGCCGGTGACATGGCTCAGCTGCGGCTCCCGTTGTGTGCGGGGCGGGAGGATCCGGGACGGCTGCTTGGTCGGCCCCGCTGGGAACGGGCTGCCTTCACACCGCCGCCACGTTCCGCCGAGGAGCCCCGACCCGCGCCCGGCGGGATTGCGCTCCGTGGGGCGGCTCGTCCTTGGGAGCGGCGGCTGCCTGTGCGGCCGTGCTCCGCCGCCCCTCCCGATCTCTTCATGGAAGCGTCTCGGTGGCGGGCAGGTGTAACCGCGCTCCCGCAGCTAGGGGACCGCCCTCGTCTTCATTGCCGTCCCGCAAAAAGCTCACAGAGGGGAAGGCCCCCTGAAGCGGGCGGCCACAGCGGCGTTAACCAGCCCGGTGTGCGCGGCTATGGCTTTTGGCGCATCAGGAATTGTGTAACCGGTACCAAAAAAATTCCTGATGCCGTGCTGAATGCACGCAGGCTCCACGAGCACCCTCCGACTGTAATGTGCAGGCTTAAGAGAAGGCGGCATTCATGCCAAAGTACTGCAGAATGCAGGTGCAACTGTAAGAAGATTCCTTAGGATGCTCGGCTGTCGAAGAGGGATCTGAAAAGTGTGTCATGAAGCAGATGATGCTGAACATAATCCAGCACCCGATGGCACATTTTGATATTGAGAATGTTTTTGCAGCTGCCGATTGGAATGCTCAGAGCCATTTTAATGTTCAGCAAACACCCTTTCATTGAGGCACTTTTCATTTAGGATGAAGCCACCAAATTCATGTGAAAGCTTTGCTGCTGAACAGAATGATGGTTGTGGGTCTTACTCGTGGATCTCTTTTTGAGATGTACAGAAGAATCCATGCCCTATAGCAAGCACCAAAGCTACAGAAGTAGTGAACAAAAATAACCCTTCTGTTCTAGTGAATATGTACTCTATTGGGGTTAAAATAGCGTAATCCTGCCTGCCCTGCCCTGCCAATCAATACCGGGGTTTATGGGTGTGTATCTAAATAGCAGCACTCCATGTAAAAAGGGAAGAAAGTGAATTCAAAGGCAAAGGGTTTTCCTTAAAAGTGCTTAATTATTAAACTGAAGATTTGCTGTATCTGCTGACCATGACTGCAGCAAGGTTGAGTAAAGACAAATGAATTCTTTTACATACCTCAGGCAGGAACTTTTTTACAGTCCTTTTGGGGGGTTTTGTGTTCCTTAGGTAGTTTCTTATTCAATATAGGCTGCATCCAGTATTTAGGCGTTGCTAGCCAGAGAGCACAGTTCCCACAAAATCTTACAATCTTAGGGAGAGCTCAGCCACATGCCTCCTTCAGTTAAGCACCGCACCCTGTGTTGTTCAGTTGTCCTAAACATCACTAAGCTGTACCCCTCTGTTGCTTCTGTTTAGGCCATCCTTTCCCATACAGAGTTCAGGTTCCTTCATTGTGTTTTGTGGTGGTGTTTTAGCAGCACTTTACATGAATTTCAATAATGATTTTTGTAGCACCTCCTCGCCAGATGTCATCTGGGAGTGTTCCTGGCTCTTCTGGAGAGAACATGATTTATTATCTCCTTGCTGGTGTTGCTGCTTTTGGTGGTTTATTTTATGTAAGTGTTTTGGGAATGGAGTTGTTTGTGCTTTCTGAGTTGGCATGGTGTAAGATGTGTGCTGGGTTAAAGGATATGATCAAGACAGTCAATAGAATGTGGTTGCCACAGTATGTAAATACAGACTAACTGAAAACTTAGTTCAAGAGAGCTAAAGAAGCTGAATGCCTAGTGCTTGCCAGTTGCTCTGTGACCCTGGTATCTGCTGCTGTTGTCATTCTTAGTGGAAAACGTCTAAAACTATGCAAAATTAATGCATCCAAAGATGGAGTAAGGCACCTGCTTCCTCCAACCCCTTGCCTCTTCCTGTCAACCACAAACATTAAGAGTATCCCAAAGTGGGCAAGACAGATATGAAGTAAGCTGTCTGAAGCTGCAGGGGGAAGATTATGAACCTCACTTGTGATAAGAATATTACTTAGAAAAAACATGTTAAAGTTTTGTAAGCATCTGCTTTTGTCAAGCTTTTTGGTGATCATTCTCTTCCCTGCATCTGAATATATCAGACTGTGGTTCACATCCCCAAAGCCTCCATTTCATAGCTTCCTTCCGCTCCAAGAGTGGAGGAGATTTGTGATGATGACAAGAGATGGGGCAGTAACTAGCACACCCCAAAGATGTGTGTGTTTCCCCCTCCCACAGGTTAATCATCTGAAGTGGTAAGTAGCTGCTGCTGGTTCCTAGCATCAGACCGCTCTGACTGCAGCTCTGGAGGAGTAATGGAGCCTCTGGATGTCTTTTTAGCATAGTTTTGCTGCTGCTGTTTTTAAATGTTTAGCTCAAAGCACTGTGTTCGGTTCAAACAGCATTTTGAAAGCTGCATGGTATTATATTTGTTAACAGTGGAGAAATAGGAAGTGTGTAAGTATGTCAGTAGGGCAAAATAGATCTATTTTTTTTCCTGACCTTGCTGAACATAATTTGATAAGCCTGTAAGATGAGCTGTAGCACTTGCTTAGGAATGCTTTTCTTCCGTCTTTCTGTCTGGAGCTTTGCAGGGATGTAGCAATAAGTTTAGTGTAATTTCTTTCCAGGCCTACAGAGTAGTCAGTTCGTCCCGCAGCAACTACATTGACCATATGAATATTCTTCATGAGAGGGCTGAGGGGCGGAAAACCAAAACGTGGTCAAGCAGGGGTGAGTGGAGCTCTTCTCTCTTGTTCTACAGGTACACGAGGATCTGAAACAGATTTCTAGATTGTCTAATCAGGCCTTAACCCTGACCAAGTCCTTCTCTGAGCTCTGTGAGTGGGAGTAAAGACAAAGGTGTTTGTGCAGGGTTCTGTTACAGAGCTGCTTCTGCATAAGTCATGGGGATGGGCTTAACGTTTAGGCAGTGAATCAATCTGCAGGATGGAAGGAGTCGATGCGTGAACCATTAATTGTGTGTTGAGTATTTGCATTTAATTTACTGGAAGCTTAATGAAATTTGACTAAATGCATCCTGCTGTCAAAATAATTTTTATTCTTCTGCTTGTTGGGGGGGAAGGAGATAATGCCCTTCTCTTGGTCAACAGCTTGGCTCCAGGCCATGTGCCAGGAGGGAGCACAGTTCAATAGGAAAAAAACAACTAAAAAAAAAAAAGTAAATAGGACCTATTTCTTGTCATACAACTTTGATTTGATTATTTTTAAATCTTGGGATTAAATGAAAAGCAGACACCACCTAAATGTATGGCAGATCCTCACCTAGCTCTTCATGCTTAAATAATTAGACCACATTAGTTCAAATACTTGTAATGGAATGTTGTCTCTGTCTGCATCAATTAGTGTTTTGGTAGCATTAATATCAAAGGCAAAACTTTGGCAAGCATGGCCTTGCTAGGAACAGCAATTAAAAATTTCTTGAGGACCTTTACATTTTTGTGTCATAAATAAATACATTTAAGTCACAGCACTTGATGCTGTTCCTTGGTTTTTTCTGATCCTGACATCTGGAGAATTGATTTAATCTATTCTTTGTGGGCAAATATATTTGAATAAAGTGTGCTGAGTTTTTGGGTTTTTTTGTTACAATGGAAGAACATGCTTTGAATAATTCAAATCGTTTAATTTGAAGCTGTTTGCCTTGAAGTTCCATGACGTGGCCTCTAGTTTTAGAACTTTAAAATTACCAATTTTAAGATATAAAATAGCAAAACACTTAAATTTCCTTTCTTTTAAGCAGTTGGAAGCAATAAGTTTTTTAAACTTAATGTTTTAAAATGCTGAGAATTTGGCCACAAGTTCAATGCAATCTTTCATTGTCCCTAAAAAAAAAAAAATTTTAAAAAAAAAAAAAAAAATCTAACTAGGACCAAAGCAGACCTGGTCATGGTGCTCAGAGAAGAAATGAGGGCTGCACTGGTGACGTCTGATAGAATCAGAAGAATGTGGTGGTTGTGAAAACATTAAGCAGACCTTCCAGGGCACTCCAAATGACTTCAGTTATATTCCCATTTTCTCTTAAGGCTCACTTCTGCAAGGTCCTGAGTTTTATCTGTAGTCTACCAAAATGTTTGAGTGGGATGCCCACTGGTGCTGTTGACCACCAAAGGCCACACCTCTGTTGCCTGAGACTGGAGTGAGAGTACTTAGTGCTCTGTAACTTAATTCTGACTCTGGGTGCTCTCCAGACATCCCATAATCTTGTTGCTTAGTAACAACTTGCTTAGTAACTTAGATGAACACCCCAGCCAATGTCGGATAATCACTGCCTCCCTTATTATGGATAGTAAGAAGTCCAGAAGGTGTCTAAGGCCATTCAGGGAGCACAGCTGAAACTTTTTTCCTGTATGATCTCCAGTACTGATTTCTGAATAAATGCTCAACCAGGAGCTTTCAACTGGACTTCTGAGTGGCTAATTCCAGCTCACAATACAAAACTACTGTTGAATCAGCTCTTTTTTCCAATCCTTCTTCACTCCCAACTGTATTCCCCCAAAAGAAGTTTCTGTTCCTACTTTTCCTGTAGAGCCCTGTGTGTGCTTGCTCAAAAGAACCAATCTCTCTCTTCCTCCTCTTTTGTTTCCTGCTCCCTGCATAGTTGTATTTTTGTGTCTAGCTCATCACAGAGTGTTCCCATAGTGTTGCTTTTCCCAGAGGTGCCTCTGCAGCTTCTTTCCACACGCATTCTGTAGGTTCAGGTAGTCTGTAACACCTCTTCACAGTGAGCACTGCTGATAAGAGTGATTACAAATTCTGATATATTTTTAAGGGTCACATAAAATCAGGCTTAAGATAAAGTGTAAAACAGTGCTGGTAACACTGTGGTGGATGGAACAGCAGCATGCCAAACATCACAGTCACGGCATAGTTTATGTCTTGTGGTAAGAGAAGAACTTTTTAGCTGGGAGAACTTAATACTAGGGAGCAGCTAGTCAGAGAGTGACTCTCCTGATATATATAATTTCCAACATTTCTCATCCTGAGGGAAGTTCTCCCTTTGTGCCCAAACCCCAGATGTCTACTGCGTGTAGCAAACAAGGTTGTCAAAACAAGAGAAAGAAGTAAATGGTTCCTTTGCTTATTGGAGGGCTGGGGTGATGCTCAGTGGTATCTGAATGAAATTGTATCAGACATGGCAAAGTTTTCTGTAGCTCTTCTTAACTTAAAGCCTCTTGCAAATTTCAAGTGGGGTTTTAAAAAGCCCCTGTCAGAAGCCTGACTCGAAGGAGCAGTAGAAAGTCTGGGACATCATTTGGACTGTAAGAGGATGTTTGCCTTGCAGAACTTTCTACTCGCTTATTTAGCAAACACTGAGTTTTGTCTTTCATTTTATGTGCCTCCTTTAAACTTGTTCCTCAATTCCTTCTGTGGTAGTAGTGACTTTTCTTTTTAACTTGATGCAAGCTGATTCAATCTTTCTAATCTGTGCTCTGCTTTTACACTTTCCAGACTAAAATACAAGGGAAATCTCTTTCCAAACCCGAGGAAGTTAAATACAAAGGACAGTCGTTCACCATTGCGTACCTTGCAGCCTACCTTGGGATGACTTTATGCCTTCTATTGTAAAACTCCTTCCTTGTGAGATTTTAAAAGAGCTACCTGTGTTTGCAAGGCCAAACCATATTGAGCTTATTACTGAATCTGCTTTGTAGAAGGCAGTTCTGAGATTGAGAAGCTGGCAGTTCTGAGTGAATGCACTCCATATTTGACTATCCAATAAAGTGTTCTGAATGCTGAGCTTGGCTGTTAGTCTGTTCTTTGTGTGATCAATTTAGTGGTTTGAAATACAGCATCCTCTTAAAGAGACATGATCAGGTTGCACAATACAAAGCTTTGGTTTTTCCTGAGCTATGAAGAGATTCCTGTTTAAACCTGGATACAAAATGATAGACTTGAACTAGCACAAGAAAATCCAGAATGAAAATTGATCTGTTTCACTTTTAAACAGATTTAAAAAAAAAAATCTGATTATGTCTCTTTAATCTGTTTCTGTTCTCACTTAGTTGACATGGTATCGCAAATGTTATTCCCAGTTGTGTTTTGTCACGTGGTGAGTTTGTTCTAGAGGTAAACTTGCAACGAACAGGTGGAAGTTCAGGTGGAACACAACTTCCTTTTGTTAGCTTGCATGTTTGCATGCTGATTGTGCATCAACCTTGCTTTGTGCTGTTAGTGTTTATGACTTATCTCAACTGACTTTGAAGTAGCGCATGATTGGGAAGTACTGGGGTTTCCAGATTCTAAAGAGGCCAGCCCACAGCAGCCTAGATAGGCTTTAGAAGACAGCTGGAAGCCATAAACAGAAAAACAAGTGATCGTATCTCCAGTGAAGTGAATGCTGACCACGTAAAATCAGCAAGTTATTTCTTATATAAAGGTAGTTTTCACTGAGAGTGCCCTGTTTAATTCTGCCCCACAGACCTTGCCCTGCTTCCCTGAGGGCTGTGGCTTTTGCAGGGGTCACAGTCATTCAGTATAGCAGAGTGAATAGGGATAGCAGAGTATCTGGTGCACCATAAGGCTAGATGGCACAAAACCCACCTGAAAAGTAATCACCACTAGGCTTGGTGCCGCTGTAGCTACTGCCAGCCAAGTTAGCCACCTTTAAAGCAGCCCTGCACAAACTGAAGGTACATCTTGGCTTGCAGTGCTTCTAAGCTGTGAGCCTGGTGGGTAATCAACTCTGTAAGAGCTTCTTTTAAGTATGGTAGCAGATGTCTTATTCCCAGTGTAGTACTTCCATTGCTGGGTGCAGACAGGGCAAGATCTGGCACTCATGGCTGCTTTATCACTGGTGCTTTCAGCAGAGTGGGTTTGAAACAACACTTGATGGAGTCCTTTTTTTTTCCCCTCCTTCCCTGCACTCCCACCTCTTGCAGTCACTTGCTTTGAGCCAGATTTTATTTTCTCACCACACTGAAGCAGTCCTGAAACTCGGTAATTAAGAATATGGTTTCTTCATCTTGTAAACATCTGTTATGGTGCCACATTAGACAACGTGTGGGGATTAAGTACTGGGCTTTTAACTTTGTAAACTCTGATCCTAAGGCTTAGCTTCCCATTTCAAATGTAGTTGAGGATGATGGTAAAGAGTAGTTGGTGAATTTGTGTTGCATGCATGAACATTACTCTCTTTATTGTATTAAATGAATCCTTACAAGGTGACGAAGAAGAGACAGATGGAGTCACTGAAGGAGAGACAGCCATGGAAGAGGCTGCTGCAGCAGCTGCTGCTGGACCTGCAGCACAGGATGAAAGTTCTGGGGTACCCCTAGAAACTGCAGAGGAGAATGATTTTCCGGCTCCTGAGGCACCCCCTGCTGTGGAGGAAGCACAGCAGGAAGCTGCTGCTAATTTGGAGGTCGCTGCTAATTCAGAAGCTGCTGCAGTGCAAGGTTAACACAAGTGTCAGTTTTGTGTTTGTGTGTGAGTGTTGTGGGTTCTACAAACTTTGCCTCCTACTACAGAACACTAAGAACAAATGTTAATGTTCCTAATGGAGTTTGTCCTGCAGTGAAAACTAATTCAGGTGTTCCCTTGACATGTCTTGAGCAGAAGGTAATTGGGTCTATTAAATCAGTGTCTCTACCAGCAGGCTGCCTGTGGCACCACAGTCACTGTGTGTGGAAAGAAAAGTGTATTTCACTGCCCCATTCTAGGTCTCTTCTTTAAGATCTTCTGTGAAGGTGAGCATGTCATATGTGGGGTTAAACAGTTGTTTCAGTGGCCTGGTTCTTCAGGGACTGTTAAGGAATAATCTCAGTCTTGTATTTCCCTGACCATTCCTGAAACACACTACATAGTCACAGCTCTTCTGTCAATGTAACCAAGTCTTGCACAGCAGCCAAAATGTTGTGATCTTGGTCACTAGGACTAAAAATGTCAACATTCAGTAAAACATCAGATTGGTTTTGACACCTGCTCGAGGTGACCCTGCTCTGGCAGGATGTTGGACTCCATGATCTTTGGAGGTCCCTTCCAACCCCCCCACTCTGGAGAGCAGTTCTGTGGTGCACCAGTCCCAGTGAAGGCTGCTGGAAATGACTGTTGCCAACAGGTGTGCCAAGGCCAAGGGTGAAGCCTGTAGCTCTCATAAGTTCACTTGAGGCTCCCCACGGGGCTAAGCCACTGTGACTGCTGCACAACCTCGGTCCTGCCCTGGGAGGTTGCAGAGCCTCCTGCCACAAGGTCACCTGAGCCTCCCTTCAGGGACTGCTTTCCTGCGGGCTCCATCTGCAGAAGAGCACCATGACCCCTGAAGTGGTTCCTTAGGTCTGAGAAATCAGTGGGAGCCTTTGGCTCTTGACTGCACCAAGGGTTTCACAAGCAGCAGGTGTGTGTTTACACACAGGCTGAGACCAGCATCCTTTCCTTGCAGCTACCTAACAGATAGTTCCCACTGGCACAATGCTTAGGATAGAAGAAGATGGGATTTTGATTCAGAAGTTCTCTGTTCCCTAGGTACCACTTGGTTCAATGATTACCTACACTCAACTGCTGTTGGTGGTTGTGTTTGTTCTTTTTAAATTTAGAACTAAAATCCTTCTGGAAATGCTTCTCAGTTCTCTTTTTAGCCACCCTTGTCACATTTTCTCTCCATTTAGAGGGGAAAAATGTGTCTCACCACCAGTGAGGGTGGTGAGACACTGGCACAGGTTGCCCAGGGAGGTTGTGGCTGCTCCCTCCTTGGAGGTGTTTCAAGGCCAGGTTGGACGAGGCCTTGAGTGACCTGTGCTGGTGGGAGGTGTCCCTGCCTATGGCAGGGGGTTGGAACTGGATGAGGTCCCTTCCAACCTTACCATTCTATGATTCTCTGATTCTATCTACATATTTACAGAGCTGGGGAAGGCTTTTTCTCTTTGAACTTTGCAAAAGAATTACCTGGTTCAATAACTTTCACTGGTTTTGTTGATAGCTTGATGTTACCTCTGCAGATGAAGGTGCAAGTGTTGCTAGCAGTGAACCTCTGCTGTTCCAAATGCAATTGTTTCTTTTATTATACTACAAGGCTTTCTGCAATGTTTGGAAGTGCAAGGTGCCAGTGGACGTTTTGTCTCCAGTGTACATATCACAGAGTCACTGGGTTGGAAGGGACCTTAAAGATAATCTGGTTCCAAGTTTTTAGCTTCCTCTAAATTCTATTTTTCTGTACCTTTTGCTTGCTCGAGCTGTTGCACTGTCACTCTTGGTTACTGCCTAATGCAGGTACATTTCCTGCTGCTCTCCTAAGTGTACTCTCTGTGGGGATCATAAATTAAGATCGATTTTCCTTCAGATAGAACAAATGCTGTAAAACACAGAGTGGCAAGCTGCTGTTTGTGTTAGGCAGTGTAGGTGCATCTGTGGCTTTTAATTTTATTGATTGCTGCTATAAACTTTTCTTCAGCTCTAGTATTGAGGCTTGAGGTTTTGGTATTCTCAGCCAGACTTGCAAAAGCAATTAGCCCCAAACCATTTTGTTTTTTTTTACTTCTGTAGCATAGATCCCTTCCTAATTCTGTAATCCTGAGGGACGTGGTCTCTTCACTGCTATTCCAAATGCTGTTTGGGTGAGTAGCTGGGTTTGGGGAGGATTAGTGGGTGAATGTGCCAGTGCTTTCCATGGTAAGCCTGGAATGGCATTACAATGTCAGTTGTCTGCAGCCTAGAGAAGCAAATCTGGGCTGCCCTGGGGAGGAGTGACTGCTCTCTGGGCAGGACTTTGCTGACCCACTGGCGTGGCCATGCCAAGCAGACAGAGCCACCCGACATGAGCAGTGTGCGTGGGTTTGGCTTGGTAAGTTACTAAACTCTGCTGTCTTCACAGGTTGCTGAAAATTCCTCATTTTCTTATTTGCTGTTTGTGTTAACTCCTGCCAGTTTTCCTCACACCCCATTGCAGTCAGTGGCTTGAGGTTTCAACCTACCAACCGCAGTGTGGCTTGCTTCTCCTTGCTACAGCTCCTTCCTACAGAATATAAAACTACATACTTGAAATCACATGAGGTGGTATAAACCCACTCTGGATTAATGTGGTTTGCACTGCAATGCTTTTAGTCAGACCATTGCAAGCATCTGAATATTTTTTTACGGATCCTTTGCAGAGTCAGCTCTCTTGAAGTGAGTCTTCTGGTCATCAGTATGAACTAATGGGGCTTTTTGTAGGAACTAGTGACCTACATTAGGCACAAACAACCTGCAAAAAGTGTTTGGCTGAATTCATTTGCTTCTTCTCATCCTGCATGGAGTAAAGAAAAATCTTTTTTAACAAAATGTGCTTCATACCACCATGGTTTAGGCTCTCAGCTGGCCCTAAGGGATTTCTATCTAGATTAGATAAGTAGTAGTAGATGAGGTGACCTATTTCTGGGGTAGCAGGATTATTAGAAATCCCAGCCTCTTTTGTTAATTATTTTCTTCAGGACCTTGAACTCTCAGACTCTGCTTCAGGTTTCATTTACAAAATAGCTGAAATGCCAATGGGAGGCAACTCCCAGTGCCCGTGGGATCTCACAGGGCATCGTGAGGTAGGGAAGGTTGAAGCTGCATTCGTGCCACATCCAAGCAATGCAGTGGTCAGGCCAGGGCAGCTCCACCCGCAATGTCTTCACAGCTTCCAGCTGCTAGTTCCTGTCCTTTGCATTCAAAGAACTGATCAGAGTGAAAAATAATCAGTGCTGTTCTAAGTAATCATTAGTTCCCTGATTCATTTTAGCACATACATCCCAGAGGTTTGTTTTTCTCCTGTCTGAATCTCAAGCACTGAATTCAGCGTGGGAGTGGGGCATTGGTCTGTGCTTAACCACCCAGGAGCTTTTTCTTCCTTAAGTCCAGTGTTTAGTGTATTTTCTTTCCAAAGAGATGGGTAATTACTCCGTCTGGTTATAGTCCTAAATGGTCACTGAATAAAATGCCAGTGATCAGAGAGTGCCACCTGGGGTGGCAGGTGGCTTCTGGTGAGAAGGAAGGAAAGGACTTTAGCTGTCACTACCAGCTCAGCACTTAGGAGACACTACTGGACACACTTCTTTTCCATCTTCCTTAAAGCTGATGGTGGAACCAAAGTGTGTTAAGTTGGTCTTAAAGGGAATTGCAGTCTCCTGTTGCTACTGCTGTGCCTTCCCTAGGTTAGATCTGAGGGAATGTGCTGGGTTAGGAACTTTCCCTCCCCCCCCTAACTATTGAAATGAATTTCAGGCACTGGAATGAGCTCCCCAGGGAGGTGGTGGAGTCCCCCATCCTGGGTGTGTTTCAGGGTGGTTTGGATGTGGTGCTTGGGGCTATGGTTTAAGGTGAATCTTGCAGAGTAGAGTTCTAGGTTGGACTTGGTGATCCTGAGGGGCTTTGCCAGCCTACATGTTGCTGTGAGTCTCTGTGAAATTTACCAGACCAGCTCAGGCAGCTGGGAAGTAAGATGAAGCTCTGTTCACAGCACCGCAAAAGTTACAAGCCGATGTACGCAATGTAGTTACAAGTATTTACAATTATAGACAAATTAGAAATACTACAGAAATCTAAACTCCTTCCTGGACAAAGGAAACTGCCCAGAAGGGGCTCAGAGCTACCTTCTGCTTTCCCAGACAGACAAACAAACAACCAGCAAAGCTTAAGTTGTTTTCTGTTAGCCAAGGTTAGTGGAGAGATATTAGACCAGAAGGAAGAGGCATTGAATAGATCCAGAGTCCCAGACCAGAGCGGGACAAATTGTTTACTTTTTGGTTTTTCATCCCTCTCAGCAAACCAATGAATGACACAGACTTCACCATTAGTTTCTTTTCACAACCAGTGATCTAATTTCTCTCATTAAACTATTCCAGTTAGCCTCAAGCCAGCACAGGGAGCTGGGTGCTCCCACCTCTTGTGCTCTGTTTTACAGTCTCTCTAAGACATTCTTGAATCACTTTTCAGACATGGCAGATTTTGATTTTTTTTAGAAGTGAGTTTTACTCAACTGTCAGTTTCCCATTAGCAGGTCTTTAAATGATGAAAATGGGTGGGAAATTTTTTTGCTCTGTCTGTTCAAATGTTTTGGGGGACATGCTGAGACCCTCAGTGGACCTTTCTGAGGAGAAGCTTCACACAAAAGCCTCACGTTCTAGTATGAGTCATTCTCTAAAACCACCAAAATGAAATATTATTTCTGTTTCCACAATTAAATTTGACTTTGGAATTAGCATCTGACATTGGTCATGTTATAGGCAGCTCCAGCTGTGGCTCCTGCATTCCAGGCAGATTCCATTGGTATTATGCTGGCTAACTTGTATTAGTTTAGCTTTATAAAGCCAAATTCTTCTGCAAGTTTTTTTGGTTTTTTGGTTTTTTTTTTTAACAGAATTGAACCTGGTGTTCTGCACTACAGATCCCAGTCCCATCTTGGCTGCTCCAAACTAAAAATTGGTGATATGAAGGATACTGCTCTAAGCCAACAGCTCCACTCAAAAAAAGAGTGTTTTTAACTTGGAAAACTGCAGGAAACTACTGCCTGTGCAGGTTTGGTTGTTGCTGTCATGTCCCAGACAGCAATCCAGGCTGATTCCACATAAAAACTCCTCTAGGAAAGTTGGAAAGCTTAAGTGCTGAAAGCTTTGGGGGAAGAAGCTATTACAAGGAAGAGCATCTGGGTTCAGAAAGTCAATCCACGTGTGGGGGGCTTTGTGTTGTGGTTTCTTTACTACTACCAAGAGCAAATCCATTGGGGGGAGGATATTGTTATTAACGGGAGAGTGCTGAGTCAGTCACACAAGGCATGCAAGCCCCTGCCTAGCACGCTGCTGCTTTGTTCTGCAGGGAAATGCTGAGCNTCCCCTCCCTCTCCCCTCCCTTCTCTTTTTTTTTTTCTTTTTATTATAAGGATAGTTCCCTAAAAAATTTATTTCTAGGTGGAACTAAATGCTGTATAAATTTTATTTCTAGGTGGAGCTAAATGCTGGATAAATAAACTAATAAACTGCTGGAGCTTCCTAACGCTCCTGCCTTATTTAAAGGGTAAATCCCTCATGTTTACAAACAAAACTTCAATTTCCTTTTGTCCCTAAAATCAATTTCCTTTTCTGTATTTACTCAAACCAGATGTGTTTTCATAACGTAAATGGTTTGCTGTTGTGCTTGCTGCATAGGTAATGTGCTGGTGGTGCTTGTCCAGTCATGCTCTGGTGCTGTGTGTGCACTTTGGCAGGATGTGTTTCTTCTCAACAGGGTTATCTTGTGATTGTCTCATAGAGCAGAGGGCAAAAAACCACTCAGGAGTGCCTGTAGCTGCCGTGGGCAGCAGCAGGGGATATTTTTGTTAGGGTCCAGCGTTACCTGTACGCAATGGACAGCCCAAAGAGGTTGCATAGAGGAATATGTCAGGGGGTCTGAGCAGCCTGAGGACATTTGTCCTTAAAGTCCTGGCTATGTTAAAATTCCCTTCAGAGCGGCCGGTGGTGCCAAGCCTAACATTAGTAACTGTGAGTAGTTTGATACTGAGCCGTTGCAGGCTGCCATGCCTGCTGCTGCTGGGAGGCAGCACGCTCGGACCACAGCTCCTGCCAGCTTGCTCTTCCTGTACAGAGCACTTCAGCTGTGGCACCAGAGAGGTGGCTCCTACCAAGCTCCAGCCTGCTGTGCTCAAGGAAAGGATGTGAAAGCCATTTGAAGTTTTCTGCAGTAGCTGAGGACAGTTACTCCTGGTACAAACACAAGTGTTGCCAAATGGAGCAGGGCCCATTGTGTTTTAGGGACTGACAGCTACTCTGCGGAGCCCTGGCTGGACAGCATCTTTTGTTGCAGTTGGTTGCCTTTCTGATAGCTGTGAGCAACCCTTCAGACCAGAGACAAAGCATTCAGAACAAGTGGTGCAAGTCTGGTTTGAAGGCAGGCACAGAATTCCCATTCAGAGGAAATAAGGCTTTATTAAAAAGCAGGGAAGTCCATGCTGGTCCCTCTACTTGCTTATTGATCTCCTCTTCTTGGTGCAAAGGAACCTAGAATGCTGAAAAAAAACCAAAAATTACATACTATAAAACAGAGAACACGTTTTTGGTGATATAAACTGAATATTTGATGTTACAAACTCAAACCCAGCAGCTTGTGATGCTAGCTGTAAAATAGCTGAGGTCCTCAATTTCAAATGTACTGATTTTATTGCTTAGCTGTTCCCTGTAAAGACAAAGGTACCAATTTCTGCATTTTGGTTTAGACTCATAGAATGGTTTACGTTGGAAGGGACCTCAAAGCTCATCCAGTTCCAACCCCCCTGTGCCATAGGCAGGGACACCTCCCACTAGAACATGTCGCTCAAGGACTCTTCCAACCTGGCCAACACCTCCCTGGGCAACCTGTGCCAGTGTCTCACCACCCTCACTGTAAAGAACTTCCTCCTAACACCCACTTTCAATCTCCCCTCTGCCACTTCAAACCCATTCCTCCTCCTCCTGTCATTACCAGACCTTGTCAATAGTCCCTCCCCAGACCTCCTGGAGCCCACTTCAGATACTGGAAGGCTACTCCAAGCTCTCCTGGAAGCCTTCTCTTCTGCAGGCTGCAGAGCCCCAACTCTCNTGTCAAACAGCACTGGTGCCAGCACTGACCCCTGAGGGAGCCACTTGGCACTGGTCTGCAGGTGGACATTGTGCCCTTGATCACCACTCTCTGTGTGCCACCATCCAGCCAGTTCCTTACCCAGCAGTGCTCCACACATCCAGTCCATGTTTTTCCAGTTTGGTGACCAGGATGCCATGTGGGACAGAGCCAAATGCCTTACTCAGGTGTTTTCCTGTTGCTTCTTCAAAATTCTGTCATAGTCTGCAAAATCAAGTGAAGTAGTTGATGTTCAGCGTATACTGCATTTTGATTGCTGCAGGCTGATATTTGGCAGAAGGAATGGGCTGCTGGGGCTGCAAAACTGGTGTTTGATGCTTTTATTGGGTTTTTGATGACACCGTTTCATTAGCTGCATTTAATATACATGTGGCTTAGCACAGGGCACAATGTGTAACACCAAAGTCCCTGCAAGCCTTACCCTCTGAGCATTTGAGGTGTGTGATGATGGAGACATCCCACAGGGAGGTTTAGAAGAACATGGTAAGAGAGAATTTACTCAAGTAAAATTTAGTCTGTAGCTGCTGGATGATGTGTTCAGGTTCCCTGCAGAGTCTGTCTGCATCACCTGTTACAGACTTCTCATACAGATTGCTTTGTCCTTCAGGAGGATTAGGACTGGCTCACTGGCAGGCATGCTACACTGGAATCCCAGCCTCAACCTTCAGCCTTCAGGATATTTCTACCTTAAAACTAGCTGACATCTTCTCAATGTCAGTGGGAGAGTGTCTGTGTGATGTCCTAGTCTGTACTCATCAGACTATTTCCATGGAGACTTCACCACCAGTATCTTGCACATCACTGCTAGCTGGACAGCAGCTAGGCAATAAAGAGAGGGTATCTGCAAGAGAACACACACTTTGGAGAGTTCCCTTTCTAAAAACGTGAAAATAGCTTATGGTTGTCATTTCCTGCCCCAGAGTGACACTTTCCCTGCAGTTCCACTTGCAAACTCATATTTGCATGCCAAAACTCGATCGTGGGATAGCTCCTGCTCCCCTTGGTCACTTCAGATATGTGTCTTAGATGGGGCCTTCGCGCTTTGCCAGCCTGGGCTGCTTGCCCTCCTTTATGCCACTGCATGGAAAGACAAGACAATTATCTCTCTCATTTGGTTCATAGAAACTGTGACTGAAGTCTTGGATGGTGCAGCTTCTTCTGCGTATGAGGAAAGCTTAGACAAGCAAGGAGCAGCCGAAGAGACTTCTGACACATCCTCAAGGAGCAAGGATGTCGATGCTGAGGAGTCCAGGCTGGCTTCAGAAGGTGCGAGAGTGCAGCTGGGCCTGGGATGCTTTGTCTCTGAAAAGCTCTGATGGTTGCTTGCACTGAGCTAGCTGCAAGAACAGGCAGGGCTCAAGGGATGCAGTGTGGCTGCTAGCAGCAACTCTGCTTGGCACCTGAGCAGGAAATGCCACACTGAAACTCTGTGCCGTGCAGTGAGAAGAGGTCTTGCTAAGCTGGATGCTGGGAGTCTGTCTTTAGCTCTGCTAAGTGTTAGATGTAAAGTTCATAAAAAACAATACATTCTCCTTTGTGCTGCAGGAGATGCAACAGTCTTTTTTTTTCCATTTTTTTTTTTTTACTTCTGAATTAATTAAAAATATTTTCTTAAATTACATTGCTGTAAGGAAAAATATAGAGCATGTGATATTTATAAGCCTCACAGTGTTTCCCTGCAGCTACAAACTGTATTTTATTGCTGTTGAGGTTGAACAATATAAATGAATACAAAGAAAAATGTGTCTTGAAATCATCACTGAGGAGATTTTCAAAGGAGTTTAGAATTTCTGTCCTCTAAACTCTTCTCCTATTAGAATTCAAAAGCTAAGTTAAAATGTCTGTACCTAATATGCCTTTGTGAATTGTATCCTTTGGACCTTTGGATCTGGAACAGGCTGCCCAGGGATGAGGCTCCACCCCTGGAGACATTCAAGATCAGACTTGATATGGCCCTGGGCAGCCTGATCCAGCTGGAGGTGTCCCTGCTGCCTGCAGAGTGGTTGGGCAAGGTGACCTTTGAGGGTCCCTTCCAACCCGGTGCAAGCTGTGAATCTTTGGATCCTCTGGTCCAAAGGAAACAACTTAATTGACTATTTGTCATCAAGTAAGCCGTATCCAATGTTTCTCAGTGGTGTTTTGTCTCCATTTTCAGTTTCTGTGGAGGACGAGACACCCAAAGAAGTCGCTAAGGAAGCCTAAAGGTACACATTACAATTGCAGCCTGTGGTTTCCCACTCCTCATCTCCCTTTTTGAGTCAGTTAGTGACAGCTGCAGGATGTGGTGAGTCTGCACGTGCACTCTGGTGGAGAACATTCATTGCTGCTCCCAACAAGTACACTGCAAAGAAGAACTTAACCAAAATATTTTTTAGGGTTTGGGAGCCATTGCTGGCATCTTTTAGAGGATATGGAGCAAAATGTTTCCGTATTAGTGTCATGCTGGGTGTTTACAGTTTTATCTTACTCCTGTGCAAATTGGATAAAGACCCAAGAGTGGTGGGGTTTGGAAGTTGGTTTAAATTATATAGATTCTGGACCTCTGGATTATTGCCCCATCTGAGTGAACTCTCCTCTTGTTACACTCAGTGTAAGGAAGGTGGAGTTGTAACCTTCTAGGCTGTTAATTTTAAAGACTTTTTTTCCCCACCATCTCTCTGCACTTTTAGTTTGTGCTAATGAAAACTATTGAATATAACAGTCTTACTATTCTGCTCTTATCTTGCTCAGTTGGCTTTATTGCCTTAAAGAATAAACAGTTTGTCTACAACATTCTTACTATTTTGCTGTGCCCTGTGGTTTCTTGATCCAAAATGGACTGTAAGGTGGTGATAGAAATGTGAAGGAATTGAAGGCTTGGCTGAAATACGAACAGGAATTTTGGTAGAAAAGATATTAACTAGAAGAGAAACAACTGAAAACTGAGCAAGTAAATCTTCCAGGTCAGGAGTTCTT
Organism: Ramphastos sulfuratus; assembly: GCA_013399055.1. NCBI lineage: Eukaryota > Metazoa > Chordata > Aves > Piciformes > Ramphastidae > Ramphastos > Ramphastos sulfuratus. The sequence continues at coordinate 57,961 of WBNM01042952.1, forward strand.
AGTTTGTTTATCTTGCTCGTTAACATTCACTCGCTAATTCTTAGCAGGCCAGAGCAAGGGGAGAAGAAAATAGCAGAGAGTTACTTTCCACTGCACCCTCAAAATGTGTGTTCTAAATACCCTTAGACAACCTGACCACTGTCTCATTAGTCCTTTGCAGAGGTGTGTTTGCTTCCCTCATACCCTGCAATACAAAGGATGCTTCAGCATTTTGGGATGAAAGGTAAATGTAGCCTTAAACCTTGTGGTCTTTTCCCATGTTTTAGCATTCAAAGCTAAGGGAGAATAAATAAATAAAGCAAAGCCACAATTATGAAGTCATTAACAAAATGTTAATGTGAGATGTGTTCCTCTGTCAAACAGAATATTTGTGTTTTGCTAGGAAGAAAGGTGTGAAGGAGCACAGATGTTTCATGAGTGTGGGGGAGATGTGCAGGGAAGACACAAGAGTGTGCACCTCAAAGCTGTTCTTTTGGCTCAGGGGCACCTGAGGATATCACATCAGACAAAACGAGTTACCAAGAAATTCCCTCCGCTCTAGGACAAATAAATACAGCGATACAGAGAAAGCAATAATTAGGAATCTGCTTTTCTCTGTGAACATGTTGCAGCCCTAAAAAATGTTGCATTGTTTTTCAAGAGTTGGATTTAGACAACAAATCTATCCGATTCAGTTCCTGAAGGCAGAGATGGTGACCGAAAGAGGTGGGAGTGAGAGGAAAGGCAAGCTGTAGGAAACACCTTGGATGGAACAAACTGAAACCAACTGAATAGCAGATAGCTTTGTACCAGAGTACATCCACACTGAATTCAGCTTAAATTGCTTGGGCTCTTTGGGGGAGGAAAAAACAACAAAAAACAATCAATCAGACAAACCACAAACAAACACATACCACACCACAAACCCCCTCCCCCCCCCCAAAAAAAAAAAAAGGTATTTTTATTAATATAGCATCATAAGTTTACAAAAAGTGTCTCTTACTACATTCTGATTCAATCATGTTGGGGAAAAAACAAACCACTCAATGTTTATGATTCTATGATTCTATTTTACTACTTCGTGGTGGGAGATTGCTGCTGGGTTGAAAGCCAGGCTGATTTTTTTTCTCATTTACAAGTCAGGAGCCACAATGCATTCCCAGTTAGGAAAGAACTAATTTAAAAAAAAATTTTTTTAAAGTATATATTTCTATTGTAAACACTTTAGGGTACAGAACTTAACTTTCAATTTGCATGTTCCAGGGGTGATTCATAGGAAAAATAAAATAATAATGATGTGAGAATCAAATTACTGATGCAGTTCACTTTAAAATACCACGCTCATTATTCAGTGAAGGAAATGAAGTAGTAATAATGTATGAAATCCTCAGAAGAAACCTCAAATTGATGCCCAGAGCACACCTGAGCACGAACACGCAATCATTCGCCTTTCCTTCCAGAGTACAGCACTTGTGCTGTGCGTGGCTGCTGGCCCCAGATTCACACTACTATGAAGCTACTTATATCAGTAATCTCAGCAGACACAATTGGTTTACCTCATGCTTAAAGTTAAGCAAGTAACTATTTGTAGAAGTAAGGCTTAGTGGAATGTGTCCAGCATGCAGGGGGGATTAATTTATACCTGAGCAAGACGTCTGAAGATGAAGGATTCCTTGAAGCTGAGCCTTGCTGGTGGTAGCAGACTGCGTTGTCGCCAGCCATCGGATCAGTGTGATCCACACAGCAGCAGTACTGTTGTGCTGTAATTCCCTTAGCTGATAACCTGCAGTCAGATGCACAGCGTGCTTGGAATGCTTGCAAAGAGAAAGACCTGATGAATCAAGTCTGTGGCTAAACATCATTTATTGCTGTTTCCTCTAACACAGATTCTTTTTCTCTTTCTTCTTCCCAGTAAGCAGTGCTGAAGCCTTTGAGAAGTTCAATGGAAGTATTTGTGGCAATCAATCAGCTGATTCCTGTGTGAAACCTCATACTCTTCCCTGGAGATGTCAAGGAAATTGTGCAGTCTGTCATACCACACACTGCTCATTAGGACCAGTATTCAGTGCTGCAGCAGACAACCTAACATGATTTGAGGTGGTTAGAGAGACACTTCTGTGGTTAACATCTCCGCTTTAGAAAGTAGCATCCCGTAATAGCTGTCAGAGCACCTCCCAGCATGTAATGAACAATCCCTGCCAAGGGAAGCAGTAGACTTAACTGAAACTCCACCTAGATCTTCACTGTATTATGTACACTGATTTCTTACTTTTGATCCAAACTCTGGTGCATAGTTATACCACGGTGACATTCCATGCTGAAGTGCAAGTAAAAGATCTTAACTAAGTTAAAATCTTATACAAATTACCTGTTAGTATTTTTAAATGGGGTTGCAGGGTACATAGCAGCTTTGTTTGCTGCCAAGTTTGGATTTGCAGTTATAGCTATAGGATATTTGGCTGTACAATCTACTTTTCCCCTCGCATAAACATTTTAGATGCTGCCCTTCCTTGCACACTAATTTTTAAGGCTCCTGCTTTGAAAACAAAACCTGTTTGGAAGTAGTAGCAATAAGTACTTTATAGAATGAAAAGCCAAATGACACCAGCTGAAGTTATCACCATTGATCAAAGTGGTGGCTCCTACCTTGAGGGTGCTGTGCCCCATTCCTACCAAACCTTATTCAGCCCGTTGTAGTCAGTCTGTGTTGTTCTTAGCAGTGGTGTTGTGCAGTGGTGGTGGCACAGCATGGAGGTTTGAAAGAACACCCCTGTACAAATAGCAATTTAGGCTATGGTAAAGCTCCTCTTAGTGCACTTGCAAGTGGCCAGCAAAATCCTGAGAAGGCTATGCCCAGATGTTCACATGGATGAGGATTCTTAGGGACTACTAAGGAACAGAATAGCTAAATGATCTGGTTGTTTTAACATGGTCTTAATGACAACATCTATAGTGAATAATGGATTGGGTATAAATATGTGAGAGCTGGGTGTCAGCCTCTGCTCACTTGCACCCTGTGATAGGACAAGGGGCAATGGATGTAAACTACAGCACAGAAAGTTCCACCTCAACATGAGGAAGAACTTCTTTACTGTAAGTGTCGCAGAGCACTGGAACAGGCTCTCCACAAAGCTGGTGGAGTCTCTTCTGGAGATTTTCCAGCCCTGTCTGGATGTGTTCTTGTGTGACCTGTGCTAGATTCTCTGGTCCTGCTCTGGCAAGGGGGTCAGACTGGAAGATCTCCAGAAGTCCCTTCCAACCCCTCACATCTGTGATCCTGTGACACTGCTCTCTAGCCCTCCAGTGTGCCCTGTGCATGTGTGCATCTACCACGACATTGTTGCTGAGACCCAGAATAGCCATCAGAGAATGATGCTCATTCTAACCGGGGGCCAACTGAGGCAGATTATGCACCTGGCTGGGGAAGGTGAGTTCCAGGTGACTGCCTTCCCTCCAAGCAGAACTGCAAAAGGGTTCAAAAGGAAACTGCAGTGCTACACTCCTACCCACAGCACAAAGCAAAGCTCCTTCTCCCATTGTCAAGCAAATTACAATGGTGTTCCAATAAAATTCAAGCCTATTGCCCTTGTACCTGCTTATTCCTGTACCAGGAAGGACTGGAACAATGCAGAAGCCAAACCAGGCTCCTGAGCTTGAAGAAGCCATAGCACAGCCTTCTGCATAAAGGATAAAGCCACACTGACTAAAAGCAAATTTTCTAGACAAAGCTACTGGAATAAAAGTCTTAGACTGATATTTTGCTGGATGAGAGTCTGTCTTCAATTATCTGGTAGATGAAACACCCTGTGATGGATGCATGCTCTGGAATGTTCCATTTCCTCATTTGCACTAATTTCCAGTGACAGAAGCTGTGCCTGGTTTCTGCAGCAGGCAGCAGGCTTTCTGAAATGGTTGGCTGTGCTGAATGTCCCTTTATCTCTGGAGCTGCTCTGGGACGTGGCGAAACATGTTAGCTCTTGGGAACAGAAGAACTGAAGTACAGCTCAGGGTGTGCTTTCCAAAGCTTTTCATCCTTCCAGTTTCAACAACCGCCATACAGCCAGGATAATTGGTACACATGCTTCATGGCAGAGAAGCCCTGGATTGATTACTTTAATTAAAGAGGGGAAAAAAATTATCATTGAAAGCCAAAGATGTATTACGAACTCTATCTGCAATGCTATGTAGCAGAGTGTGGTCTGCTTCACCACTTGATTATCCTAGATTAACAGAAGAGAGATGATGCAGTTTGCAGAGGGCTGCTCTTCAAAACGAATAGCCAATACCTGCACGCTGAGTACTTTGCTGCTTATCAGAAGTAGTTTACCTTACAGGTTTCAGTGATCCCTGGCCATCACTGATCACTCATACTAGCATGGAGTCCAATTACATCACAGGTGAATGTTTTTCTGTGTATTCTGTGAGCATTTTTCACCTTCAGAACAGTGATTTTTTCAGTTGCTACACAAGGGCTCTGGTGAACCATAAAAAATGGTGAAAGGGTCATTAAGGAGAACAAGAGCAGGGCAGAGAGTGCAAGACTGAAGGAGATGGGGAAAGTTTTGCTCCTGACAATACAATTCAAAACTTGGAGTAAAACTTGAGATTCCCGAATGTGTCCAAGCAGCAAATTGCTCCTCTGCAGTCAGCAAGTACCCGTGAAAACAGGTGGCAAAGCATTTCACCTCCCTGCAGCCCTGCTCCTCCTGCAGGACAGCAGCCTGTTGCTGCTAGCAGCAGTTCACTTGGCAGAAGTTCAGGAGCCCGGTGAAGTCCATCTGATAGCTCCATTATGTTTGTTTGTTTGTTTGTTTGTTTGTTTTTTTGCCTGTGTCTATGTCAGTATAGAATTTAAATTTTATTTTAATTTGCTTCTTAAAAGCTTGAGACAACTACTTAAAAAGATCATTCCAACTGCAAGTTGGTACTCGAAAGCTGGAAAAGCTCAGAATGAGGTATTTTAACTAAGCTTTCTTGTGCCTGTACAGTAAGCTTTGATGCTGTAACAAAAGACTGCATTTTTTCTTCTGTTTTTCTGGAAGAAGATCAGCCCACAAAACACCAAACAACCCAAACCAAGCCAGAAGTGAGGCTGTGTTTCCTCCCCCGCACCTGCTTGTTTCACTTCTCTACCCTCTCTCATAGATTGTGAGCCACCTCACCAACGTCTGTTTCACCAGCTAGGAAGGACACTAAGTTCCTGCCAGCTGAGTGATGACTGAGAAGATCAGGAGTTTCTTTTGCTGCTTGCCAGCTGATGAGCAGCAGCACACACAGGATGCAGCCGAGTGCCATTTGGGGGGCCATCATTTGCTACTGCAGAGGCTGTTTCCTGCAAGTGGTTAGAGGGTTGAAGACGGAGCCAGCAGCACTGCAGGAGGAAGGCTCAGAGGACGCTGGCGTGTATGGGGTGGGAGCAGCTGAGCAGGGACAGAGGGCATTCTGTGTGCAAGCACAGAGGGCCAGTGTCACTCGGTCTGCTGGCCGTGGATTAGCTCATTTCCACAGCCTGCTGTCCCTGCTGCCACTTTAGGAAAAGTCTTCCTTTGTTGTAAATTTTGGTTTTGCCCTCCCTGCTCACCTGCTGCAGAAGATGGAAGGTGTGCTGGATGATGGAAGTGAAGTCTGTCCCAGGGTGACAGGCATCCAACGTGGTGGCAACCTGCATTCTGGTCTTTACCCCTTTGTCTGGGATGCTGCAGGACATGTTGACTCCTCCAACTTTATTGGGATGGGAAGAATGGCTAAAGCTGGAGGTTTCTGTGCTGGAGTTGCCTCTTATGCTTTCTCCAACCACAGGTAATTAAGCAAGTTGTTGAAATGGCATGGTCTGCTTAGCTGTTTGGGGATCTGCTAATGTTCTTCACTTTCTTCTGATATTTCACCAAGCTCAGGTGCTGGTTTTAGCAAGCTCTGAGAGGCTGTGTGTGATTTTCCACAGCTCTTGTATAGCAAACAAATGAGAAGCTTCCAAGGAATAGGAGACTTCCTCGTGTGGTCTGTTAATTATTTCCATCAGCTTTATGTGCAGATTCATTGCCTCTTAATTACCTAAAAATCTTCCTTGCATAGTGATAGATGTTTTTCCTTATTTTAAACCTTTATGACTTAATGATATTTCCAAAGATCTGTGTGAGCTCTGCTGGGGCCCTGGGAAGTGTTACATATTGCTCTAGAGTCTGTGCTTCATCTCAGGAAGTGTGGCTGGCTGTACCTTGTCTCCTCAGGTTAGCTTTGACTGCAGTATGCTAGACAATGAAATTAAAGGAAAAAATACAGAGAATAAGTGGAAGAAGAGAGACAGTAATGTGCACAGAGATCACATTTCCTCTTTTTCTGTAATGAAATGAAATGACTGATTTCTTCCCTCCTTCTCTCCTCTCTCCCTCCTTCCCTCCTTCCTTCTCTCTCTCTCTTTCTCTCCTCTCTTTCTCCCTCTCTCTCTCTATTTCTAAAGCTACTTTCTTTCTCACTAGTTACTGGGAAATGTTATTATCCAGGGAGGGCTAATTGAGACTAATTAGCCACCGGGCAGCATGTGCTGACATAATTAAGCAGAAGAGGGCAGTAAATCAAAAGCAGTATGACTCCTAAATCCTAGAGCCGAGGAAGAATCCCCATCTCTAACACCTGGAGCTGAATAATACCGGAAGAAATTAATAATGTATGCCTTTTTTTCTCTTTTACTGGAGAAAACTGGCCTCTTTTTTTATTTTTCTTCTTGTAAGTTGAATTGTGGTTTGGAGAAAATCCAACTCGTATAGATCCTTTTCATTCTACTGTTATAGTAAGTGACTAATTTCCAGTGCAAAGGATTTGGTGCCAAGGCTGTTATAATGTGCCAAACCTGGAGCACCTGCTCAGGGCTTGACAGTTCTTGCCAATGGACACACAATGAGGCTGGGTGTGAATGTCTTTGTGGCCATTCAAATGATTAATGGCATTCTGTAAAATCAAAATCCATCAAGTCTTGTCCCTTTTCACTTAGTACAAGTACTACCAGCAGAAGGAGGTTACACGATGTATTCGGCCCCGGTTATAAGCAGAGAAGGACACTGAAGTGTTTGAAGTTGTTACTTCATGAGAAAAACCTTAATGGTTTGACTCCCATTTCCTGCCCCTTTGCTTTCAACTCCAAGAGATCCTTGCTCTGGTAATGCCACACAATGGCATTTGCAAGAGCTCAGATGTCCCCAAATGAAAAGTAGTTCCCAATGCTGAAATATTATGCTGTGGACGAAATCTCTTTTGGAGACTGTCTTTAAAGCAAAGCAGTTGAAAGCAAACAAGTCTCTGTAAGAAACTTCTTCTCCCAAAACATCAGCAGTTTCCCAAGTTTTCCTATATTAGAAGGGTCCCTTGTGAGCATTCTGCTTTCTGCTGCATCTAAACTAAAAATCAATATGCCATGCGCACCCCATGGTGGTTTGGTTGGGTTGTTTGTTTGTTTGTTTGGTGGGGGTTTTTTGAGTGAAAATGAGGTTAAAGTCTTCTTTCACACTTATTCTACCTTAGATCCTTTCTAAAATACTCCAACTGCTGTATTTTAAAATACGTCTAACAGGCAGCAGCAAACTGCCACAGGCTCTTCCTTTATATCCATGCAATTTCTTCTTCCTTAAAAGCAACACAAACGGATTCAAGGGCAGGACCCTGCCCCCGACAGGCTGCTTCAGATTGCATTGCTGCCCGGCTCGAACCGCATCCCTGCCGCCGAATGAGCGGCGATGATTACTGAGCTCTGCAATGCCGAGATCGGAAGCTGCTCCTCCTCCTCGTGCTCACCTACTGTACAAGCAGAGCAGCACCATAGCTCGAAGGGAGGGAGGGGCTGTGCTTGGGTGATGGTTTGAGGTTTTGGTTTATTTTCTTTTCTTTTAACTTGTGTCCCATTAAGGGGAAACTCTAAAGGAGGGAGAATGAATTCACGAAATACTAACATTAGACATGCAAGTTAAAGGCCTTTACTGTAAAATATAAGCTGCTTTAGCAGCCCACAACGTGAATAAAATCACAGGGTAGATTAGAAGTGTAACTCAGAGTTAAGCTGACACAGGCCATGCGTCTGCCCTGCACAGAAACCTTGCATTTGGGAGCAACAAGTCTGAAACTTTGCTGTCAGATCATAGAATCACAGAATGTCAGGGGCTGGAAGGGACCTTGAAAGATCACGTGGTCCAGGGCCCCTGCCAGAGCAGGATCTGCCAGAGCAGGATCTCCCAGAGCAGATCACACAGGAACACATCCAGACAGTACTTGAATATCTCCAGAGAGGGAGACTCCACAATCCCCCTGGGCAGCCTGTTCCAGTGCTCTGTCACCCTTAAAGGGAAAAAATTCTTCCTCAGGTTCACATGGAACCTCCTGTGCCTCAGCTTCCACCCACTGCCCCTTGTGCTGTCACTGGGCATCACCCAGCAGAGCCTGGCTCCAGCCTCCTGGCACTCACGCCATAGATATTTATAAACATGCATGAGGTCACTCCTCGGTCTCCTCCTCTCCAAGCTCCCAGCCCCAGCTCCCTCAGGCTCTCCTCATAAGGAAAATGTTCAACTTTCTTAATGATTGTGGTTCCGTGCTGGACCCTCTCAAGCAGCTCCTGTCCTTGAGTTGGGAGGCCCAAAACTGGACACAGTACTCCAGATGTGGCCTCACCAGGGCAGAGCAGAGAGGCAGGAGAACCTCTCTCAACCTACTAACCACAGCCCTTCTAACCCACCCCAGAATGGCATTGGCCTTCCTTGCCACAAGAGCACACTGCTGGCTCATGGCCATCCTTCCATCCACCAGGACTCCCAAGTCCTTCTCCCCTTCACTGCTCTCCAGCAGGTCAGTCACCAATCTATCTGCTCCCTGGGATTGTTCTTTTCCAGGTGCAGGATTCTACACTTGCCCCTGTTGAACTTCATTCAATTTCTCCCTGCCCAACTCTCAGCTTGTCCCAGTCTCTCTGAATGGCAGCACAACTCTCTGATGTGGCAGCCACTCCACCCAGCTTAGTGTTGTCAGCAAACTTGCTGACAGTGCACTCTGTGCCCTCATCCAGGTCATTGATTAATACATTGAATAATACTGCTCCCAGTACTGACCTCTGAGGATCTCCAGATAGTTACAGGCCTCCAGATAGACTCTGTCCCATTGACCACAACTCTCTGACTTCTTTCCTTCAACCAGTTCCCATCCACCTCACTGCTCCATCACTTAGACCACATCTCCTCAGTTTAGCTATGAGGATGCTGTGGGAGACAGCATCAAATGCTTTACTGCAATCAAGGTCAAGCACGTCCACTGCTCTGCCATCATCCATCCACCTGGTTACATCCTCATAGAAGGTTATCAGGTTGGTCAAACATGACTTCCCCTTTGTCAAACCATGCTGACTGCTCCCAATGACCTTCTTGTCCTTGGTATGGCTAAGCACAGTGCTGAGCAGAAGCTGCTCCATTGTCTTTCAGGGGCTGGAGGTAACGCTGACAATTCTTCAGCCTCAGAATTCTTCACAGATGGCATCTTTATCTGCTATTTCTCCTTAGCAATAGAAGTATGTGAATCATCAGATCTACAGGTCCCACAGCCCTGCAAAAATAGCTCCAAAAGCTGGTGAGCCTTGCTGGTCCATGCCAAGTTAACTTGATCCCCAGGCGGGGTGAGGAAGGCATATTCCCTCCTGCCCTGCAGGCTGGGGGTATGTGCAGCCTGCATCTGTAAAGTGTGAGCATGAATTTGCTTTCCAGGATGGACTTTCTAGGGATGCACTCTAGGACGGAAAACGCCTTTAATGTGTATCCCACAGATTCCCACAGCTGTACACAGCAAGCTCTACTGACCTTTCATATTTGAAAAGTCATGGCAGGTGGTGAAGTTGTTGCTGGCTGGAAAAAGGCAAACACAACATCCATCTTCAAGAAGGGAAAAAAAGATGACCCTGGGAACTACAGAGCACTCAGTCTCACCTCTGAGCCTGGCAAGATCCTGGAGCAGATCCTCCTGAAGGCTCTGCTAAGGCAAATGGAAAACAAAGCAGAGGTGATTGGTGGTACCCAGCATTGGCTGCACCGAGGGCAGGTCATGACTGACTAATTTAGTGGGTTTTTTTAATGAAGTCACAGCAACATTAGACAAGGGAAGAGAACTGACATCATCTACCTGGACCTAAGTAAGGCATCTGACTCTGTCCCACAGGACATCCTGGTCACCAAACTGGAAAAACATGGACTGGATGTGTGGAGCACTGCTGGGTAAGGAACTGGCTGGATGGTGGCACACAGAGAGTGGTGATCAAGGGCACAATGTCCACCTGCAGACCAGTGCCAAGTGGCTCCCTCAGGGGTCAGTGCTGGCACCAGTGCTGTTTGACATCTTTGTCAGTGCCATGGACAGAGGAATCAGTGCAGCCTCAGCAAGTGTGCAGCTGGCACCAAGCTGTGTGGCACAGTCGNGTGAGAGTGGTGAGACACTGGCACAGGTTGCCGAAGGAGGTTGTGGCTGCTCCCTCCCTGGAGGTGTTCAGGACCAGGTTGGATGAGGTCTTGAGTGACCTGTGCTAGTGGGAGGTGTCCCTGCCTATGGCACAGGGGGGTTGGAACTGGATGAGCTTTGAGGCCCCTTCCAACCTAAAGCAGTCTATGAGCTTTGAGGTCCCTTCCAAACTAAAGCAGTCTTTGACCTGCTTTGTTCATTTGTGGTCTACATAGAAGTTCCATTGCTGCCTTTATCTCTAATTCCAGCTGTTTCCTCTGTGGTCTGAGTGATTCTTTTGCCCCACTAGGCCTTCTTCACATCTCCTACTCCCACAGTGCCAGCACTTTTCCACCACATCTCCATATTGCTCAAATACTTTCTCCCCTGCTAAAAGAGAAGACAAGTCCACTAAGAAATAACATTACTGTAGCTGGTATGCAGCTACCAACACATCACCTGGCTGCTGTGGGTCAGCATAAAAAACAGCTGCCTTCTTGTGAGGACGCATTGGTCTTGTCTGCTTCCACACTTGTACTCTTGAAACTTGCAAGAATTGATCTCTGAGAGCTCTGCCTTCTTATGAATTTCAGCCAAAATTTGCAACTAAAGTTAAAGGGAAAGGAATGACAGAGAGAGATGGATGCAGATATCTAAGGGCTCACAAAAAGCTCATTTCCTTAGGCTAACTCAGTTTAATTTGGTGATGTGGGACCACTTCACAGGTTTTCTAGGATTCTGTAAGAACAATATGGAGGCTATTAAAAGTTCATGAGAGAAAAAAAAGGAAAAAAATACACACAAAAATATATCAATCTTTTTATTTTAGAAATTATCAACAGTTTTTATGTTGTTCTGTCTCTAGGGTTTTCTCAAAATGGTCAATGTTCTGCAAGTCTGTCCTAGGTAGGAAAAAAACCCTAATTACATCTGTAGAGTTACTGCTACTTCATTAGTAATGGTTTACAGAATGGACAGGCTAAGAGAAGGGTTATGGGACCCTCAATCTCTTATTTCTTCTGGGTCTGCATCAGTGTAACTTTCCCCTTTCATCTGAACAACCGAAGGCAGCCAGCTCAGCATGCAGAATTAGAGAGGCTACAGCCTTCTTTAGGAGCAGCTTTTAAAAGGCAATGTGGCCCCCAGCTGCCTGTGTGCAAAGGGGCAGAGAAACACCTGTGGACTGCTGACTCCCTGTTAACACACAGAGTGTGCCAGCAAGTACAGTTTTGAACTGACTGCAAGTCTACCTCATGGGTGGGTGACAAGGGCTGCATCATGTATGTAACTCCAAAACCCATCCAGCTGAACTGATCCAAATCTCTTGGTGGCCTGGCTTTTTTAATTTTGAAGTTTAATACCTTTCAGCATAGTGTGATTATCCCAAACCAGGGCTGCTCTTCTCTGTGGAGCAGTATAGGTCAGACTGATGCTAAAACTCCCTCCTAGAGAGATGCTGTTGAACTTCCACTGGAAATAGCTGCACAGCTATTTAGAAGCTACATTAGAAATAATAATGGGAAGTGGGTGTCACACAAATAAATTAGGTTAAGGTCAACAGAAACATTTGTCCCACGGTATCCAAAGAGAGGGTGAAGAAAACCTGAATAAAGAGAGTGCTGTCTAGGCCAGGTATCAGGAGAACAAAAGTGACCAATTAAAGCCTATCTTTAGAGCACCACTAAGTGGGGCCATGCCTTCCGTGCCCACTGACTCCATGAAGGAGCTGCCAAGATGTACAGAACAGTTTTGCTCAGGTGATAGTAGAAGCTGTCTGCTGCTATTCCTGAAAATGACCACAGCCAGAGGGTTTTCTTGTTTTTCTGACTATTAATGTGGACTCATGGAAAGAAGAAGGAAAATTAGCTAAAAAAGTAAGCATGTCAAGTCAGGGCTAACTGAGCACTAAAGATGAAGCCAACAGCAACTACCTCTGCCAGGCTGCAAAAGAACTTCTGTTGAGGGCTAAAACTCCCACTCAGCTAGACCCATTTCCAGTCAACAATGCAATTTCTGCTGGGAACCTTTTAATCTGCTCCTCCCAACATCCTTTCCTTGACTTGCTCTTTATTTTATACTCTTGGCTGCTATCTCTGATCTAAGCCCAAGGCCTATAAAAAGTAAACTTCAATTATCTACTCTCTGTGAGCCTTTGACACTTCTGTTGATACAATTTGCATGTCAGGACATTAATTACATTATCTAACGAACGACGCTGTGATTTCTAGCAGTAGTGTGGACATCAGCTCTGTTGTTAATACATGATCCTTTTCCCCATGCAGTTTGAGACTTCCTTGTAAAGGTAAAAGATCTGGAAGTGATATCTCTCATCTTCTAAAGAGCAGACAGGAAACTGAAATTTCATATTGCTCAGTGTGAACTAGTACCAGAGGCTGTAATTTATGACAGTCAACTCTTTGCCTTATTAAATACCTGGCAGGCTTGGTGTGTGGCAAGACCTCTATGTTCCTGTGGTGTGTGTTATTGTTATGAGGTGACAGCTAAGCTTAAGTTTACAACTCAGTAGTGGCCACTTGCATAAGAGGCTGCCAATAGCAGCATCAATTATTAATATTGCCTGACGTGTTCTTGGGAGGAAAGAATCTCCAACGTTTCCATGCTTCAGGGCACAAGCCTAATGTTTTCAGGGCTACCTATATTGTCAGTGAGGTGTTTGCGAGATCCCTGGGGAAAATAACTGCCCATGTGGTAGTAATATGCCAAGGACAGAATCGGATTGTGATCTCCGATGTGATGGAGAAAGAGATGAACAGGAGTGCCACGAGAGCAGCAGAGCTGGATGGTCAGATGGAACCTAAGGTAGAGAAGTCCTTTCACACAGATGGAGGTGAAGAATGTGTGTATGAGATACTGTACCACCTGTGTACAGCCACTCCGTGCCGAGGGCTCCAGCTACAACAGAGGGTGTCAGGCTGCAGCGTACAGACACAGGGAGCCCAAATCAGTTTGAGCAGAAAACCTGCAGTCTAGAGAGCTCCTTCTGAGCAGAAAACCTGCAGTCTAGAGAGCTCCTTCTCAGCAGAAAACCTGCAGTCTAGAGAGCTCCTTCTCAGCAGAAAACCTGCAGTCTAGAGAGCTCCTTCTCAGCAGAAAACCTGCAGTCTAGAGAGCTCCTTCTGAGCAGAAAACCTGCAGTCCAGAGAGCTCCTTCTGAGCAGAAAACCTGCAGTCTAGAGAGCTCCTTCTGAGCAGAAAACCTGCAGTCTAGAGAGCTCCTTCTGAGCAGAAAACCTGCGTTCAAGAAGGTCCCTCTTCAGAAAAAACCTGGAGTCTAGA
>WBNM01042952.1:71872-85354 GCA_013399055.1 Ramphastos sulfuratus
AGAGAGCTCCTTCTGAGCAGAAAACCTGCAGTCCAGAGAGCTCCTTCTGAGCAGAAAACCTGCAGTCTAGAGAGCTCCTTCTGAGCAGAAAACCTGCAGTCCAGAGAGCTCCTTCTGAGCAGAAAACCTGCAATCTAGAGAGCGCCTTCTCAGCAGAAAACCTGCAGTCCAGAGAGCTCCTTCTCAGCAGAAAACCTGCAGTCTAGAGAGTTCCTTCTCAGAAAACCTGGAGTCTAGAGAGCTCCTTCTGAGCAGAAAATCTTCAGTCTAAAGAGCTCCTTCTGAGCAGAAAACCTGCAGTCTAGAGAGCTCCTTCTCGGCAACTGCCTTTCTTGAAAGTCTCCTTGGCAATGTGTTTAGGTTTCTTTGGTCTGTAATGGAAGTGTAATGTGTCCTATTCAGCTAAAGCTCCTCTATTTCAGTTAAGTGCAAATAAGGTTGCATAAAGGTTAAAGCCCAGTGTTTGTGAAGGGGAAGACTAATTCCGTGCTAAACTTGTCATGCCAGGCTAGATGGACAGGCTTAAATTGGACTTGGTTTGTGAGTAGACTCTGACTATGACTTGTATCTTGAATTGACATGGGACTAACAAATGTTGCGTTATGAATTTGGCAATTTTAAAACTCTTACAAGAGCCAGCAGTGATCAAAGAGAATTTGAATCTGACGTTTTGGCATCACTGCTGCAAGTCCCTGGCTGGAGCCGGTTCTGTACAGCTGAGGTTCTGCGGCTGCTCAGTGAGGGCAGCGAGGCTGCTGAAGGGTCTGAAGCACAGGACCCATGAAGAGCCTCTGAGAGAGCTGAAGTTGCTCAGCCTGGAGAAGATGAGGCTGAGGGGAGGCCTCATTGCTCTCTGCAGCTACCTGAACGGAGGTAGGGGCGAGGAGAGGGAGGCCTCTTCTTGGTCTCAAGTGACAGGACTATAGGGAATGGTTAGAAGCTGTGCCAGGGGAGGTTTAGGCTGCTTATCAGGAAAATGTTTCTTCACAGAGAGGGTTCTCAAACACTGGAATGGTCTGCTCAGGGCAGTGGTGGTCACTGTCCCTGGGTGTGATGAAGCAGAGTGGACCTGGCGATAGGGAGATGGTTTAGTGCTGGGCTGAGGACAGGACTGGATGATCTCTTCCAGCTGAATGCTNCGCCCGCCCCTCCCGCCGCGGGGCGGCCCTGGCCCCGGCTCTGGCTCTGCCCGGGCGGCGCCCACCGCCTCCTGCTCCGGGCCCAAGCGGGCGACGAACGCGGCCTCCGGGCGCACGGGCACGGTAAGGGCGCGGTGTCGGTGCGTGCCGCCGAGGCGGGTAGGACGGGCGCTGACAGGCAACCCTGGGAGGGAGACAGAGAGAGGAAGAGGGTGAGCGGGCAGCCAGCCGGCGAGGGGGCATGGGGCTCCAGAGCTGCCCGTCCCTCCAGTAACCGCTGAGGTGTGCCGGCCGGCCCCGGGGTGACGGGGATGGGGGTTGCCCNACGTTTTGGCATCACTGCTGCAAGTCCCTGGCTGGAGCCGGTTCTGTACAGCTGAGGTTCTGCGGCTGCTCAGTGAGGGCAGCGAGGCTGCTGAAGGGTCTGAAGCACAGGACCCATGAAGAGCCTCTGAGAGAGCTGAAGTTGCTCAGCCTGGAGAAGATGAGGCTGAGGGGAGGCCTCATTGCTCTCTGCAGCTACCTGAACGGAGGTAGGGGCGAGGAGAGGGAGGCCTCTTCTTGGTCTCAAGTGACAGGACTATAGGGAATGGTTAGAAGCTGTGCCAGGGGAGGTTTAGGCTGCTTATCAGGAAAATGTTTCTTCACAGAGAGGGTTCTCAAACACTGGAATGGTCTGCTCAGGGCAGTGGTGGTCACTGTCCCTGGGTGTGATGAAGCAGAGTGGACCTGGCGATAGGGAGATGGTTTAGTGCTGGGCTGAGGACAGGACTGGATGATCTCTTCCAGCTGAATGCTTTTCTGTGACACTCAGGACAACTCACCCTCTTACCTACCCTAACCAACTGCAGCCAACCTCTTCGGCAGGCTGGGAGGGATTTTTTGAAAGCAGGCAACTCTTTGCCCGCTTGTCGAGGCAGGCTGGCAGCTGAGGGTCACCGAGATCCTGTTTGCCACAGCACTTCCCCTCAGCCTTGCATATTGCCTCACTTCAGCGCTAAACACGAAGACCCGATCCACCTCTAGGAAGGCGGAGGGGAGCGCCAGGCGGGGCTCGAAGACCCAGGTAAGGCCGCAGGAAGCTCCGGGAAGGGTTCTCGGCGCGGACCGCCGCGCGCTGCGAGCAGCCTCGTGCCCGGGACGGACCATGGGCCNGGTAAGGGCGCGGTGTCGGTGCGTGCCGCCGAGGCGGGTAGGACGGGCGCTGACAGGCAACCCTGGGAGGGAGACAGAGAGAGGAAGAGGGTGAGCGGGCAGCCAGCCGGCGAGGGGGCATGGGGCTCCAGAGCTGCCCGTCCCTCCAGTAACCGCTGAGGTGTGCCGGCCGGCCCCGGGGTGACGGGGATGGGGGTTGCCCCGGTGGCACCCTCCTAGCCCTCCCTCCCCAGCTGCACTTTCGGTTTCGCGCGGGGTGCCGCGGAGCGGCCCCTGGGCCGTGGCCGCCCCACTCCCCCCTTACTCGGCTCCCTTCTCACCCCACCCTTGGGGGTCCGCGCCCCGGCTGCCGCCCCGCCGGCCGGGGGGCTTTGGGGGCGGTGGCAGCAGCGGGCGGTTCCCGGCTGCTGTCAGCGTAAACACGGCCCTGGGGCTAGCGCGGCCTGGCGGGCCGGGCCACGCAGCCCCTCCCGGGCCGCAGCGGTGGTGGGGCGGTGGCCGGGGCAGCGCCGCGGGGGCAGCGCCTTGTTTACACAGGGCGTCGGGAGAACATGGCAGCCCGGGTGTGCTGGCCGCTGTCATGCGTGCTCGCTCCTCCCGTGCTGGCGGAGGGGCAGCCCCGCGGGGCCTGCAGCCTCCCGCCCCGGCTTCAGCTGCGCACCCTCCCTTGGCCCGAAAATCGCCCAGCGCCCTGCTCCGCCTGCACCCTGGCTAAGGTCTGGCGTATTTTTGATTATACTTTACCGTGGCCGTAACGTGTTGTGTCAGGTTATCTCGGGTGTGCCTGTTTGTCTGTTACCTTTTCGAATGTGTTCCTTCGTATCTCTTTTTCCCTCACTTAAATAATTCACTTCATTCTTCATGTTCACTCCCTTATGACTAGTCACTGTCATCTTCCTTGTGACTTGTTTTTAACCGTCTAAGTTCTTCAGCACAAACGGCTAAACCTTGCCAACTGTCAGTTTAGAAGCAGTTTGTGAGGAGGGTTCTCTATCGGCCGAGTTCACCTCTTGTCATGCTTTCAAGCTGTCTCTCTCCCATGTGGTGCTGATAATGATTCTTTTTTGTGCCATTTAATGCTAAAGCTTTTTGGCACTTCGTGATCAGTGTGTGAGAGCTTCCTAGTCACTCCAGACAGCATGAAATGAAATTGAGCCCAGGGATAGAGTACAAGCATTAAAGAATTCTTGAACTCATAAACCAAACACTCTAACAATAACATTTCAGAGAAATTCAGGTAAATGAGATGGAATGTTTTGTGCCGTAACTTTGAAATGAGACAAAAGTGTGGTCACCAATTTGGGGAAAGCAAGGGTGATCTGAAAATCACTATAACAGTGTCTGTTACTAGGGTTATTTTGGAAACTGCATCTCCTCGAGAGGGGATGTGAAGCTGTCCTTCATGGAGTGCTGTAGGAGACTCTGGGTCAGCGACTGTAATCACACCACTTTATTTCAAGGATCCGAATGAAATTAAATATAAATCTGCAAAACTGTAACAGGTCTTATCCAAGATATTCTGCCTCCCTCTCCCCTCACTCGGTCTCTGAACGTGGACAGGATCACTTCTTAAGTGAGTTCTGGGAACAGGATGCTTACTTTGTATGGTGCTTTCAGTGCCATGCTCTTTCCTTCTCTTGGATTTCAGTAGTATCTGCTTCAGAAGGTCCTTAAACTGAACAGTCAGATAAACCTTTCAGGGGCTTTACCTTCATAAAGCTGTCTGCTGTCTTTTAACTTAGACATCGAGGGTATGCTATGGAAATGAATGGCCTAGTTTGTGTGCCCTGCTTCCTTTAGTGTGTGTGCCGGGTGGGTGGGTTGGTTGGTTGGTTTGATTTGGTTTACACTGGCACTCTTACCGTTTCATTTCATCCCTCTTTGCTCTGCTCTTTGACTATGTAAAACGGAGAATAATTGCTCCCTACTCTGCCCTGTTGGGCTGTGGAAATGGTGTCAAAGACCAGCAACTGACACCCTGGAAGAAGTGCCTGGTACAAAGCGGGGTAGGTGTGTGAGCTT
Organism: Ramphastos sulfuratus; assembly: GCA_013399055.1. Lineage (NCBI taxonomy): Eukaryota > Metazoa > Chordata > Aves > Piciformes > Ramphastidae > Ramphastos > Ramphastos sulfuratus. The sequence continues at coordinate 76,189 of WBNM01042952.1, forward strand.
TCCATCAGACGGAAGAGAAGGTTTCAGGGGATCTTTAAATAGAGAGCAGTGGGACCAGAACCTGCTAATAGGATGACATACAGGAAGGTCCAGAGAAAGCTCGCCGTGGCCACAGAGCCTCTTGCAGCACGTTAATAGTTTTTAAGTAATTATAAGCTTACATGTTTTGGGGCTCTTCAGCTTTAGCTGTTGGGGTTTCAGAGCAAACTTTGGATTGTCAGATTACTAAATCAAATACTGGTGGGAGGAATTCAGCTGGTTTCTTTACTAGCTTTGGTGCATCACTAATTTGATCCAATGTGCCAACTTCTGTGTGTTCAGCAGTAGAATGATCACCTTGTTGTATGGGAACTTGGGAAGTGTGATGCGGCCAGGACTGCTTGCTTTGGCAGTTTCTCCTTCTGATTTCCTTTTCTGTAACTTCTAGTGATTGGTGTAATTTATGAGATGCTATAAATTGCATTGGTTGTCTGGTTCATTCCTCTCCTATTGTGGGTGCAAATATTTACTTTGTATCCTCTTTTGGAGCTCATTCTTTATCTGTTTACAAGTTCAATTCTTATTTTTTCACTATCAACTTGCAGTGACTTCATTTTTAATTTTTTTTTTTAAACATATGCTGGATTAAAAAAAAAAAGGAAACCATTAGTTCACCATTACTTCTACAGATGCAAGTGTAAAAATCACCTGGGAAAATGTCTTTGAAAAGAAATTTCAGTTAATACTAATTTTTTTTTTACAGTGTGTGCGCTGTGGTTTCTATGTATTGGAGTGATAGTGACATTTGCTGGTGTGTTTGAGGTGCTGCCTATGAAAGCCCACCTTTGTATTCTTAGCAGCCTTGTTACAGTTGATGGGTTTCTGCCATGATCTTGGTCAGTGCATTTCTTTACGTGTAGCTAAAGCTAGCTTGTTTATCTTCTTTTTTTTCTGATTACACCAAAGTAAGACCTTTTAGAAAAAAATGTTGTGCATGATGCTACTGCTGGCTGCAGTCGCGCTTTTGTGGTTGCATCTGTGCAGGTACCCACATAAATCTCTTCTCAGGATTTGGGATGCCAGCTGAGTAAAAGGGGGATGTTGTTCCAAGTATTTCTACAATTTCTTCTGAGTGCTATGGGAGCAGCTGCCTCTGGGCGCTGCAGCCCAGTCTTTGGCATGTTTGTCTTGTTAATCGTGTGTGGGTACAAGTGTGTGCATCTTGGTGGTGAAATGGAAGTGTACTAAAACCATCTGCAGATTTACATTGGGAATCAGGACCTTGTCACACTCTACTTGAAGGGAAGTTGTAGTAAGGTAGGGGTTGGTCTCTTCTCCCAGGCAACTTGTGACAAGGCAAGAGGGCGAGGACTGAAACTGTGCCAGCAGAGGTTTAGGTTGGATGTTAAGAAGCACTTCCTAACAGGAAGGGTAATTAGACACTGTAATGGACTGCCAAGGGAGGTGGTAGAGTCAGGATTCCTGGAGATGTCTAAGGAAAGATTGGGCGTGGCACTTAGTGACATGGTCTGGTCAGCATGGTGGTTTTAGGTCATAAAGCTGGACTTTATCTCAGAAGTCTATTCCAGCCTCGATAATTCTGTGAAGTTCCCTTTGAGTCTGGCTTAGCAGAGGTGATGCTGCTATCCTTTCCATGTTGCATATTCAGATTTTAGTTTTGATTCTGTTGATCTGTATCTTAGCTTCTCTGTTAACCTTATAGGTGATTAGGCACAGGGCATAGATTTAAGATTCTGGATTTTGTGGAATCACAGAAACATCCAGGTTGGAAAAGCCCCTCAGGATCACCAAGTCCAACCTATAACTGCTACTCTGTGAGATTCATGTTAAACCATATCCTCAAGCACCACATCCAAACCACCCTTAAACACATCCAGGGTTGGTGACTCCACCACCTCCCTGGGCAGCTCATTCCAGTGCCTGACCACTCACTCTGCAAAAAACTTGTTCCTAATGTCCAATCTAAACCTCCCAAGTCTCAGCTTGAGGCCATTCCCCCCTTATCTCTCCAGTTACCTGTGAGAAGAGACCAGCAGCAGCCTCTCCACAATGTCTCTTCAGGTGGTTGTAGGAGTTACTATATGTTTGTCATAGTTGTGATTTGCTGTTTTTTAAAGCTTCTCTGGTAGCTGTTGAAAACATGAGGACCATTTGGATGTCTTGTCAACAGACACTCAGGTACATCCCATCAGCTGAACAAATGTGCTATTATATGTGTGAATAAGCTGTTTGGTACTTTGCAGCCATTATGACAGGTGCTCTGTAGCCTCTGAAGACCTACATATTGTAATTGATCTCGACCAGTGTAAATTATCAAAAACTTGAGTGTGCTGTGGTGGCTTCAAGATTCAGTTTCAATTGTTTGGTTTTTTTGGTGGGTTTTGTTTTGGTTTTGTTTTGAATTGGACCACCTAGACTTATTTTTGTTTTCCTATGAGATATGTATAAAAATAGTGGATGATGCAGCAGTGCTCTTTTCCCTGTTGTGAGGGATAGTCCAGATGTTTCAGAACTAGTTGCTCTCTGCATTTTCCATGGTGAGGAACAACAGGAATAAATCTGATAAACAAAGTATATCTTGCTGTCATTTGGCCTTTTTGTCTTAGCCTTGGGAAATGTGAATTTTGGAAGTGATATCTGAAAATGGCCAGGCAGCCTTTTCCTTTTACAGAAGTCAAATTAGTTATGACTTGCTAGGAAGAGGGTGGGGAATAGATTCAGCATTCTACTGAAATTTGAGGGAGAAGCAAAAAGGCTCCCACAAGGACACAGTGCTTAGGGAAAGGGAAGAAGGAAAATGCTTAGCTGGTTCCTTCCAAATGGGGATTTGTGGGAATCTCGCATACAGTGTGGGGTGTGTCTGTGCATCTGTTGTAACTTAGAACCTCTAAACCAGACTGAACTGAAGCTCTTGCATTGTTGACCAGTGGGTTTGCCTTTTCCCCACCCTGTCAGGCTTTGGAAAAGGTTGCTGAATAGCAAGATTCATAGCATGGACTTCAGATGCTGTTATATAAAGACCCTGAGTCTTTCGTTTATCCCTTGCCTGGACTGTTCTCTGGCATCAACTTAAATGCTCTTTTGTTACAAGGACAGTATCTTTAGCATCTCAGTCTTCTATATATTTTCCCCTATAAGGTTCTTACTGCCTATAGATTTCTCCTGGGACTGGCAAATGAGGATTATCATTTATGTTTCTCCATTACCTTATTGTCACTTCTCTAGGTAATTCATAATTCACGTAGAGATAAATCAGCTCAAAAACCATCTAAACTCATTGTAACCTAGGAGACAGAAATAGCTGCTTTTTGACATAATCTGCTGTACTACACAGTATTAAGTGTTTTCAGTTGCTACAATTTGGCAGCTGTTTGGCCACCTGTCGGGGATTATAGTACATAAAATTCAAATGTACAGTGCACATGATCTAGCATGTGATTATTTATTTGCATTAATACACTACATAAGAGCCAAATTAGCTCTGTAACATGCTGAAGCTATGCAAAGGTACTGTATGAGGCACTATATGTCCTTAAAAATCTATACAAATCTGCCTTGCAAGAATGCTGATGTTTGAAATAGGCTGGAGGCTTTGCTTCCAAATTAAAATACAAGTTCTGTTCTCTGGACTTCTCTTTTGCATTCTGATTGCTTGCCAAGACTTCTAGTGTGGATGTAAATGGAAAACTGTAGAAAAGGAAAATATATTTTACTTATTTTTCAGTGAGAGTGATGATTTTTTTTCCTTTCTGATTGTTTATTTTAATGTATTCCTAAGAAACTGTTTATGTCCTTTGCATATTTCTGCATTTAGAGACTTTTGAAATGTGGTGATTGGGAGGTAGACCAGGAATAGGCTTCTTGGGCTAAAAGCCTTGGGGAGTAATAGGTATGTATGACTCCAAGGATGCTTGTTAAAGGCTTCCGAGCATGGCTCTTGTTTGGGAGGCAGAGATCGTTGCTTTTTTTTTTTTTTTTTTTTTTTCCCCCCACCAAGGAGACTATTGATAATCAAAAAGTGGTGCTGGCTTTACAGACGGAACAGTGGACAATAAAGGATCACTGTGTTGGTGTTTTTTTGTGCTATTACAAATGAAATATTTTTAGACACGAATCACGCTTTCTCATGTCAAGCTGATTGCCAGTGTGAACAAAAAAAAAGCCTTAATTTTTACTCTAAACTGCATATATCTTTTTCCTTTCCTTTGGAATATATCTTGTGCGTACACTGCTGCTACTAGGACAATTATTTAAGATCGTCTCCTGTTCTTCAGTTTTGTTCATGAGGATTAATTGCCTAGAAATCTGCTTTCAGAATTCATTCACTTTTTTGTGTGTAAGGGTGAAAACCATGAGTATCTTATTCTTTGTTGTTGGGGGTTGGTTGGTTCGTTTTCGTTTGGTGTGGGTTTTGTTCTATGGTTGGTTGTTTTTTGTACTTTGTATCTACAAACTTTGTGCTAAGCTGGTATGGCAAGATAAATGCTGCCTCTCTGACCATGCTCTTACGGTGAAGGATCCCTAATACCTTGACAAGTGAAACTTGTACGTGAGTTTTTGCATGGTATTTTTGTTGACTTTCTCAATGAATTGACATCCAGCGGTGGAAACAAGTAATTGTAACTTTGTATTACTGAGATACCTAAGCTGTTGTGTCTGTAAAGATTTCCATGGCCTTAGGAATCCCAGTTCCGCTGCACGAGGCTGAGCTAGCTTTTCCCTGCATGTGCCGGATGAGTTCAGTTGAAGCTGGCTGCCTGTTACTAGAAAGTAGGCTTATGGAGTTTACCCATTGAAGTATTCATTATGTGGTGTTTTTTTTTTCCCCTTCACTATCTGTTGGAAAATCCTGTTTTCTTGCAGACCTAATGGTTGTGCTAGCTTTTGAAATGTATGGATTTTATTAAAAATATTGGGCTACATTCTGGCTTCTGTTATAGAGCATTGATCTCAGGGTAATTGATTTCAGACTGAGGTCTTAGATCTCCCATGGAATGTGTGCTTTCTGTTCTGGAGAAGCCAAAATTCTAAGTTTGCATCTTGAAGTAGTAAACTGCTCCTCACAGCCTAAGGTTTATAAACGCAGATTATTTGTATCTTCCAAAGACAGGATATGGGTAATAATATTTATTTAGAATAAATAAATAGCAGTTGTTCAGAAACAAAGCACTGCTGTTAATTTAAGGAAATTTGCAAAGATGGAAGTTATGTATCTTTATAAGTTCAATGAGTCCATAGTTTTACTCAATGAAAGCATTATGATGTGAAACTATATATATATATATATATATATATATTTTTTTTTTTTACTCAAAAGAATTTCTGTAGGAAAAAATAGAATAGTTTTTATTTCAAAGAAAGCTGCAGAAATGAGGAATTTATTTGTGGGATGGATATTGCATATGCATTGCTTTAAAAAGGCACTATGTTTGAAGGCTTTGTGCAACACTAGGTTTGTGAAATGACTAGGAAACTAGGAGAATAAAGAAGTAAATATAATTAAAAAAAACCCCTTCCTATTTAATAAGAAAACAGTAACTTTAGAAGAGCCATGCTAATTCACATGTATATTTCAAAAAAAATATGTGATGCTTGACCTCAGTGAGATACTTACTCTTTCAATCAATGGAAAATATCTAAAGCTATTACTTGGTTTTAGAATTGTGTGAAATTTAACAAATTCAATGAATTTAACTGAAATGGCATTATTTTAGTGTTAAAAGGTGGTGTGGAACTTGTGTTGCGTGGCAGTAGTCATGGTTAACTTTACCAGGGTCAGCACATTCTGTCACATCTGTTGTGTTCGCTGATGACCTTTTCAGAAGTGGAGATGGAGCGTGCAAAGGCTTTCATGAATGCTGTAAGGCTTTTAAATGTTAACTGTGCAAATAACTTACTTTAAACTATTTTGTGTTTCAGCCACCTCTGCCCAGCTGTTTAACAAGCAACAGATTGTGAATGTAAGCCTTTGATAACCTCATCAATGCTATCAGCATTACTGTCTTCAGGATAAATAACAGCTCTCAAGTCATCTTCAAGGGATGCACCATGACATCAGCAGTGATAGACACTGGAGGCCCTGGCCTGGAGTTTGACAGCAATGGAGTAAAAAAGCAAGAGGTTAGAAAAAAAAATAGCATTATTTGCTAACAAACTTTACACCTTTTCATTTGAAAGAACGATTGATTCTGAGCTTGCTGTGAAAGCAGGTGAAATGGACTAGAGCTCATTCTGTGAGGAGGAAGAGAGCAGCCTGTTTTTTAAATATCTTTCATTAGAAGGTTTTATTATCACAGAGAAGTTGAAGCAGTAGGTTTTGAAGTCTGCAATGCAACTGTAGACTGGATTTACAAAATTAAACTCCCTATCTCAAGCGTGTCTCGAGGTATTGAGTGAGATGAGCAGAACAATACAAGTATCTTTTCCAGGACTAACCAACATGACATACTTGCTTGTATTTTCCATTTTAATCAACAAATAATAAGTGCATTGTGCTATTCTGTAGCTTGTGGCAATTTGAATGTGGTAGGATTCCGCTTCTGCAATGCTTGAACAGATTAAATGTGCTGTTACAGACAGTTTGATCCTTAAATAAGTAGAGGTACACATATGGGCTTTGAAGTAGCCAGTTCTTTTGTAATCGCTTACTTAATCTAAAACATGAGTGGTCATAAGATACAGGTCAGATGTAGGTATGTTGCAGTGCACATGCAAAACCTTGATTACATTTTCTGGAGTAAAGGCAGAAGAAACATTTCACAGAGCTGAATGTCTTATTACAAAAGAGCAAACTTTCTGATTGTCTTGAAACTGATGCTTTAAATTTTAGATGCTTAAAGCCAGGAAAATACCTTTTGAAATTCAGGAAGGTCCTTTCGGTGAAGCTGTCTTCTTTTTTTTTATTAATCTCTTCCTTGAAGAGAAAATGTCCTTAAAAATCTTCAAAATTATGATAATTGTTCCATAAAATATGTAAGAGCATAAGAGGGCAATACTGATACAGAGTTCAACAGTGCAGCATTTAGAGTGTGTTTGTTTTTTTTGTTTTGTGTTGTTTTTTTTTCTTTCTATAGGAAAATGAGCCAGTCTCTGAATTCCCAGCTGTGATCGTGGAGCCAGTTCCTAGTGCCAGACTAGAACAGGGATATGCTGCTCAGGTCCTGGTTTATGATGATGAGACTTATCTGATGCAAGATGTAGCAGAGGAACAAGAAATTGAGACTGAAACTGTGGAAACAGGTAGACTTACTACATATATTACCTTTTTTAATGAGATTTTCTTAACTTTTTAAGCCTTTGAGAAATGTGGCTTTGTGTTTACTCACACGAGTATGGAGATCCTGACCTGAATTCATATCTGTTTGCTCTAAACTTACTTAGCTTCAGTAGTGACAGGGTTGAGGTTTGGCAGGTGGAAGTGTCACCTTAGGTTCAGATTACCTCATTGTACCATGTTTGGGTACCAACTTCTCAGAAGGAACAGGCAAGGAAGAAGAGGTGGTGGAGCTGTCCTCTGTGTTAGGGACACATGTGAAAGCATGCAAATTAATGAAGGTGATGATAGGGTTGAGTCCTTATGGGTAAGAATCAGGAGTAAGACCAGCAAGAGGTGGTGGAATCTGTTCTAGACCACCCAACTAGGATGCAGAAGTAGATGAATATTTTATAGGCAGTTGAGAGAGGTCTCAAAATCTCTACCCCTTGTTCTTGTGGGAGACTTCAACCTCCCTGATGTCTGCTGGAAATACAACACAGCAGAGAGAGAACAGTCCTGGAGACTCCTGGAATGTGTGGCGGAGAACTTCCTGACACAACTGGTGAGGGAGGCAACCGAGGAGGGGGCTCCTGGACCTGCTTCTTGTGAACAGGGAAGAACTTGTGGGGGAAGTAAAGGTTGGAGACCATTTGGGGCTCAGCAATGATGAGATGGTTGAGTTCTCTACCCTTGGGAAACAAGGAGAGGGGTTAGTAAAAATGCCACCTTGAATTTCCAGAGGGCAAACTTTGGCCTGTTCAGAAGACTGATTGACAAAGTCCTTTGGGAGGCCACCCTGAAGGATACAGGAGTCCAGGGAGGCTGCGCATACTTCCAGAGGAAGTCTGACAGGCACAGGAGCGGCTCTCCCTGTGTGCCAAAAAATGAGTGGGTGGGGAAGGCTTTGGCCTGACTGGATAGGGACCTGTGGCTGGAGCTCAAGAACAAGAGGAGAGTCTCTGGCCTTTGGAAAGGGGGGCAGGCCTCTCATGAGGGCTACAAAACTGTAGTGAAACTATGCAGGGAGAAAATTAGGAGTCAAGGCACAGCAGGAGCTCAACCTAGCTACAACCATTAAGGATAATAAGAAATGTTTCTATAATTTCATTATCAGCAAACAGGAGGCCTGGGAAAATCTCCATCCTTTACTGGATGCAGAATAAACACTGGAAACAGTGACTAAGCTGAGGAGAAGGCTGAACTGCTCAGTGCCTACTGTGTCTCAGCCTTTAGCACTGGATCCAGCAGCTCCCTGGACACCCAGCCTCAGGAACTAGGAGTCAGGAAGGGGAATCAGAACGAGGTCACCACAATAAATGAGGCAGTGGTCAGGGATCTGCTACACCACTTAGACCCACACAAGTCCATGGGGCCAGATGGGCTGCACCCAAGGGTGCTGCAGGAGCTGGCGGATGTGCTTGCCAAGCTGCTCTCCATGATTTACCTGGTCCTGGCTAATGGGGAGGTGCCAATGGACTGTAGGGTAGCCTATGAGAAAGGAGGAAGGGAGAATCCAGGAAACTACAGACTTGTCAGTGTGCCCTTGGTGCCAGGGAAGGCCATGGTGCAGGACACCTCAAGCACCATTACAGACCATATAGGGAACAACAGGGAAGCAGGCCCAGTCAGCAGGGGTTTGTGAAGGGCAGGTCCTGCCTGACCAACCTAATGTCCTTCTATGCCAAGGTGATTGTTGGATGAGGAAAAGGCTGTGGGTATTGTCTACTTAGACTGTGGAAAAGTCTTTGGCACTGCTCAACTCTTGGGACCAAACTGGCTGCTGATGGCTTGGATGGGCACAGGTCTGCTGGGTAAAGCACTGCTGGGCAAAAGGGCCCAAAGGGTGGTGGTCAGTGGAGCTAAATCCAGCTGGCAGCCGGGCACANTAATGCCCAGGTGGCACAGAAAGCC
>WBNM01042953.1:0-18781 GCA_013399055.1 Ramphastos sulfuratus
TGCTCTCCAGCCACTCTGACCACCATTGCAAACCTCACACCAAGACCAGAAGCATTCTCTACTTTTTACTTCTTCCAAACCCAGCTGCAGGGGACTGAGAGCTGCTGGAGAACCTTGTTCCTGAGGCTGGCTGGGGAGATTTTTCAGTGTGAAAACCAAAATGAGCATGATTGGGAGAATTATTTTTAATTCCACAATTCTTTGAAGCTTTGTTAAAATTGTTTTTATTTTAATACCTTTCCCTCACCCATTTTACTCTGCTGGTGGAAAATGTTTGCCTGGTTTCCCTCCCCCCACCCTGCTCCCCTTTTCCCTTATCCAAACCTTCACAGTTGTGTTGTGGCAGAGTGACAAGAGAGCTTTGAAACTGCATCAGTCTGCCAAGCTTCCAGTGCTGGGAAGATTTTGCAGGAAAATAGAGCAGTGGAAAGAAAAATTGCAAAAGGGAGGGGGGGAAAAAAAAACCAAACCAAAAAAAGGCAATTGTTAGGACTTGAAACAAACAAAAAGTATCTCTGAAAAACAAAACCAAACAAAAAACACAAAAGAAAGAACCAAAACCCCCAGAAAACCCCACAAAAAGAAATCAAATTGAAGACTCTGAATATTGTGAAAGAGAAACAACCTGGTCTGGTTTTCCACCAGGATCAGTGACAGCAGCACAGGGAGGGGATTCTGCCCCTCTGCTCTGCTCTGCTCAGCCCTCACCTGCAGCACTGCCTCCAGCTCTTGGGAACCAGCACAAGGAGGCCCTGGAGCTGCTGCAGAGGCTCCAGAGGAGGCCACCAAGATTCTGAGAGGCTGCAGAAGCTCTGCTGTGGGGCCAGGCTGGGAGAGTTGGGGCTGTGCAGCCTGGAGAAGAGAAGGCTGCAGGGAGAGCTCAGAGCAGCCTTGCAGTGCNTACCTGCCAGGGGAGGGTCTTGGAACAGAGCCAATTGATGAGAGGTCCAGGACAGAGCCACACACAGACCAATATGATCCAAGCAATGCCACTGCCAATTTATTGAATATGAAGATGCATTTATGTACCCTTCTAGCATACTGTTCAGGCCAGCCCATTACAAAAGCAATTGGTCCAAATCATTTAAGGGACAAGGTTTTGCCCCAACCAGCTGCCCCAAATCTCCCAGATACAAACCCTCATGGAATTCTCTGATTGGTCTAATTCATTTAAGGCTGAGCTGTAAGAGCCCAAGATGGTTGGTTCATTACTCTCTGTTCAGAGTGCCTCTTGTTTGCCTTAATTCCATTTGTTACTGCAGTTCTTCTGCAGGCTGCTGCAGCCTGTGTCCTTGGCTGTTCAGATAAGCATTCCATAACAAGGGTGAGAAAACTTCAGCTTACAATCCTGCAGTTAGCATAACTTGGATTTGCTCACATATCCAACTAATACAGAATATTGCCCTACAGGGAGAGCCTGGCACAGGTTGCCCAGGGAGGCTGTGGCTGCCTCCTGCCTGGAGGTGTTCCAGGCCAGGCTGGATGAGGCCCTGAGCAGCCTGTGCTGGTGGGAGGTGTTTCTGACCATGGCAGGGGCTGGAGCTGGGTGATCTTGAAGGTTCCTTCCAACCCAACCCATCCTGTGACTCCGATTCCACATTAGCAGCAATGTTTGCCCTGTTCTCTTGGGCTCTGAGGCACAGCAGCAAACCCTTCCCTCTGTGTAGCACTTCCCTGGGTTCAGTCTCTGAAGAGGACTCTGTGGCATGAGCAGTGAGTGAATTCAAGCCATCAGCAACACAGGGAACACAACCCAGGTGCTCTGCAGCTGCTTGCTTTGGCACTGGCTCACATAACATCCTTGCAGGGAATTACCTAATGTGGGGCAGAGGAGTGCAGAGTGAAGTGGGCTAAGAACTGGCTGAAGGACAGAGCTCAGAGGGCTGTGATCAGTGGTGCAGGGTCTGCTGGAGGCCTGTGGATTGAGGTGTTCCCCAGGGCTTTAAACCCCCAGGGATCAGTCTTCATCAGCAATCTGGAAGAAGAGACACAGAGAACCCTCAGCCAGTTTGCTGGTAGTACTAAACTGGGATCAGTGGCTGGCACCCATCAGCCTGTCCTGCCATTCACTGAGCCCTGGGCAGGCTGCAGAGCTGGGCAGAGGAACTTCTTGAAGGTCACCAAGGGCAAGTGTAGGGTCCTGCCCCTGGGGAGGAACTGCAGCAGGACAGGGCAGGGGGGACCTGCTGGAAATGAGCTCCACCAAAGAGGAGCTGGCAGTGCTGGGGGACAAGAAGCTCCAAAGAGCCACCAGTGTGTCCTTGTGGCCAAGAAAGCAGTGGGGCCCTGGATGCATGAAGACTGTGGCCAGAAGCTTGAGGGAAGCTCTCCTCCCACTTTGCTCTGCCCTAGTGAAGACATGTCTGGAGCCCCCAGTTCAGGAAGGACAGGGAACTGCTGGAGACAGTCCAGGGGGGGCTACAAAGATGCTGAGGGGCAAAGGCTGAGAGCCCTGAGGATGCTGAACCTGCAGAAGAGCAGCCCCAGAGGGCAGCTGAGCAGTGCTCAGCAAGAGCTGAAGGAGCTGTGGGGGGCAAGAGCCTGGGGCCAGACTCTGCTCAGTGGTGCCCAGGGCCAGCACAAGGGGCAATGGGCACAGACTGGCACCCAGGAGGTTCCATGTGAGCAGGAGGAGAAAGTTGTTTGTTGTGAGGGTGCTGGAGGCCTGGAGCAGGCTGCCCAGAGAGGCTGTGGAGTGTCCTTGTGTGGAGAGCTTCCAAGGCCAGCTGGGCACTGTGCTGCTGGGCAAGCTGCTGTGGGTGCCCTGCTGGAGCAGGGCTGGCACTGGATCATCTCCAGAGGTCCCTTCCAAGCCCCCCATGCTGGGCTTCAGAAGTTGTGTGAATGAGGCCTTGTGTAGCTAAGCTGGAGGATGAGTGGCTAAAGGCAGCCATGTGTGACATGTCTCATATCTGCTATTTTGGCCTTTGCTGGGGAGTTTCTGCTCTCCTGAGTTTGCAAGAGAGGTAGAGAAAACTTCTATGACTGTGATTTTGCTTGATGGTCCTTTGAACACCACCTACCAGCCTCTCTGTCTGCAATACTCCAGCCCTGGTTGAGCTCCTCAGCCATGTTTACTACCTGAGAGGTGACTGCAGCCAGCTGGAGGTTGGGCTCTGCTCCCTAGGCTTGGGTGAGAGGAGAGGACATGGCCTGGAATTGTGCCAGGGGAGGGTTAGGTTGGAGAGGAGGAAAAATTTCCTTGGTGCCAGAGTGGTCAGGGATTGGCAGAGGCTGCCCAGGGAGGTGGTGCAGTGCCCATGGCTGGAGGTGTTCCAGCAAGGTGTGCCCATGGCAGCTGGGGCCAGGGTTTGGTGCCCATGCAGGTGCTGGGTTTAAGCTGGGCTGGGTGATCTCAGAGGCTTTTCAACCCAAACAGTTTTGTGATCCTGCATTCAATGAGTATCACAGTATCACCAAGAGAAGCATCAAAGATCACCAAGTCCAACCCATTACCACAGACCTCGAGACTAGACCATGGCACCAACAGTATCACAGTAGTTGAGCTCTGGGTCCCAGGGAGGGATTGCTTCAGGGTGAAGACTCTTGTGAGAACTGTTTCCACAGGGATAGGATGAGGGACAATGGTTTTAAATTAGAGAATAGGAGATTTAGGTTGGACATCAGGAGGAAGTTCTTTCCCATGAGGGTAGTGGAACACTGGAACAGGTTGCCCAGGGAGGTACTTGAAGCCTCATCCTTGAAGATAGTCAAGGTGAGGCTCAACAGGGCTCTGGGCAATCTGACCTAGTTGGGGATGTCTCTGCTGATTGCAGCAGAGTTGGACTGGATGAGCTTTGGAGGTCCCTTCCAACCCAGACCATGCTGTGACTACCATTGCATGGAGCATGTCCTGACCTCCTGGCTGAGCATTACTCCACTCCCCCACACTTGCAGCCACGGCACAGCTGTTAGCTCTGTCAGCCACCTGCCAGAGCCAGCAGAGCTGGTGTGGTGCTCCAGGCAGGGGGTGAAGCAGCAGCCCAGGTATTTGCAGCTCAGCTCCCCTCTAACTGCTGTTAAGTGGAGGGAAAAAAGCCTTGGTGTGAGGACCTGTGGGGGCAGCAATTAGCTGGCACCCATTTCCAGTGGGTGCAGGGAGTGGGGCTGGTGCCTGGCTGGTGTCCCCTGACTGCCCAGGCTGCAGCAGCCAGCAGCACTCATTAGCTAGACCTCAGGGCTAATGTCTCACCTGGAGGCACACAGGCTTGGCTCCTGCTGGGCAGAGAGCAGAGCTGAGCCCTCCCAATGAAAACAGTGAGGCTGCAGCATCTCAGCCTCAGCAGGGCTTTGGACTCTTTCTTCCATACAGCCTCACAGGTGAGCTCTGTGGCAGAGGGACAGCAAATCCTGACACGTCTGAAATTCCAGCCCCCTCCCTTCCCAGCTGGGCTTCCAGCACCTGCAAGGGACAGAGGCCAGGCACCTGCCTGCCTGGGTAAACCAGAGCTCACCAGGGCACACTGGGACACATCTTGCCCTGCTGCCAAGGCCAGGGCACATGCACAGCCTGTGCCTTGCCTCGTGTGTGCCCTATGCATTCACAGGATCTGGGCAAATGTGGCACTATTGGTAAATTATCCTGGGCTTCTGCTTTTGCCCTTGGCCACCTGTTGGTCTCAGCAAGTTATTAGCACTGGCTGAGATGGTAACCAACTTGACCTGGCTACCTGGGAAGCAACAAGAGCCAAGCCAGCTGGAGCCAAGGCCTAGAGGGCAAGAGCTGATGGCATGTAGAATCATAGAATGGTAAGGTTGGAAGGGCCCTCAAGGATCATCCAGTTCCAACCCCCTGCCATAGGCAAGGACACCTCCCATTAGCACAGGTCACTCAAGGCCTCGTCCAACCTGGCCTTGAACACCTCCAGGGAGGGAGCAGCCACAACCTCCCTGGGCAGCCTGTGCCAGTGTCTCACCACCCTCACTGCAAACAACTCCCTCCTACCATCCAGTCTAAATCTCCCCTCTGCCAGTTCAAACCCATTGCCCCTTGTCCTGGCATTGCCAGACCTTGTCAATAGTCCCTCCCCAGCCTTCCTGTAGCCCCCTTCAGATCCTGGAAGGCTACTCTAAGGTGTCTTTAGGGCAGCCTCAGCACACACTGCTGCTGGGCATGGCCAAAGCCATGCGCGGTGCTGCCAGACACATGCCTGACCTGCAGCCAGTGAGCCTGAGGCTGCTCACCTGGGCACCCAGAGCTGCTCAAACCACCAAGGCAAAGCAGCTGCCTGAGTGCCATGCTGGCTGCACCCCAGCCCGAGCCACCACCACAGGCTGTGAGCTGGGCAAGCTCTGAGAGCCAAGCGCTGGAGCAGCAGAGCTGTGTGGCAGCTGGAGGCTTGGCTCTTGCACAATAAGGTATTTGTAAGAGTTAAGCAAGGTTGGAAGAGACCTCAAAGATCACCAAGTCCAACCCATTACCACAGACCTCAAGACCAGACCATGGCACCAAGTGCCACGTCCAAACCTGCCTTGAACACCTCCAGGGACGGTGACTCCACCACCTCCCTGGGCAGCCCATTCCAGTGGGGAATGACTCTCTCAGTGAAGAACTTTCTCCTCACCTCCAGCCTAAACTTCCCCTGGCACAGCTTGAGACTGTGTCCTCTTGTTCTGGTGCTGGTTGCCTGAGAGAAGAAAGCAACCTCCTGCTGGCCACAACCACCCTTCAGGTAGTTGTAGACAGCAAGAAGGTCTGCCCTGAGCCTCCTCTTCTCCAGGCTAAACAATCCCAGCTCCCTCAGCCTCTCCTCATAGGGCTTGTGCTCGAGGCCTCTCACCAGCCTCGTTGCCCTTCTCTGGACACGCTCAAGCACCTCAATGTCCTTCTTAAATTGAGGGGCCCAGAACTGGACACAGGACTCAAGGTGTGGCCTAAGCAGTGCAGAGTACAGGGGGAGAATGAGCTCCCTGCTCCTGCTGGCCACACTATTCCTGATGCAGGCCAGGATGCCATTGGCCTTCTTGGCCACCTGGGCACACTGCTGGCTCATGTTTAGGCAGGTGTCAATCAGCACCCCCAGATCCCTTTCTGTTTGCAGAGTTCAGCTGGGGTCCAGCAGCTCATGGTGTTCCCCACGGGTCAGGACTGGGTCCAGCCTTGATCAGCATCTTCCTGTGTTGATGGTACCAAACTGGAAGCAGTGGCTGACACCTACCAGGCTGTGCTGCCATTCAGGGAGGCCTGGACAGGCTGGAGAGGGAACCTCGTGGGGTTCAATGAGGGTCCTGCCCCTGGGGAAGAACAAGCCCTGCACCACTATGGGGGTGTGGAGTCTCCTTCTCTGGGGAGATTCCAACCCCACCTGGACATTGTGATCCTGGGCAAGCTGCTGTGGGTGTCCTGCTTTAGCAGGGGGTTGGACTGGATGATCTCCAACCCCCACAGTGCTGGGATTGAGGAATTTTGTGCTGAAGTTCCAGCTGCCTTCTCCCAGACTGCTGCTGAGATTTCCCAGCTTGAGCAAAGCCTGCCTGAGGGGAGTTGTCCTTCAGACCACCAGCATGGTTTATTGTCAGTGCACTGCAGGAAGCATTTTCCACCTGTACACGAGCAGCTGGTTGTTAATGCCCATCAGCACCACTGCCAGCACTTCCCACCACTGCCAACCCTGCCAGCAGCAGTCAATGACCCTGTGAAAATTAGCTCACAGCTGCCTTGCTCCAGGGAGCTGCTCTGAGCATCGCCTTCCACGTGGGCTGACGTTTCCCTCTCCACATGTCCTGGGACAGAGGTGTCCTGCTCCTCTGCCAGCATCACCCCCAGCACAGGCTGCCTCTGCTCCCACCCCAAGGCCTGCATCACTCAGCTCCATGTCAGCCTGAGGCCACCTGGCTGAGTGGTTTGGCTTTGGGTCTGGTTTTCACATTTCATCTTCCTCCAGCCAGGGAGCAATGAGCACTTTCTGCTGCCCTTCTTGGTTCACAGCTGACCACAGAGGGGCTGAGGACATGGCACAACCCTTTTGTTCTTTTGCCTTCCTGCTGATCTGAGCCTTGCTCACCTGGAAACTCTGCTCTGTGAAGGAAGGTCCCTCTGTGGTGTGGTCAGGAGAGAGGGGGAGCCCAGAACTGGACACTGATTCTTCACCTTCTTCCATGCTGCTCTCCATTTCACTCTTCTGACAGGTCACATCCCTCCCAGCACAGCCACATGCAGAGCTGAATCTGCTGCCAAAGATCAAAGAGGACAAGGAGGTGGCAGGCACCTTCATTATTTTAGGAGTTGAAAGGGATGTTTACAGCTTCCTGAGTGACGTGGTGCCTCTGAAGTAACATTCCCAGCACTTTCAGCCTTGTTACTGTCATCTCCCAGGATTAAACTTGTTCCCTTTTGATCCTTTTGTGCAATGGGATCAAAACAGAGCAGGCAAAGGTACAAACTCTGGAGGTATTTAGTCAGCACCTTGCTCCAAGCTTTTCCTTTGCTGCTGAGCTGGGGGTGAATCAGCAAATAAAGTGTGCAGACAACAATGAGAGGGAAAACATATCCTAAAGAGGCAACTAAATCATGGGGGTAACCATTGTGTGTAAGTGTGACTTGACATCCATCAGTGTGGAAGTGCTAAAGAGAATCAGAGAATGGTAGAGGCTGGAAGGGACCTCCAGAGATCATAGAGCCCAACACCCCTGCCAGAGCAGGGTCACCCAGGGCAGGGCACACAGGAACACATCCAGATGGATCTTGAAAGTCTCCAGAGAAGGAGACTCCACAACCTGTCTGGGCAGCCTGTGCCAGGGCTCCAGCACCCTCACACTGAAGAAGTTCCTCCTCATATTGAGGTGAGGGACTTGACACCCACCCCTCAGGTATCTATAGATGTTAATAACATTCTCTCTCAAGCTGCTCTTCTCCAGGCTCAACAGCCCCAGGGCTCTGAGCCTTTCCCCTTCACAGAGATGAGCCAGGCCCCTCAGAACCCTCACAGCCAACCTTGCCTCTCTTGAAGAGGGGAACCCAGAACTGGACTCAATACTCCAGATGTGGTCTCAGCAAGGCAGAGTAAAGGGGGAGGAGAACCTCAACCTGCTGGCCACACTCTTCTTAATGCATTCCCTTGGCCCTCCTGGCAACAAGGGCACATTGCTGTGCCCTCAAACTCCAGGAGGAGTGAAAGATGAAGCTGAAAGTGAGCAGGGAGCAGGGAGGTTCCCTACAGACACAGAGGGGCATTGGGCTCAGTAAAGCAGCTCAGTTTCTCTCTGCAGCCAAAGGTACACAAATTGCCTGTCCCCAGAAGTGTCATCCTCCCAGTGCCAAAACTTTGCTGGCACTGCAGAGATGGTGTGGAAGGATCTGTGAAACCTGTGAGACCACCAGAAGGGTTCTCCTTAGACCAAGCTTGTTGGCTGCCAAGGGCTCCTCCACCGAGCACCCCAAAGGGATAGGCATGCTGGGGTACAGCTCCCTGGGGCTGCATGGGCAGCTCAGAGCAGGGGGAACATCAGGGCTCTGACAAGGGGATTCAGGTGAGTGCTTGTCATGGCCTGCCAGGGTTTTCCCACCACGTGGCAGGAGAAGAGGCACGAATGACTGAGGGCACAAGTGACGTAGCGCAGGAGAAAGCAGATGGCATGGGGGTAGGATATGACCTGACCCCTTCAGGTCCAGTGCAGGCAGTAGAGCCTGAAGGGGCAGATAAAAAACCTCCCCAAATGCAGGACTCCAGCACTCTTCCCAACGGTGGCTCCACAAGAGGAAGGTGGCAGGAGTAAATCAGCCAGCACGGTGGGAAGCTGGGAAGGAGGTTTCTGGCTTAGCCTCTCAGCAAGACAGAGATGAGTGTGAAGATGTTTCTGTTGCAGCTGAGCTGTCTGCAGGAAAAGCTGAGACCAGCATGTTCCAGAGATGAACTATTGTCAGGCCAGTCCTGTGAAGTGTCCAGAGCACAGAACCACAGAATCACTTTGGATGTGAAAGCCCTTTCAGATCATCCAATCCAATCATTCTCTAACCCTACTAAGTCTGCTGCTAAACCAAATGTCTCAGCACCACACTTACACAACTTTTAAACACCTCCAGGGATGGGATTCACCTCCCTAGGGAGCCTGTTCCAGTCTTTGAGAACCCTTTCAGGGTTCCCTTTCAGGGAAAAAGTTTCTTCTGCTCTCCAAACTAACCCTCCTTTGGCACAATTCCAGGTCAGCTCCTCTCCTTCTGCCACCGGAGACTTGGGAGCAGATCCCAACCCCAGCTGGCTGCAGCCTCCTCTCAGGGAGCTGCAGAGAGCAATGAGCTCTGCCCTCAGCCTCCTCTGCTCCACACTGCACACCCCCAGCTCCTCAGCTGCTCCTCCCCAGCCCTGTCCTCCAGACCCTTCCCCACCTTTGTTGCCCTTCTCAGGACCTGCTCCAGCTCCTCAGTGTACTTCTTGCAGTGAGGGGCCCAAAGCTGAACCAGGACTCAAGGTTGGCCCTGCCAGTGTTAAGTGCAGAGGCACAATCCAGTTCCCACTGCTGACACAGCTGAGAAGCCCTGCCCTGGGACAGAGCAGCACACAGAAATGTCTGAAACCTCAGGGAGGTCCTGCAGGGTGAGGATTTCCTGACTCCAGGACACCATTTCTCACAGACAGATATCTACTCTGTCACCTTCTCCATCCTCAGAGCTGAAGGTGACTTGCAAATGTTCCTCATTCCTTTCCATTGTTGCCTCAGCAGATGCTTCCAGAGAGGCAATGAGGCAGTGCAAAGGAGAGCAGAGGCAGTTGGTGATGTGACACTTGAACAGCAATGAGGAGAAGCAATAAGTGGCTCCAAAGCTCAGTGAGGAGAACCAAGGCAGTGGCTGCAAAGCTCAGTGAGGAGAACCAAGGCAGTGGCTCCAAAGCTCAGTGAGGAGAACCAAGGCAGTGGCTCCAAAGCTCAGTGAGAAGAACCAAGGCAGTGGCTCCAAAGCTCAGTGAGGAGAACCAAGGCAGTGGCTCCAAAGCTCTCTGGCCAGCCACAGGTGGTTACAGCACTCAGCAGCCTCTCTCCAACACTGAGCAGTTCCAGCTCACAGACTGACACAGCAGACACCAAACCACAGGGCTGCCAAAAAATCCTGAGCAGAAACAAAACTCAGACCCTTAAAACATGGCAGGAGGGTAGGGGGTTGCCTGGCACTGGGTATGACAGCCCTGGTGAAACAGGTCCTCCAGGCAACCACCAGCCCAGCTCCTGCTGCAGGAGAGAGCTGCTCTGCCCTGCTGTGCTGGAGGAGTCTCTTTGCATGTTCTAGAGATAGAGAAGAATGGTTGGTGTTGGAAGGGCCCTCCAGAGCTCATCCAGGCCAACCCCCCTGCCAGAGCAAGGGCACCCAGGGCAGGGCACAGAGGGACTCATCCAGGTGGGCCTTGAAAGTCTGCAGAGAAGGGGATTCCCCAGCCTCTCTGGGCAGCCTGCTCCTGGCCTCCAGCATCTTTACACCAAATAATTTTCTCCTCATGTTGAGGTGGCACCTCCTGGGTTCCAGTTTGTGTCCATTGCTCCTTGTCCTGTCACAGGACACTGCTGAGAAGAGCCTGGCACATGATGCCTGCAGTAGGGAGATTTTCAGTGTCTCTTCTTGCAGAACACAAGCAGCAGCTGGGGACAGAGCTTTGAGCAGGACCTGTTGTGACAGGGCAAGGGGGAATGGTTTGAAACTCAAGAAGAGAGGTTGAGATGGCAGAGAAGAGAGAAATGTTTGGCCCTGAGGGTGGGGAGAGCCTGGCCCAGGCTGGGCAGAGAGGTGGGAGCTGCCCCATGGCTGGCAGCACTGCAGGTCAGGGTGTGTGGGGCTGTGAGCAGCCTGCTCTGGCTGGGGCTGTCCCTGCTGGCTGCAGGGGGTGGGCTGGAGGAGCTCTGAAGGTCCCTTCCCACCCAAAGCAGTCTGGGGTGCTCTGATTCTGTGCCTTGTCCTGTTGGCTTCCCTTGCATCGACAGCAAAGCAGCATTTGGGTCCTCTGGTGTCTGCCCATCTGCAAGGGCAGTGCCTCAGCTCAGGCTGTGCTTCTGCACAGCAGAACCTTCCTAACATGCTCAAGCTCCCAGTGGAAAGTGACCCCCACAGTTCTAGGACCAGGAGCACTTCCCTGTCACTCTTTGCCACCCAGGCTGAGGCCTGAGGCTCCAAAGCTGGCAGACCAGAGGGGGCAGACCCAAGCCTGAGCTGCTCTCAGCCTCAGCCATGAGACATCCTGCACCCCCCTGGCCTCAGGTTGCTTCTGGCCCAGCCACTGCTGCTTGGCAGACATCAAACCACTTCAGAGCAGTGTCCTGGTGACTCAGGGAACACCCTGCAGGGTGACCCCAGCTCCCCCTCCCTCTACCAGCCAGTCTTAGCTGTGACTTTCTGTGGGCATTTTCCAGCTGATATCTGAACTCCCAACAAGTCCTCCACCAGCTCCTGTCCCTCCTGGCCACCAGCTGTGGGCCCCCAGCAAACAGCTTGGCAGCCTGGGGGCCTCTACCTGCATCAGCCTGGTGCAGGTGATTTTCTGGGCAGGATTTTGGGCCCACCCTACAGACACCTGCCCAGCTGTGATCTACCTCCTTACCCAGTTACTGACCCAGGCCAGACCCACTTGAGACCTGCTTCCCACTTGCTGTGATGGCCTCTGAAGAGCAGGAAATCCATTCCTGTGACCTGGTTACAGGCATCTTTCTTTGCCCTTCTCTTTCCCATCTGTTCCTGCAGGTCACAGCACAGCAGCTGACAGCCTCCCCTTGCAAGGTGCAGTCCCTGTAAGGAAGCTCCATCTGCTGCAGCACCACAGGCACACACATAATGAGCAGAAGTGTCTTCAGTGATCACAGTCCTCACTCCCTGAAGGCAGCCATGGCTGGGAGCTCCTCTGCCTGTAGTGAAGGCAATTAGAGAATGGTTTTGTGGCTTGGAGTCCAGAAATAACTGACAAAAAGCTGCTGAAAGTTTGCCCAGCCTGAGCCTCTGATAACAGTCAGGGCTGAAGAGGAGACACAGATCACACCTCTGTGATGGGGGTACCCTGAGACCTGCAGCAAGTGTGGAGACACCTTCATGTGTATTGCAAAGGTCTGCATGTCTCTGGTGCTGGATGGAAGCCAATGGTGAGGTCTGTGCTGGGCACCAGCTGAGTGCCAGAGGCCCTCCAAAGGGAGGAGAAAGGGAAGGAGGGAGAGAGGCTGATGGGGTGGGAAAGAAACTGAGCCAGCTGGGCTGGAGAGAAGAACAATGCCATGGGCTGCAGACACAGAGACACAAAGCAGTGTGGAAGCCAAGCCCTGGTGGCACTGATGGCACCATTGGCACCACTGCTGCTGGGGGCAGGCACTGGGCAAGTCCCAGCCTGCACTCAGCAGCAGATGGGAACTGGATTCAGGAGCTGGGTTCTGGAAGGGGATTCAGGAGCACAGGGATGGGGCTGGGAGGCAGAAGGGACAGAGTCCTGCTGGGACATTGGCAGGGAAGAAGAGGCTTGGCCCTGGGCAGCCCTCAGCCTGCTCCTGAAGATGCCCTCCCTGGGCTGCAATCCCTTGTTGGGCAGCTGAGGCTCTCCTGTCCTGGCTGCTCCTCCCCACAGCTGCCAGCTCTGCCTTGCTGCCCCCCAAGGTGTGGCACAAGCCACAAGAACAGCTGCTCAGGATCACAGAATGGTTTGAGTTGGAGAAGCCCTCTGAGATCACCTGGCCCAGAGCCATCAATTCAGCACCTCCATGGCCATCAAACCATGCCCCCATGTGCCACGGCCACACTTTTCTTGAACATCTCCAGGGATGGGGACTCCAGGGGCAGCCTGTGTCAATCCCTGGCCAAAATGAGAATGAAACCACCCACCACAAACTGTCCCCATCCCCATCAGGCTCTCTCCATGCTCCATCTCTATCTGCAGTAGCTGAGCTGCACCGGAGAGGAGGAGCTGCAAGAGAGAAGTTGCCTTGACACAGCCTGGGGCTGCCCAGACATCATCCTTCCCCATCACCTGCTGCCTGTCCTGGGCAGACCTGAGGCTTGCAGGACATGCTGACTCTCCTCCTCTAATAAAGCTGCTTATTAAAGTGCACCCAGCTCTCTGCAGACCCTGTAATGAGGCATCTAAAAACATGTATTCAGCTTTCTCCTCTGATTAGGTGCCTTTGATAGGGGATGGAGACACTCAGGTAATTAACACAGCCATTAAGGCAGCTGCTGGTTGGTTTTCTCTGCTGAGTTATGACTTAGCTCCTGACAGGATCTGCTCTGTGGCTCTCCAGGGACAGAGACCTTCTGCCCTTCACCTACAGAACCAATGCACAGCTGGAGCTCGGGGACAAGGCAGTCTCAGCCCCTCGTGTGCTGGGAGAGCAGGTGACAGGTTCCTGTCTGCCTGCCCATTTCTCATCCTCACCACTGCACCTTCACAGCTCACCTTTCTGCATGTCTTTCTGTTCCTTAAAAGCTGCCATTGGGATAAGAGTCCAGGGAAGAAGGAGAAGCTGAGCTGCATGTGAGCCAGGCACGAGGTGAAGTGGTTCCTACTCTTAGTTAATCACCTTGGCCCTTGCCCTCCCTCCATGTGGAAGCAGGAAGCTTCCACATTCCTGCTCCAGATCCAGCTGGTGCAGTCTCTCCATTTAGTGAAGCTTTCAGGTTTTAACATTTGGCAGAGGCAAGGTCAACATCCTGGGTCCAGGAGCCAGCAGAGGTGGATGAGCTCAGGGCAACACTTGGCCTCCAAGGTCTTGTCTTAAGGCAAAAGTTACCCTTGGGAAGAGAAATGAGGAACAGCTTCATCAGTGGCAAAGATTCACCTCTTAACTTTGTGCCAAGGCAAGAGAGAGGAGGTAACCTGTCTGGGCACCCACTTATGGAGAGGTTCATCTGACCATGCCACAGCAGAGGAGCCAAGCACAAAGCAGGAGAGGCAAGGCAAACATTCCAAGGGATTTGTCTTCTGTCAGAACTAGGAAGCAGGCTGGGAGAGTTGGGGCTGTGCAGGCTGGAGAAGAGAAGGCTGCAGGGAGAGCTCAGAGCAGCCTTGCAGTGCCTGAAGGGCATCCAGGAGAGCTGAGGAGGGACTTTGGACAAGGGCTGGGAGTGGCAGGCAGAGGGACAATGGCTTTGAGCTGGGAGAGGGGAGAGTGAGAGTGGAGCTGAGGAAGAGATTGTTGAGAGTGAGGGTGGGGAGAGCCTGGCACAGGTTGCCCAGGGAGGTTGTAGAGCACAGAAGCACAGAATGGGATCTTTGATCTCATTCTGTGCTTCTATGCTCCACAATCCCCCCGGAGGTGTTCAGGACCAGGCTGGATGAGACTTTGAGCAGCCTGTGCTGGTGGGAGGTGTCCATGCCCATGGCAGGAGGTTGGCACTGGATGATGTAGCTCTGCTGCCTGGCACAGCCAGAGAGGCAAATCCTGGAGAAAAGCCTTTGGTGCAGAAGGCAACTCCACGGCCACGGAAAGCAGCTCCAGCCAGAGGCACAGCGGAGCGAGGGCACACCACAGAAGTGTCCTCAGCCAGACTGCAGCCCCTGTGTGCCAGCCTGGGCTGGGTTCAGCCTTACACCAGAGAGGAGAAAGCAGGGCAGGGTCTTAAAGACACTGATTCCCCAAAGAGCTGGCTCCAGCTAGCTCGTGCCTGGGAAAGAGTGCCTGGGCACAGAGTAAGGCAGCTGGAGCAAGGGCTGCTTACAGCCATGGCACTGATGTTAGCCAGCACAGCAGTCACAGCAGAAAGTGGAGGCCACAGGAGCAGTCTCCCAGCAGCCTCACCAGGCAAGGATCTGAACTCCTTCCTTCCTTACCAGAGCTCCATGGACACTTTGAGTGTCACAGCAGTCTGAGGGTGAGCGCCAAGGACTGGGCTCAAGGCAGGTGTTGCCCCTGTGCTCAGAGTGTGCTGCATGGTCAGGTGCAATGCCTGTGCACTGCTCACACAGTGCATGTGGTCCTGTGAGTCCCCACATTCATACACAAGCTGCAGTGCTTGCTGCCAAGGCAATGCCCACAAGGTACCCCTCCTTAAAAGGGTATTTATTGCCCAAGGTTAACCTGTCCTTTGGCAAGGGGGTGGAATTGGGGTGGTAGGGCCAAATGGGCCCAACACAAGCTCCCTGTCCCCCTTTTCCCCTTTCCAGGGTCCAGGGAACTGTGGGGGAAAGGCAAAGGACCTGACAGGGACATGTTGGGTTTGAAGTGGCAGAGGAGAGATTGAAACTGGATGTTAGGAGGAAGATCTTTACAGTGAGGGTGGTGAGACCCTGGCACAGGTTGCCCAGGGAGGTTGTAGAGCACAGAATCACCCCCCCTGATCTTTGATCTGTGCTCCACAACCTCCCTGGAGGTGTTCAAGGCCAGGTTGGATGAGTCCTTGAGTGCCCTGTACTAGTGGGAGGTGTCCCTGTCTCTGGCAGGGGGTTGGAACTGGCTGATCTTTGAGGTCCCTTCCAACCTTCCCATTCTATGATTCTATGATTCTATGTTTAAACTTGGCCTGTTTGTAAAGAGGAGCATGAGCCCTCCGCATGCTTCACTTGGGATCAAGCCTAGGCTTTGGCCTGCTGCATCTGCCTTCTTTGGCCAAGTTTGGCAGATGCCATCCTCACTGCCTAAGCACTTTGCACACCTTTGTTGCCAATTGGCCAAGTTGGTGCTTGGGCAAATGATACATCCAAGCCAAGACTGAAAAAACCTGTCCTTGCCTGCTGCACTCAGGCAGCCTGCTCTGGCTCAGTGTACCTGGATGAGGCACAGCAGTCAGGCCTCAGCCTGTAAGCTCTGCTGCCTTTGCTTTGCCCAGACAAACCCTGGTAGCCAAGGGGGCAGCCATGTCCCTGTTCACCCTGGAGAGCCAAGTGCCCACCATGCCATGAGAGGGATCTGCCTAGACTTGTTGCAGACCCACACACTCCATAACAGTAGCACACAGGGCCTGTGTGCAGTGCTTGGGCTAAAGAAGGCCTGAAAGTAGCCTGAGTCTGCCTGAGAGCAGAAGAGAGGCAGCATTGCATCCTGGCCAGCCTGCTCCACGGAGCAAGGGGAAAGCAGCCTCAGGGCTGCCGTGGTCAGCAGGGCTGCAAAGTGCAGCTCGGACATGCCAGAGCTGAGCTGAAAGCCTGTTCTATGCCAACAGCCACAGCCAACCCATGGGCACAGAGTGCCAGGGGCTGGAAGGGGATGGCCTGACAGCATTTGGTCACAGGAGTCTGCATCTGCCACTCCGCTCCCAGCAAACCTGGCCAGAGCCCAAGACCCTGCAGCCAAGGGGAGCTCCATCGGGGCAGCTGCTGCCTCTGCCCCCTCCGGAGGCACTGAAGCTCCACGAAGCCAAGCTGTGAGCTCTCTGGAAGCTTCCCCAGACCGAGCTGACAGCTCTGCGTGGCTCAGCGCCGAACCTGTGCCCTAGCAGCGTGAGGGCTGCGCCCTGGAGTGCAGTGGCCGCAGCCAGAGGAGTGTCAAACTGCACCGCCCGAGCGTGGCTTCTGCTGCCTGCCTGCGGGCGAGGCTCCCTCTCTGCCTGCGCCGGGTCGCAGCCTCTCGAGTCGCCCCCTAGTGGGCAAGCGGCAGATCGCCGCAGGAGCTCTCCCGTGTAAAGGTTTTCAAGTCTCGTTAAAGTGTTCTAAACTGTTTAACATTGCCCATGTACTGCACCTATCCGTTGTAAATACCTTCACAACTGAACAGACGACCCTTTAATAGGTTTTGCCAAGATTTTATATTTATAAATAATAATAATGTTGTTAATATCGTAGCTGCCTTATTAAAATTCATATATTCATACCACGGTGACACACTGCAACAGGCTGCCCAAGGAGGCTGTGGATGCCCCCTCTGTGGAGGTGTTGAAGGCCAGGTTGGATGAGGCCTTGAGCAGCCTGGTCTAGTGGGAGGTGTCCCTGCCCATGGCAGGAGGGGTGGAACTGGTTGATCTTTGAGGACCCAAACCATTCTGTGAGTCTATGACTCTATGGATGGGATGGGAGGGAAGTGGAATGGGATGAGTTGGGCTGGGGTGGGAGGAAGGCCACTTGATTCAGAAAGGAGACATCATTTACCTGCTGGTAGAAGCTGCTCCTTTGCCCAGGCCCATGGGAGCTGGTGGGATGTGTGGGTCAGTGCTGGGTGGAAAGTGAGACTCGAAGGCTTTGGAGCTCTCCAGATGCTGTAGCTGAGTTTGGACTAGGGCTTGGCCAAGTGGTGCCAAGGGCTGGGTATGCTGCCCAAGCTGTGCCCAGCAGAGAGAATAGCTTGGCCTGGGCCCTGCTCTGCCAGCAGATGTGTGCCCAGTCCCTGCTGAATCACACCCTCAGCCCCTTCACAATACCTCTGGACCTGTACTACAGTCCATGCTCTTGGGACCTCTGGTTGAGTGTGGCTGCTCTTTGTGCATTCTCAGGGTGCAGTGGCTTGTGCTGGGTGATCATCCATGGACCAGCTGAATGCCACCAGTGGCCTGAGCCTTGTCAGGTGCTTCATGGATTCAGGAACAGCAAGAGGAACAAGCCTGAGGCTCAGGTGGCTCTTAAAGCAAAGCAGCTGCAGCACACTGAGTCTGCTCCAGGCTGAAGGAAATGACAAAAGGGGAAGGTTTGCCAGAAAAGAATGCAGAACTGAGTTGGGAAATGGATTTTAATGAAATGCAAATATGTTTCCCAGCATCTAGGAGGGAATTAAAAGCATAAATAAATAAAACTGGGAGCAAGCATTTGGCAGCAGGCTTGAAACTCTGCTTAAAGGGACCAGCCTGCTTCAGGCTGCCTGGGCAGTCTCCTGCCTGTCCTTTGGCCACTGAACTCACAGGACATTGGAGCAGAGGACCAAACACTGCTGCTGACTTTGCACTTTGTTGAATTTGTGGCCTGCATTATATTTCTGGAGTGCTGGAGGTGAAGAGTTGGAGATGAGCTGGCACTGAGCACTGCCAGCCCAGCCCCAGCCTGACCTGGGCTGATCCCAGCAGGGCTCTGCTGTGAGGCCAGGCTGGCAGAGTTGGGCTTGGGCAACCTGCAGGAGAGAAGCTGCAGGGAGAGCTTCTGGAGGCCTTGCAGTGCTTCAAGGGCTGAGCTGAGAGCTGGGGACAGAGCTTTGAGCAGGGCCTGTGGGGACAGGACAAGGGGGGAGGCTTTGACCTGCCAGAGGGAGCTGGAGAGTGGAGAGAAGGGAGAAATGTTTGTCCCTGAGGGTGGGGAGAGCCTGGTCCAGGCTGGGCAGAGAGGTGGGAGCTGCCCCATGGCTGGCAGCACTGCAGGTCAGGGTGTGTGGGGCTGTGAGCTCTGGCTGGGGCTGTCCCTGCTGGCTGCAGGGGGTGGGCTGGAGGAGCTCTGAAGGTCCCTTCCAACTCAACCCATTCAACAGTTCTATGATTCTGTGATTTGTGAGGACTCTGAACTCTTGCTGAGTTTGCAAATTCTCAGGTAGATCTTGCAACCTCAGGCAGGCAGAGGAGAAGCCACTGCTTGTTATCCCCACACACAGATCCTTCCAGCACTGCCTGCTGCAGGTTTCAGAGCAGCCCTGCCCTGTGTGGCTCTGCTGTGCCATCAGCAGGGTTTTGTGTGCTTCTCTCCTCCACACATCCCCAGAGGAGCTCAGCAGGCCCTGCAGATGCACCCACAGTGTATTCAGGCTCTTTCCCTCCCCGGGCAGAAGGTTGGACTCACTCTGTGAGCCCCACCCCGGGAGGGAAGCAGGATGATCCCTGCCCCCAGGATGATCCCTGCCCCCAGGATGATCCCAGCCCCCCAGAATGATCCCAGCCCCCAGGATGATCCCTGCCCCCAGGATGATCCCAGCCCCCAGAATGATCCCAGCCCCCAGGATGTTCCCAGCCCCCCAGGATAATCCCAGCCCCCCAGAATGA
>WBNM01042955.1:4042-26485 GCA_013399055.1 Ramphastos sulfuratus
GGGGAGGGGGCGGGGCGGCGGTTGTGCTTCAAAGAACAGCTCCTGCTAGGCAGAAGCCCTGACTGTGGGTAAATACTTAGGCCCTCTGGGCTCAGCTGCTGCTGCAGCCCCTGCAGGATCTGGCCATGAGGCCCCGGCCTGCAGAAACACTTGTGCTGTCTTTCAGACTCAAAGGTTGTGCCTGTGAGACAGCAGCTGTTCAGGGCCTGCAGCAGCTGCTGAAGTTTCACCAGTATCAAAACCTGAGCTAGGGCAAAGGAATGCCAATGCAATTCACACTGTGCTGCTTAGGGGTAAGGCTGGGTGACAATTCTTCCAAACCACCTGAAGTCCTGTGAGACCCATAGCTGATGGAAGTGTGACCCTGAGAAAGAAAAGTGGTTCTCATGATAAAAAACAGGTGCCTTTTTTTTTTTTTTTNCGTCTTCACTGTATGCTCTCCCGTGACCTGTGTTTTCAAGTTCAGTGGTGTAAGATGCATTGTCATCACTTCTGGTACCCTTTTTTTAAAGAGAAGAAGCAACTTAACAACCTATTTTGAGAGCTCCTACACTGACCAGGCTAATTTCTCTTCCCCATTGTCCTGCACAGCATCACTGCTTATTGACATGCTGGTTTCCTTTTTTGAAATTAAAAACTGAAATACGAGGGTTGTTTTGTTTTGGAAGCTATTTAAGAGGTTGCAGAAATATGTTTACCTGCTCTGTGTATTCTGGTTTTGGTTGTTTCTTCTTTTTCTTAACTCAGCCAATATTAGAGTTTACATTTGCAACTACAAGGCCCTTCAAATACAGTTTCCAACCATTCTGAAACCAGCAGGGTACATGATATTTCTTAGTAGTTTTCTTAGCTAAAAATCCTAAAAGTTTTTTCCTTTTTTTTTGTTCCCTTTCTTCAGTATAATTTACCATAAAGAATTAACTGATGCATTTTTTTTTTTGTGTTGTCTTCCCCTTCAATAGTTATATTTTGTCTTTTCTGCACATCTGTCTACTAATAAAAATGTGAAATGAAAATGCCCTTGTACTGTTACTTCCCTGATAATTGAGCTGGTTTGGTTGCATGGGTTACTTAAAGCTTTGAACAACAGCTGTTCCCTGCATCTATACACACACACGTTATTTTATCTGTAAGGTTACTGGAAAATAAAGCTGCTGTTTGACAGCAGCCTGCCCTAGCACAAGACTAAAGAACAAACTGATTTGGACTTTGCTGTTAGATTTAGTTTTTCTACCAGTGGGACTATGATTTATGGTCTTACCCGACTCCAATAGGGATGCAGGACTAGGAGCAGAGATGCTGCAGCTGCTTGGATCCTAGTGTGCTGCTGGTGGCAGCACAGCACTCCTGAAATTGTCAGAGAAGGCAGTGGAGAGGTTGCTCGTTATCTGGGGAAGAGGGCGTTGAGGTCACGCAGAAGACTGGCAGATGACTTGAGATCATCACTATCAGCCCTTCAGACTGCTTGGCCAGCCTGGCCCAAGCTGCTCCCGGCAAGCTAAAGTATGGGAAAAGTTTTGGATTTTTGCAGTGCCTTGCTACTGCAACCAAGCTAAAATCAGTGGAATGAATGTATAGGAGCTGCACTTGATCCATTTGCAGCACAGCACCTGCTGAGTCAAATGTGCTGGCAGCTTGAGTGCTTCTACTTCACAGCTGGGCTGAAGGAATGGTGATGGCATTTGAAAAACGTAATTCTGAAGGATTCACTATATTGGAGAAGGGGATGGAGCAGAACTGTGCTGTCTGGGCTTGCTTACTACTCCTGCCTGATTCCCAAAGCACCAGGTTGCCCAGAGCTACCACTAGCTTCTTCACCCAGCAGGTGTGGAACAGCCTGCTGTCACTCACACAGGTTTGTTTTTTTTTTTTTTTTCCCTTTTCATTGATGGACAAGTGCAGGTGAGCATCCTTGGCTCTACCATCGGCCTGTGGGACAGAGAATTAAGAGAGGAAATTGCTATAGAAAAGCCCTCTTGGATGCGAGTGTAGGGAAACAGGAAAGGACACGTTTAGTCTGGCCAGGAGAGGAGCCTGCGTGTCACTGATGGCAGAGTGCTGCCTGCAGGCAGGACCCCACAACAGGTGAGAACATGCTGGAGCTTCCTTTGCCGTCTTGTGCTAGGGAAGATGATTCCAAAGGGCACCAGTTGTGGAAACAATGCCCATCTGTGTCCGCAGCCACGTCTGAGGATGGAAGCTCTGCAGCCAGCTGCAGCAGAGAAGCACTGGTTCAAGTCCCTAAGAGGGAATCTCCCTTGAAGCTGCTTTGCAACAAAGCTAAGGCTCAGGTGGCTGCTGTGCACTGGCAACGACTCTCACATGCTGCCTTTATCACTTCCAACTGCTCTGCACCCTGACATGAGTGAGGACTGACCTACAGCTGTGGGGCAGCAGTGATTTCTAAACACAAGACACTGAGTGAAGATAGCTCTTCACTGGGCGGGGTGGGGAGGGGGCGGGGCGGCNTTGAAACGTAATTGGGAAGTGCACAAAAGCTCTATGCCCTTTGCATGGACACGTACAGACTCCCATTGACTCACCTTGCATGCTGTGCAGAGCCAGGCTAAGTCTCAAGCAGAAGCACCCCATCAGGAGCCCTCACCACTGACCTTGCTGGTGGAGGCCATGGGCAAAAGGAAGGAAGAGCAGTGCTGCTGCAGCTGTGTGCTCCCTCTTTAACTCTCCCAGCTGCTTAGCAGGGACTCAGAGCATGATGCTGGAGGACACTAAAGGCAGACACGACACTTACAGCAGGACTCAGAGTGCTGCCCAGGACCGCATCCCCACTGCAGGTGTCTCTGAGCTCTCAGCACCAAGGTGCAACCACCTTTGTCATGGTATTCGGCATCCCTCACAGACCCATGTGTTGCTCTTACCCTCCCAGCACAGTGTTTGTCGCAAAAGCAGGTGGAACGGGACAGGCCGTAACAGCTAAACTGCTTCTGAAGCCTTTGAAAATGCAGACAGACACCAGTTACATGGTCAGATCTTTATTAGGTGGAGGAAGGACTAAAAAGAAATAAAACTCATAAACATTCACTGCAGGACAAGAAGGATCAGGAGTTGCCTCCAGCATCTTTGCTTTAAAAAAAGTGTAAAGAGACTGGTGAAGATTCCATCCAGTAGCTCTGGCTTTCCTGGCCAAGGAGGCTCAGGGCAAAAAGAGGTACAAGACACAGCTTATACTTTAATTTAAGAAACCGCTACATAGTTTTTGCCTTTACTGATGTAAAAGGAGGTTCCAGGAAACACTGACCCATCCAAAGTGTCTTGCTAGATAAACAAAAAAAGCAAATAAAATGAACAAACGAGAAGAAGAAATCCCCATCTTTGTTATTTGAAAATTCAAAAAAGAAAAAGGACTGCAGCTCGAGGCCACAGTGATCAAACTGCCCATGAGACTTAATCTTCCACAGAAGAGAGAGGGAAGCTGAAAGGGGAATGCCCAAAAACCCATTCTTTTTCCTTTTTCCCCTCTATTTAGAGTAACAGCTGTACCAGGGGCTGAGGGCAGAAATCAAACCAACAGGGCTTATCTTGAGTCTTTTGGGGGTTTTTTGGGTTTGTTGTTTTTTTTTGTTTTTTCCTTTTTGGTTTGGGAAGTCTGGCCCCCATATTTGCCTGAACTTAGAACTGCATTACATAAATGTTTTCCAGCTCCAAAAAAAAAAAAAAAAAAAAAAAAAGGTGGTTTGCCTCTTACAGAGTTATAAAGCCCACAGAGCTTAAACACAGAAGGATATCCTGGCGCAGATGGAAAATGAATAATTATTTTTTTCTACAAAGAAAATAAAACGGCTTCAAGATGCAGAAAACCACATTTAGGCTCTATTACATTTACAAATACATACATAAATATATTACATACAACAGCAACTCAAAGAGGAAGCAGATGAGTCACACAGAGGATGGATGGCTGGCTGCAGTTCTCCCCGCACAGACATTTGGCTGAGCAGTTACTTCTAATAATTCCAGGAATGGGCTTCGGCTCTCTTTATTTTTTCTTCCTTTTTTAATTTTTCTTTTCTTTTTTGTATCTTTTAGTTAGTTTGTTTTCCTCCTCCTCTCCTTTCATTCTCTTCCCTCTCTCTGGTTTCAGATTTAGTTTGTCCAGTATGGAGAAGTGCCATAGGCGGTTTTGGTAGCCTGAGACTTTTGCTGCATGGTGCTGGGTTGGTTGCGTTGGCCAGATCCACCCTAGAAATTGGAAACCAAGGAGATATGGGCATCAGCTGCCATAACATCACTGCTCCCAGGAAGATGAGCCCATCTTGAATGCCACCAGAAGAGCTGCCATGCCTGGGAACAGTCTTGGCACCTGCCAGCGCAGCGATGCTCCCCCCTGCATGGATCCATTTCTGCTCTGCAACATCTCCACATCTTGCAATTCAGGATGAGTAGCCACAGAGACACTCCAGCAGGAGCGTGAGGATACCACAGTACCACCCTCCCACCTAAGACAGGTTCAGGCACAAGGAGGGAAAGGAGAACGACTGGGGACAGCAAAGGAGCTCTCTCAAGGTCAACAGAGGTGGTGCACCAGCCAACGATGTCACACATTTGGAGAGAGAAGTCATTCCTATTTCTGGACCCTAAGGCAGAACGCTTTTTTCCAGGGAGCTTATATAGTGAGGAAAAGAAACTCATGCAGTGATGAAACAAAATCAGAGCCAACATGCAACCTGCAAGAGGACAATTGATTCTTTTCCCCCTACAGTCAACAGTACAAGTGCTCATGTCCTGCTCTCCTGCTGCAGCCAGTGGACAGCATCATCTGCCTCGGCGTCACACCTCACAGCCTCTCTCTGCACACCCTGCAGCATGATGGCCTCTTCACAAAATCACAGGAACCTCTTGAGGTAGGGGTTGGAAGGGACCTTCAGAGATTGAGTCCAACCCCTCTGCTCAAGCAGCATCACCTAGAGCCAGTTGCCAAGCACTGTGTCCAGAGTGCTCCAAGGATGGAGAGTCCAAATCTCCCTGGGCAACCTGTGCCAGTGCTCAGTCACCATCTCAATAGAAAGGTGTTTCTTGATATTCAAAGGGTACCTCCTGTGTTTGTTTGTTCCCACTGCTGCTGGTCCTGTCACTGGATACCACTGGAAAGAACACGTCTCTGTCTTCTTTATATTCTCCCTTCAGGTATTTACATACATTGATAAGACCCCCCCCCTTGGCCTTCTCTTTATCAGTTTGAACAGTCCCAGCTCTCCCACACTTTTCTCACAGAAGGGATGATCCAGTCCCTTCACCACCTTTTCAGCCCCTTTTGGACTGTTCCCAGTACATGCATGTCTCTCTTGTACTGGGAGCCTAAGACTGGAGACAGGGTTTACCTGTGGCCTCATGAGCAACGGGGAAGGATTGGCTCCCTCAGCCTGCAGTCAATACTGTGCCTAATGGAACACAGGACACTTGTACCGCTTTTGTGGCAAGAGCATGTTGCTGGCTTTGTGCCCAGCAGGACCCTCAGGGCCCTTTCATCGAGGCCACTTTGAGCCCCAGCATACACTGGTGCATAGGGTTGCTTCTCAACCCCAGGGGTTGCTCCTCCCAGGGACAGGCCTTGGCACTTCCCTTTGCTGAACTTCATGAGGTTCCCTCTCCAAGCTGGTCAACAGCATCAAAGCTGTCAGTCTGCAATTACTGTCAAGACCCTTTCCCAACGAATACAGGAAAAAACAGAAGGACCCACAACCCCCTAGAGACCCTTGCTGGGATATGAGGGATATTATCTGTCCCCAAGGATGTTACAGAGGCAGAAGGGGCCAACTCACCTGCCCATCTTGCTGAAGATGGTGATGCAGCATTTGGGAATGAGGCTGCTGATGCGCAGGCAGAATATGTAGAAATGGGGCTGGAGCATAACCCGGAGCAGCACCAGGGTTCAGCGGCCCAGTCGATCCAAGAGCAGAGGGCAGGCTGAAAGGAGGCGGTGTGCCAGCATGGAATCCCTGCTTGTCAAATGTCTGCATGAGAGGTGAGTGGGACAGGGTCACAGACCATGTGAGCAGCTCCATGGTGACCAGACAAGAACAACGGTGACTCAGTTGGGTTGGAATGGACCTCAGAGATCATCTACTCCAATCTCCCCTCCATGGGCTGGGATGCCTCTCAACTAGACTTGGCTGCTCAAGGCCTCATCTAACGTGGCCTTAAACACCCGCATGGAGGTGTTAACCTCCCTGGGCAGCCTACTCCAGAGTCTCATCACCCTTGTACTGAACACTTCTTCCTAAAATCCAGTTTGAATCTAGTCTCCCTCAGCTTAAAACCATTCCCTCTTTTCCTATCACTAGATACCCTTATGAAAAGTTCTTCTCCAGCCTTCCTGTAGTTTCCTTTCAAGTACTGGAAGGCAGCTAACAAGGTGCTCCCTGGAGTCTTCTCTTCTCTGGGCTGAACAACCCCAGCTCCCCCAGCTTATCCAGATCACCTTTGCAGCCCTCCTCTGGACTTGCTCCAACAGCTCTCTGTCCTTCTTATAATGGAGACACCAGAAACTGGATGCAATATTGGAAGTGGGGTCTCACAAAAGCAGAGTAAAGGGGAAGCCTGAACCTTTCACCAACCTTGTAAGCAAGCCAACTCACATCAAACACCTGCAAGCACTTCAGCAGATGAAGTTCAGTCCTGTTTTCAATCATATTTCTGCACTAATGTCTCTGGCATTTTATTTTCCATGACTACTGTGCTCCTTTTATCCCCTGATCTCTTTTTACTCAGAAGGGCATGAGGGCATTACAGAGGCTCAGCCTGGAACTACTCAATCTACCCAGAGCAGCCCAACACAAACAGAAAAATGTGCAACAAGATTTTTCTCCCCCTAGCCAGAGCTTGACCCTTAATGCTGTGTAGCTGATAGCTGGCTTCCTAACTGTAGGCATGTATCACAGCTAGACACTGATTCCTCCAGTTAAGGGTATAAGGAGAAGGAAACAGGAACTGTGCACGACCATATACCACAGATTTTCAGAATGCCTGCTGCTGTCCCTAGAAAGCTGTACGTTGAGAAATGAGCACAGGAGAGCATAGAACAGGGACACTTGGGTGTTAGGGGTGGGCAGCTACTGACTGGTCTATGAAGAAGCAAACAGCCTCTTGACTTGTCTGCTTCCCAGACATTCTAACCAAAACCATTAGTTCCATCATGTTCCATTTGCAGCACCCAACTCAACTGGTACAGCATGGGCAGTGTGCAGCAGTGTAGAACACTGTCTATGCAGCAACTACCTTTAGGAGCAAACATGGCAGAAATGGTGGGACACAGGGTGAGACTCAACAGCCAACAGAGCCAGCGCAAGAGATGCCACAGACTGCTGACCTTGAGACTAACCATCCCGGCAACAGGAGGGGAGCTACTGGCCTGGCCCCAGGCCACAAGGGAGGGGCATTGAGCATTGCTTACCTGAGTCTTGTTATAGACTGAACCACTGATATCAGGCACACCTGTGTTACTTGAGGTCACAGAAACACCTGGAAAACAAAAAAGCCACCAGCAATAAGAGAGCCAACCACCACCCACTGTGAGCACTTTACTTTGCTCACGCCATCTCTGGCAGACTCGGTGGAAGGACTCTTGTTTGCAGCTGCTGCACCACACAGCCTGGCAGAGAGCTCCAGGATCTCAGACTTATAGCCACCCATGGAATAGGAGAGCAGCTCAGCTGCCCACTCCCACCAAAAAGTGGGAAACCAGCCCACTGGGATAAATCACACCCATCTATGACCCTGCAGATATCACTCAGATTCAAATGCACAGCAGCTGGCTGGTTCAACACTCATTCATGAAAAGCCAGCTTTCCTCTAGGATTTGGGATGCATTTGGCTCCTCTGAAACATTCAAGAGCTTTCCAGAAGCATGCCGAGTGACAAGACTCAGCATCTGCTACACATGAGGCCTTGCCCCTTCACATCCTGCAGAAGGGCGAGTTCTACAATGCTGCTCTTCCCTGAAAAGAATGTGTGACTGATTAAGGCTGGCTTCCACCTTGACCAACTGGCACCGTGACTGGCTCAGAAACACTTACCAGTGAGGTGGCTCTCAAATCAGCCACTTACTCTGTCTTACAAAGACTGTCTCTGATCTTTTCACTGGGATCAGAATAGAATGGTGGTTCATTTGGTCAGTGAATCAGTGGATGTGCCCTGCCCTAAGTCATACCCTTCTCAGGACATTGCTTCTTTCTGGAATGCTACTCCACAGAGTGTGATCAGCTCTTGGCTGAAGACAATCCATTTGTTGTTTTAAATGCACAGCAAGTTCTTGGTATTTGCTTAAGCCCAAGGACAAAGTAGTTAGTGCTAAGCAGTTCAGTATGCATTTCTGAGGTCTAACCAGCAGATGCAGAATAAAGCTTTCAGATAGGCTGTATAAGTTCTTCAGCCTTTACAGTCAAAAGGAAAGATCTCCAGACATGAGACAATGCAACTAATAACAAGGTATAAGGACAGCAGCTGAAATGATAGCCCAGAAATGTGCAAACTGCCTTGTCTGCCCCAAAAACAGAGATATCTTAGGTGCCTACAAAGAAACTTAAAATCTAGACGTTATTTGCCAGAGGACTGTTTCAGTGGCTTAGGCTTCAAAAACACAGCACTGCTGCAGGGGCCACTTTTCTTCAGAAAAGAAAACTTTATGAAATAAAAAGTTGAAGAAACAGAGAGGCAGAAGAAACAGCTCACTAATTCTCCCATGTATAACTATGGACAAAGCTGCACATTAGCCACACAAATCCATATGCAAAGTTCAGCCATGAGGTTTAGAAGGCACACTGGGGCCATTAAAAAGCATTTTTTATACGGGAGATGGAGAAACAGCTCGGATAGTGACCCTCTTTAAAGCTGGCTGTTGAGATGACTGCACAGCACTGGCAATGCTGGGAGTTTGCCCTATTAAATCCCACTCAAGAGTAACCTCAAGTCTTGTGTGTTACCTTTCCCAGGTCCAGTGCCAGCAGATTTATTTTGTGCTTGAGATGACCCACTGTAGCCTCCTTTGCTGTAATCTCCAGCTGCCGTTCCCTGCGTTAAGTCATCGTAGCCTGCCGGTGTGTACAAGACAAGGCGTTACCGTGTGCAAGCAGCTCTGCAGACATTCGTGTGGAAGCGCAGTGGTAAGCATACCTGCCCCGTAGCCATGCTGCCCATAGCCGCTCGCTTGCTGGAAAGGAGTCGAGGCGGTGTTCAGGTTGACTCCATGCTGTTTGGCAGATGTTGGAGGTACCTGGGCAAGGGAGTGGAATACAAAGGCTGTCAGCCGGGGAACGGCATGCAGAACACAAGCTCCTTCTGCCATCTAGTGGAGAAGGAGCGTCCCCACCTCACGTGGGAAATGAAATGGCGAGTTGGGAGCACTACAGTGGCGTAAGACATGGTATTCACACTTTCAGAGGCAACTTGCTGTAGCGGATCTGTGCAAGTCCCAAGTTTCCTGCTACAGCCAGTTCTCTGATTCCAGTGCAACTCTGCCTCCGCAGAGGCTGAATATTTCTTTCACATACTGAATGTAAACAGCAATTTTTTACCCACAAGCACAAGACAGAGAAACCACAGTGCTCTCCCTCCTGAATAAAACAAAACATCAATTCCTGCCTGAGGCTATTTCATAAAATCGTGCCCCAGAAGGCCCTAAAACAGACTCATCTACTTTTCTGCCCGAGGTATCACCTCTTCCCAAATAAGATTCCTCCTTCTGAGACTACCAGTACTGCTCCTTGACTTAATCAGGTCTCCTCCATCTTTGCAAGAACTTCCTAAGCACTCTCAACCTGCTGTCTTAGCTTTAGGTCCTTCCCTTAGCTCTTCAGACACTGGTAAGGTTTTCAAGAACACTGAGTCCATGAAATGCAGCTCTCTGCTGTTTACAGCAACGTGCACAGGAGTCATCAATTATGGCCTTTTAAATTGCCTGTTTTCTTAGGGGAAAAAATGCAGCTATTTTCTTGTGCTTGCATGTGTCTAAAAATTCCTTGCAGACTGGGGAAGATAAACATATTACATTTTAATTAGACTGCCCCCTAAATGCTGGATCCATCTCTGGGATCCTCAGGACAAGACAGACATGGACCTGTTGGAATAGGTCCAGAGGAGGACTGCAAAAATGATCATAAGGGATAGAACATCTCTTCTATGAAGAAAGGCAGAGAGAGTTGGGGTTGTTCAGCCTGGAGAAAAGAAGGCTCCAGGGAGATCTTCAATACTTAAAGCAGGCTACAATAAAGATGAAGACACTTCTTCACATGTGCTGTAGGGACAGAACAAAGGGCAACGGTTTTAACTTGAAACAAAGTAGGTTTAGATCAGATATAAGGGAGAAATTCTTTACAAGGCTGGTGAAACACTGAACAGTTGTAGATACCCCACCATTGGAAGTGTTCAAGGTAAGGCTGAATGGTACTTTTAGCAGCCTGATTTGAGTGAAAGATGTTCCTGCTCGTGACAGAGAACTTGGACTGTATCCTCTTTGAAGGTCCCTTTGAATTTGAACCATTCTATGACTTCAAGATACAGAAGATTTGGGCTGGAGAAAGCAAAACCAGAGAGGTACAAAGGGAGGGTTGCTGTTTAGGCTGTCACACTTACAAACATGGTTGGCCCATACTGGAATGCACTGGGTACACCGGGCACACCAGCATAATAAGGTAACCCAGTGTAGCTGTACCCTGGGGGCAGAGTCGGGTTGAGGAAGGGCTGCTGAGTTGTATGGTGAGTCTGCGTCTGGTTCTGCTGTGGCTGGGCAAGTGTAGTAGCAGGAGCAGGGGAGGCGGAATCCCCACGGCCAAATTTTGTTACGTCACCTGAGAAAGAAGGAACTGATCAAAAAAGCTATCAAAGATACTTCAAAAGTGCAGGACTTAAAGGGTTCAAATCCTCTGAATACAAGCATACAAATACAGAAAAGAGCATATCCTACACTTGAAAGCTTGCAGTTGTTCGTGGGAAGAGCTCCTGATGACCACAGGAACACTGCCTGTGTCTGTGACACAGAATCCTGTGCCATGGCTAATCCACTGATAAAACGGAGATACCAATACTTACCTATCACATGTTATGAGCAGATTCTTTACTACCAGATCACTGCAATAAAACACGCTAAAAGCAGAAGTATGGTGAATAGCCAAAGAGCAAATGGTTGTTGGGTTAAAGCGTGACTCTCTTGGAGGTTAAATTGATTAGCTAAGCTTCATGGGCTGAAAGCAAGTTAGGATTTACAAGCAGTGATGGGCATATTTTTGTCAATGTCTATTTGTCAAGCATAATTAGTTAGATATCCAGTTCCTCACACCACCAAAGTTCTGGAGACAGTAGCTGAAGGCCAGGAAAGCAAGGCTTGCATCGTGGGTCACCTTATTGAAGAAGTAGGAAGGGAAATTCAGTTATTAACCCAAAAGGAGCTTCCTGAGAGAAGTGATCACGAAGCAGAAAACTCCTAAACACTTGCATTTTCTGGCAGCCCACAGAGCAGCACATTCAAGTGTGTATTAGGGTGGTAACATGCTTCAACCAAATCTAACTAATTCCCAGACAGTATTCCTTTTTCTTGGTTGCCAGAAAGTATGACAACACTTAACAACATCACTAGAGGAAATACAATGCCTACGGTTACAGTTTTAAGATAGAGTCAGACAGCGCTGGATGAAAACCACTGGCGGCATTAATATCTTTGCTACAATGGTAATTGAAGAGCAAGAACAGGAACAAGGAAGGGCTCCTTTAGACCACAAGCTTTTGGCCATGAAGTACATATTACATTTGTGTAGGATGAGGAACAAGCCTCCTAGATGCAGCTCTTGCTGTGAATACACCACTGCTAAAATAGCATTAACAAAGTATGGGGAACTGCTGAGGAGGATCTATTCCAGTGCGAAAAAGGGAAGCAAACCATTTGAATTTCAAAAATGATTAAGCTCTGGAATACTTTTCAAGCACTTGTTTGTGTTTGGGAAGGGCACTAGACAATAGTGTCATTTATGTTTGTAATAATTTTGCTTTCATTCTCAAAGACTAACCAGTTTAGTCCCAGAAGTAGCTACAGACGAATTACTGATCCAGAGCTTAGAGAGTGAACGCTCACTTTTTTGTCGGACTAGTCGGATGGGCTTAACTGCTTACAGAAGGTAAAAACAATTGTTCTTTTGGCCATGGCAGGCTGACCTGCATTTAGAAACCAGCACATCTTACGCACTATCTTCATCCTTAAATAGCACTCACCTGAGTACGGGTTGTTACCAAGGCTTCCATCTCTGCCTGTCAAGGTTGCAGGCGCAGGGAATGTAATTCCATAGTAATCCTTGGAAAGAGATGATATAGTTCATCAATAGTTGAAACCATAACTGGACAGTTCTTAAGAATGCCTTATTGTATGTGTAAAAAAAAAATTAAAAAGGAAGAACCAGGGGAAGTCTGAGCAGAAATTGATCTTACTGCTTATAGCAGAGCTGAAGATTTACGTGGATCTTCAGCTTCAAAATAAACCTACCTTATAGACATGTTTAATATTATTTAATGTAATAATATCTTTTAATGGTAAGTTCAAAGCAACAAAGGGTGATTACGTGACTAGAACATCCATCTTACAAGGAAAGACTGAGGGACCTATGACTGTTTAGTCTGGAAGCGAGATGGCTGAGAGGGGATCTTACTGATGTTCATAAATATCTTTAAAGTGAGTATCAAGAAGGTGGTACTAGTCTATTTTCAGTGGTGTCCTATAGTAGGACAAGGGGCAATGGACACAAACTGGAACACAGGAAGTTCCACCTCAACATGAGAAAAAACTTCTTTACTGAAAGGGTGATGGAGCACTGGATGGAGCTCCTCAAAGATGTTGCTGAGTCTCCTTCTCTTTCAAGATCTGTCTGGATGTAGTCCTGTGCAGTCCTGCCCTAGGTGATCCTGCTNGGGGAAGTCTGAGCAGAAATTGATCTTACTGCTTATAGCAGAGCTGAAGATTTACGTGGATCTTCAGCTTCAAAATAAACCTACCTTATAGACATGTTTAATATTATTTAATGTAATAATATCTTTTAATGGTAAGTTCAAAGCAACAAAGGGTGATTACGTGACTAGAACATCCATCTTACAAGGAAAGACTGAGGGACCTATGACTGTTTAGTCTGGAAGCGAGATGGCTGAGAGGGGATCTTACTGATGTTCATAAATATCTTTAAAGTGAGTATCAAGAAGGTGGTACTAGTCTATTTTCAGTGGTGTCCTATAGTAGGACAAGGGGCAATGGACACAAACTGGAACACAGGAAGTTCCACCTCAACATGAGAAAAAACTTCTTTACTGAAAGGGTGATGGAGCACTGGATGGAGCTCCTCAAAGATGTTGCTGAGTCTCCTTCTCTTTCAAGATCTGTCTGGATGTAGTCCTGTGCAGTCCTGCCCTAGGTGATCCTGCTTTGGCAGGGGGGTTGGATTCCATCTCTGGAGGTCCCTCCCAATCCCTACCGGTTCTGCGTTTCTATAATTCAAATAAAATGCTCTTCCAACCCTCAGCTCTGAACTGTCATCTTCTAGCAAAACTGTGCCTGGAAAAGCAACAAACCATCAGTGGCCAAAGACCTGGGGTCAGGCTGAAAATTTTATCCTTGTACCATGTCCTGTTTTCTGAAATTTGAAATATCAGCTAGGAAAACAGCACAAACATTTGGGAGGCAGAGGGACAAAATGGGGAGAGAAAAACAGCTACTGCAAAGGGACTGGAAATTTAAACTGCTTTACAGGAGACTTCAGATCAGTAGTTTACAAAGCAGGGCACAGAGGACAATTAATTGGGGTGCACGAAGAACACATTCATAGTACCATTAGTAAACAAAATTAAAATTTTTTAATAAGTGTTTGTTTCACATTTCTCTCCCTCCCCCTTTTTAAAATTTTTCTGTATGTTCTATAACACACATATTAGTACTGCAATATATGTGTATATAATTCAGAAATAAAACCACATTGGAGGTGACTGCTTACAATGGGGTATGTGATTAATAAAAGGTGGGAGACCACTACATTACATTTTCCTTCTAGATTCCAATATCTGAAGGGGGCCTACAGGAAGGCTAGGGAGGGACTATTTACAAGGTCTTGCAATGACAGGACTAGGGGCAATGGGTTCAAACTGGCAGAGGGAAGATTTAAGCTGGATGTTAGGGGGCAGTTCTTTCCAGTGAGGGTGGTGAGGCACTGGAACAGGTTGCCCAGGGAGGTTGTGGCTGCTTCCTCCCTGGAGGTGTTCAAGGCCAGGTTGGACGAGGCCTTGAGTAACCTGTACTAGTGGGAGGTGTCCCTGCCTATGGCAGGGGGTTGGAACTAGATGATCCTTGAGGTCCTTTCCAATCTTACCATTCTATGATTCTCTACAGGAAAGTAACACAGATTTCATTGTAGAAAGCTTACTCTCTGAGCTGACAGAACACACCAGTAAAACCAAAACAGCATTTTCTCTTTAGTTTGGGAGAAAACCAGAAAACTTTGTCCTTCCTTCTCTGGGTAAACAGAGCCTAGTACTCTGTGGGAATTGAAGTAGACGAAATTTCACTGCCATTATTTTAGATACAGCAGAGAGACAGCACAAGGATGGACCACTG
Source organism: Ramphastos sulfuratus (assembly GCA_013399055.1). NCBI lineage: Eukaryota > Metazoa > Chordata > Aves > Piciformes > Ramphastidae > Ramphastos > Ramphastos sulfuratus. The sequence goes on from WBNM01042955.1 coordinate 18,636, forward strand.
ATAAGGAAGTAGAAGACAATTATAAATCAAGGCTTATAGAAAGGCTTTGATGCCCCTCATCCTTTGAACATCCATTTTCTGGCTTTGAGGAGGAAGGTGAGCCATTTTTTAGATTGTGAGAGAAAGTTTTCTTTTTATGCCAATTATTAAACCGTCTGTTGTTTCCCTGTGCTGTATCTGCCATGTAAAAGATATATAAACCCTCGGATTGATTAGAATAAATGTTCTCATTTAGATTCTCATTGGATCTCATGTGGACCATGACTTTCTCCCACATAATTGCACCCCTATATCAGGGACATAGAACTCTCAGAAATCAAATCCATCGGAGAAGGTATAGCGCTGAAAGAAAAACAAAACGTCTGAATGCTGAAAAAAGCAAACTTTGAAAAGCTGAAAAAGCTGAAGATTCATGCACAAATTAACCTTTTGCTGGATGATAGCCCAAAATCTCTAATTAATATGGTAAATGAAGTAACGCAAGAGCAGAAAAACATTTTAAATACTTTTAAAGATATTGTTAAAGAACAGAGGGAAACAGTAGATGCAGCAAATGCTTTTATGTGCTTTGAGACATTACAGTAGTTATAGGAACTATATATGATTTGAAAACTTGGAAATGTATTGGTGCTAAACTCTGAGATAATGCTACAAAAAATGATAAAGTCACAGCCATGCTGCTAAGCAATTGGCGTGTTGTTTTTTAAGCAATTAAATCTCGGAACAAAAGACAGGCAGCCCCAGCAGAGGGAACAGCAGGGGGAGATTCAACAGGCAGCTCTGAGAAGGCATCAGTGAAGTCCTCGGCACCGCCGCTGGTGCCGCCGCCGCCGCCACCCCCCCACCCCTCCGGTCTTTAAGCCGCGCTCATTCCGTCCCATTCAGATTTCTGACTCTCCATCAGGCGAGCCTGATGATTCCTTTATTCCAGGATGGATTGATCCAGAAAGACAGCCTGATTTGTATCCTCCTGAACCACATGATAAGTGGGCTGATGCTCGGAGATAGGCAAAAGAGAAGGGAGACATGGAATGCTGAGAGCATTCCCAGTGATTCGTGGTGGCCCAAGGCAGGATCCTAAATGGGAATCCATACCATTTTCCATCATAAAAGATGTGTGAAACACAGCAACAAACCATGGTTTGAGCGCTCCTTTTACAATTATCTTGATTCGATCAGTGTGCAACAAGAGTTCACTCCATATGATTTTAAAATTATATGCCGACTCATAACGACAGATATGCAGTACACCCTTTTTCTGGGGAAGTGGAAAGACTTGGCTCTCATCCAGGCAACTAACAATGCCGCTAAATCAGCATGGCATCCACTTCACAACATAAATCAAAATGCTTTACTCGGAGAAGGGGAATACGCTCTCCCTGCACAGAAAGCAGCTCTCCCTATTCGGGGCTTGCTTCAAGTTAAAGATAAAGCTCTCCGAGCACTGCAATTGGTTCAAGATGCGGGACAACGCAAACAACCTTTTGTCAGTATCAAAAAGGGTCTAGAAGAGCCATATAAGCAATTTTTGGACTGTCTAAAAGACACAATAGAAAAACAAGTGGATGATGATTCGGTTCACAATGTTCTGTTAAAGCAGCTGGCTATAGAAAACGCTAATTCGGACTGTCAAAAAATGTTGTGATTACTAAAAAATCCTACTATAGAGGATATGTGGAATGCCTGTTTAAATATTGGGACACACAATTACAAGGCATCTCTAAATGCTGAGGCCCGTGCTGTTATGCCAGCACAATCGCGGAAGTTTTTCTTGCAATCAAGCCTGGGCATTAGCACAAAAAATATCCCAGGAACCAGAAAGTTAAAATACCAGTGTGTCCCCACCATCACAAAGGCCGCCACCCCGTGGATCAGTGCCATTCGACAGTGGATAGAAATGGTCAGCCCTCCGGGATACTATTGGCTGAGCATGCAAAGGGGTCACATTACGATACCAAATTACCCTCACCTCATTCCGCTTAGCAGCATCTAACAGCACAACCAACCTATGAGCAGGGGTGGACTTGGCCAGCTCAGCAACAGTGATTTTAAAAGACACTTCTGTATCCTTGATCCCTACGGATGTTTATGGCCCATTAGGAGAAGGAAAAGCAGCTTTGTTCCTCAAGTACACAATCAGGACTGTTTGTTTTGCCAGGAGTAATTGATGCAGACTTTCTAATAGAGATAAAGATCATGGTTTGGACACCTACACCACCACGCACTGTGCCGCCAGACAGCCAGATTGCACAGCTTTTGTATTTCTATCCCTGTCTGCCTTGCCATTTAATTAAAGATTGGGGAATAGGAAGCTTTGGTTCCATCAAACTTCCAGAACTTTATTTGACACAGTGGGTGGTGCCACAGAGGCCTCAGTTAACACATACTTTGAGGTATAATAGACAACAAATGCAACTGACTGGAATTTTGGACACTTTTTGCACAATTTTGGTGCAGATTAGTACAGCACAGTGGCCAGAGACATGGTCCCTGATCAGCACACACGCTATGCTGCCAGAAATCGCAGGGCAGGGAGACCATCCCAAAGCAAAGAATTCATCACAGTAGCCGGCTCGGAGCAGAAAGCAGCTACAAGCAAACCCTATGTGCTAAAAAGCCCCATAACATTGTGGGCTAGAGACATCTTAAATCATTGAAGAGTACAACTGCAAGCAGGACATACAGTCCCTTCCACAAGCTCTTGGAATTCTCCAGTTTTTGTGATTCAAAAGAAAAGTGGCAAATGGAGATTTCTCCACAATCTGTGAAAAATCAGCGAGGTCCTGGAAAACATGGTAACCCTACCACCAGGACTACTATCACCGACAATGCTACTTCAATCATGGGCACTTACTGTCATTGATCTCAAGGACTGTTTTTTCTACCATAGCACTTCATCCACAAGATGCATGGCATTTTGCTTTTTCAGTACCATCTATAAATGCCACAGAGCCCTTCCGCAGATTTCCTTGGACAGTTTTGCCTCAGGGCATAAAAAACAGCTCATCAATTTGCCAACAATTTGTATCATCCATATTATCTCCGATTCGCAAAGAAAACAAGGATGTTTGATTTTTTACTATATGGATGACAACTGCAGCACCTACGGAAGCTAAGGTGGATATACTGCAACAGCAAGTTGTTACAGCCTCAGAAGCAGCAGGACTACAATTAGCAAAAGAAAAAAAATCCAAAAAACTGCTCCATAACTATACCTAGGATGGAAAAATCACTAAAAGGCAGATTCAGCCACAACAGTTAACTCTGTGAATGACCATCAATACTCTAAATGATCTTCAAAAAAATTTGGGCACCATCAATTGGGTCAGACCTCTACTAGGAATATCTACAGAAGAACTGCATCCCCTATTTAAACTGCTAGAAGTAAACTCAAAACTCTCCCAGACAACTGATGGAGGAAGCCAAAGAAACTCTGCAAAGGACAATTTTAAAAATGACCACACAAAAAGCCTGCAGACAAAAAGAGGACTTTCCCATCAGTCTTTCTGTTTTTTCTCTGAATTTCAACCTTATGCACTGTTAGCCCAATAGGTAACAGAGGAAAAGGATCCCCTGGTTCCCCTAGAATGGATTTTTTTTCCACACAAATTTGGAAGAACAGTGGTTACTTCAATAGAAATTATTATCCTAGTAGTTCAGGAAAGAAGGGGAAGGTTAATGGGTTTAGATGGAACAGAACCTGATGCTATCTATGCCTTCAGACATTAAACAGTTAGACTTTCTCTTTCAACATTCCTTAACTTTTCGGTGTGATTTTGTAGATTTCACAGGACAGATCAGCATGCATTTTCCTGGGCACAAATTAATGGAATAATTTAAACCCCTATTATTTTCTTCCTGTTTCTAAATTGAGTGTTGCTCCTTTACAGGAAGCTCTCACTGTTTTCACAGATGGTTCAGGACAAAATGGACATGCAGTAGTGGTATGGAAAGATACCTCTGGAGAACAGAAAAGTGACATCACAGTCACAGAGGGATCACCACAGGTAGTTGAAGTGACAGCTGTGGTCAAGGTATTTAAACTATGGCCTGAGCCTATCAATATTACCACTGATTCACCAAATGTAGCAGGACTCGTCTCTAAGTTAGAACGAGCCTATTTACAATAAAGTTCTAATCCTTGTTTATTTGCCTTTTTGTACAAATTAAAGTGGTTCTTAGATCATCATTCAAATCCATATTTTATACAGCATATAAGATCACACATTGCTTTCCCAGGTCCTGTTGCTGTGGGAAATGCAAAAGCCAATGCATTAGCTGGCACTGCAGTACAGCCTGATAAATTTGCACAGGCCAGAAGTTCACATAATTTTTATCACCAGAGTGCCAGGGCCTTGCAGTATGCATTTCAGCTCACACAGGATCAAGGACAGCAAATAACATGATCAGGTTCAGACTGTCAGTGCACACTGCCAAACCCATCGGTAGGCATCAATTCCAGAGGACTGAAAGCCTTAGAGGTGTGGCAGAGTAATGTTAAATATATCCCTGAATTTGGAAAACTGAAGTATCTTCATGTTTCAACTGACACATATTCTGCATGTATTTTTGCATCCATTCATGCAGGTGAGAAAGCCAAGGTTATGTGTAGGCACTTTGTGTCTGCATTTGCAGTTTTAGGAGTACCACACACATGGTCCTGGATATGTAGCACAAAAAACGCACTCATTTTTTCAACAGTGAGGTATCAAACAAATCACACAGATTCCACACTCTCGCACAGGTCAAGTAATTATAGAAAGGGCTCACAGCACCCTTAAGTCCATGCTTTGTAAACAAAAAAGGAGTAAGGGAATGACACCACATGAAAGAATTGTGAAATTATATTCTGTCTTTAATTTTTTTAATTGATAGACAGAAGAAGGACCACCAACAAATAGACACTTTGAGGGAGGAAACAGTAAAATAGAAGTATAGGTAGAAGTGAAAGACTTGAATGCAGGTCAGTGGGAAGGACCATACCCTTTAATAACTTGGGGAAGAGGTTACGCTTGTCTCTCAACAAATGGTGGACCACGCTGGGTTCCAGCAAGATGGGTTTGACCAGCGCTTTCATCATCCTCAGCTGACCCTGGGAGCAGCTATACAGATCCCAAATCAGCCAGAACAGAACGTATGGGTCATGCTCGCTAATGTTACAGGACAAGACACACTGTGCCTCTCAGTTTTGATGCCTACCAATCCCTTCAGTACCTGTCTGGTTGGCATTCCAGTGAATGGATGGAGGACATTACAGAAAATATTGAACCACTAAATTCAACTAAAAAACTATGGTGGTTTTGATTGGGAAGAATTTGGAAAGACAAACCTGACTTTAGTATAAATGACTGGAAGTTGGAATGTTTGGACTGAGTACCTTCCTTTAGCTAGTATAGAACCTCAAGAGATTAGTTTTTTAGGATCAGTAAAAATGGATTATTATGTTATGTTTAGTGCTACATTGAAGAGAGTCAAGTATATTAAGAATGTCACTCCATCGAGGAGGGAATACATAATGCATAGTGTAACAAGACCGAAATTCTGCCAGCCATGGGGCTTCCTAAATCGCACGGCTTGCCTACAGGTCTTTTTCTTATCTGCGGGGACCAGCTGACCAGCTTTGCCCTCGTGGATAAAAGGAGGACCCTGCATTTTGGGATGTTTAACCATGCTGATGCCGTATTCTTCCACGATTATGAGTCACTTTAGAAAAAGACAAAAACATAACATCCACGCTTTTGAAAAGGATTATGCAGATGACACTGAGTTCTAGGGAAGAGGTAAATTAACAGCAACATCTCTCTTTCTTCCTGCAGTAGCAGCAGTTAAAGCAGAATAGAGCAGTTCATGGATATGGTTGTCAGGAATTTTATGGATGCAGGCAACCTTAAAAATAGTCTGATGTGTTTGTGTTTATTTGTATCTTAGTAGGTATTCCACGTGTATTGCAATGTATTCAAGGTATGATTTAGTCGCACGGTTAACCAGGTGTTCTTCACAAACAAGAGGGGGAGATGTGGGAATTGAGGGAGATGAAAATTCACTGCCATCATTGTAGAGACAGCAGAGAGACAGCATGAAAACGGACAACTGATAAGGAAGTAGAAGATAATTATAAATCAAAGCTTACAGAAAGGCTTTGATGCCACTCATCCTCCAAACATCTGTTTTCTGGCTTTGAGGAGGAAGGCGAGCCATCTTTTAGATTGTGGGAGAAAGTTTTCTTTTTATGCCAATTATTATAATAAACTGTCTGTTGCTTCCCTGTGCTGTACCCACTGTGTAAAAGATATATAAACCCTCAGACTGATTAGAATAAATGTTCTCATTTGACTTCTCACCGGATCTCATGTGGACCGTGACTTTCTCCCGCAGTACTCCACTGTTTTTCATCCTATTTCTCATGGTTTACTCCTCACCACCTCTAAATCATCGAGAGTTAATTCTTGAACCACTAATGTAACCATTTCTGCCCATTCTCTAAAACTGGAAAAACATCCTTCTCCTTCATACCTGCCTCTGCAAATTCTCCAGCAGCTCAAATGCTTTGAGTTGATAGCACTTTCCATCTTACTGCATTTTTGTGCATATGAAATAATCTGGCAGAGATTTAGCATTGCAGGTGCTTTCTAGAACTTGAAATTGTGCCATATTTCATCATCCTTTCCTTCCCAGGTAATTCCACCTTAACAACTCTGGTAAAAATCACTTAAGACAACACTCTCAAATTCACATCAGAAGTCTTTGCATGTTATTCAAAAGCAATGCTCTGTCTCCTTTAAAAAAAAAATGCACAAAAAGCAAATTTGGAGAAGAGATCTGAACAGGATATGGTGGATATAAATTAGAACTGTCTACTAGCACTGGACAAAATACAACCAAATGTGCAAGAGAACAGGCTCTACAGATCATAATTATTCCCACTGCCTCTCAGGAGAAAACTGTATCAGCACTGCATATCCCTTCTCTATACACACGTGCATACTCAAAATCCAAACAAAAAGACAACTAGGAAACTGGCGCTACTCAGTTATGTTGGCACTTCATGCCCCCCTGAAGCAGCCATATTCTGTTCTTCAAACAACACAGGTATTTCCTGACCTACATAAGGCATGCACAGGAAGGTGGTGATAGTCTAACTGAAATACCAGGAATATACTGAAAAACGTGAGACAGAAAAGGCATGAAAAAAATGGTAAGTGATATGATGCAATAGATAAAAGATCCACCAAGCAGCTCACTATGTACCATGCACACCAGCTAAGACATTTCTAGTATCTCTGCTATGCATGCTGCCTGCAACAGAGTAACAGAAAAGATAGCATACTCCAACACAGCACATACAAATAAACACAGAATTTATATAATTAATATACACATTAGTTAATTTTATTAAGTTAAAGAAAGAATTTTCTCCTAAGTGTCAGGAGAAACCCACACTTAGGCTGCTGAAAATTTCCCAGGAAGCAGTGACGACTTGGACTTGGGACTCTGCCCACTTTCACTTTCTAGGTGTAAATTGTCCGGCACATCAAAGACAAACATTCCCACCTGGTCCTGACTCCCAAACACCTAAAGCTTACTAATTGTGAAAAAAAATTCAAAACACAATAAACACCCCCAAATCTAGAAATCAAAATCATGAATAGATGAAAAATCCTTCACAACATATGTGAATTTCTTTCTAAATAAAAACACACTGAGGACACAAACTGAGGGGCAGAGGAGATAAACCTAAAAATATTCTGCAAGATATTTGCAGAAAGATGAACAACTCTTCCAATCAGAAAAGCTACAGGTACTAGAAAGACAGACAGAAAGACAAACCAAAAATATTTTTTAATAAGAAA
>WBNM01042956.1:0-11478 GCA_013399055.1 Ramphastos sulfuratus
ATGATTCTATGATTCTAATACTGAAAGGGATGGAAAAGACATCTGACTAACATGTGGCTTGGAGGCTGGTGCCACTAGTCTTGATTTTTTTGATCATGGGGAAATGTAGACAGCACTGGGCCTGCTGACAACAGATTGGGCCCAGCTGTCTCAAAGTAAGAGACAGATTCTTGCCCATGAGTTGGGAGGGCTCTCATTGTGAGAGCTTTAACTCAGTTTTGAAGGTGGAAGGGAATAAAATCAAGCTCAACAGAGGTGAGCCTACAGGTGGCATATTAGTGTTCAGGGGAAAACCGATAGCCCAGCTCAAATGCATCTACACCAACACAGAAAGCACGGGCAACAAACAGGAGAATCTAGAAGCCACTGTGCAGCAGGATAGCTATGACTTAATTGCCATCATAGAAACATGATGGAATGACTATTGTAACCAAAGTCATGCAATGGATAGTTATAAGCTCTACAGAAGGGATAGGCAGGGAAGAAGAGGTGGTAGGGTAGAGGAGTGTTTTGATTGTGTAGAGCTCAGTGAATGTGAAGGCAAAGTCAAGCACTTCTTGGTAAGGATGATGGGAGAGGTCAACAACGCTACCTTGTTAAGAGTCTGCTATAGACCACCCAACCGGGATGGAGAAAGAGATGAAGGATTCTACAAGCATCTGAAAGAAGTCTCACAATCCCCACCCCTACTTCTAGTGGGGCGCTTCAATTTACCATATATCTGCTGGACATACAACACAGCAGAGAGGAAGCAGTCTAGGATGTTCCTGGAATGTATGGCAGATAATTTCCTGACATAGTTAGTGAGGGAACCTACCAGGGAAGGTGTCTTGCTAGACCTGCTGTTTACAAAGGGCTAGTGGGTAATGTGGTGGTTGGAGGTCATCTTGAGCTTAGAAATCAGTTCTTGATTGGTGAAGTAAGGAAGGGGGTCAACAAAACCACTACCATGGACTTCTGGAGGGCAGATTTTAGCCTGTTCAGGACACTGCTTGAGAAAGTCCCTTGAAAGACAGCTCTGAAGGGCAAATGGGTCCAGAATGGTTGGACATTCTTCATGAAGGAAGTCTTAGAAGCCCAGGAGCAGGCTGTCCTCAGTGTCGCAAGACAAATGAGTGGGGGTGACAACTGGTTTGGCTGACCATGAAACTTTTGCCTGGGACTCAGGAGAAAAAGGAGAGCTCACCACCTTTGGAAGAAGGGACAAACAACTCAGGAAGAATACAGGGATCTAGTTAAGTCACACAGAGAGGGTAGCAGGAAGGCAAAAGTCCATCTAGAACTCAGTTTGGCCACTGTTGTAGCAGATAATGAAAAAGGTTTTAAAAAATACATTAACAACAAAAAGAAAGCTAAGGAGGATGTCCACCCTTCATTGGAAGCAGAGGAGAGATACTGCCACCAAAGATGAGGAGAAGGCTAAGGTACTTAATGCCTTTTTTTTTGCTTCAGTCTTTACTAGTCAGACCAGTTATCCTCAGGGTATCCTTCAGCCTCCTGAGGAGGAAGACAGAGATGGAGAGTAGAGTAAGCCTTCATTATCCAGGAGGAAGCAGTTGGCAACCTGCTATGCAATATGGACACTCACAAGTCTATGGGATCCACCTGAGAGTGCTGAGGGAGCTGGCAGAGGAGCTTGTCAAACCACTCTTCATCATCTGTCAGCAGTTCTAGTTAACAGGGGATGTTCCAAAGAACCAGAGGCTTACCAATGTAATGACCATCTACAAGAGGGGCCAGAATCAAGATCCAGGGAACTACAGGCCTGTCAGCCTGATATCGGTACTGGGGAAGACTATGGAATGGTTCATCTGAGTGCACTCACATAATATGTGCAGGGCAACCAGGGCATCAGGCGTGACCGGGATGGGTTCATGAAAGGCAGGTCCTGCTTGACAAACTTGACTTCCTTCAATGACAAAGTGACCCACTTAGTGGATGATAGAAAGGCTGTGGACGTTCTCTGCCTGGATTCAGGAAAGCCTTTGACACTGTCTCACACAGTATTCTGCTAGAAAAGCTGGTGGCTCCTAGATTGGAGCAAGTAACTCTCAAGTACCTAGTGACAGGACAAGAGGAAATGGCCTCAAGTTGTGCCAGGAGAGGTTTAGATTGGATGCTAGAAAAAAATTCTTTACTGAAGAGTGGACAGGTGTTGGACTGTAGAGATCTTTTTCAACCTCAACGATTCTATGATTCCCTTTCTTGCAAGAGCAACTCTCTTCACTTGTCTCATCTCAATTACTACTAATATGCTAGTGTGCTATAACTACTTTTTTATAACTAATAATTCCCACCAATGTAACAGCCTCACTATTAATTACCAGTGGGAAGAATCCATAAATCAGATAGAGCACCCTGTGTTAAGTCCCTCTGTATTGCTTTCTCTGTGTAGTATTCACCAGATTGTTTTTACTCTGTGTGAGAGAATTTTTTTAAGTGAAGAAAAAAATCACATTCTTCCACATATTTCAGACCTTTTTTCTGTGTTTGCTATTACAGACCAGTTCCTGTTTTGCAAAAAAGTCCTATATGTTCCTTTTCAGATCTTAAATTTTGGTTATATTTTGTGACAATTCACCTATGAAATGGCATCTGCTTACACATCTTCACTTGAATCAGCAATTGGCCCTAGGAAAAAAGAAATACCCGCACATGAGTAATTTCAAGGCTTTGTTTACTTACCTGCAATGAACAGAAATTGGTCCATCCTGACCAAACTGCTCTTTTGTTTTATGCACTTGACCTATAAAGTCAATAAATCCTTCTCCAGACTTTGGCACTCCTTGTTCTGGCCAGTCAGTAAACTGGAACTGCCTCACTGTTCGGGACTGGCCATCCTTTAACAAAAGACACAAACAATGTATTTGAAAACCATGTTCTAGCAGCTGGAAGTCAGTCATCCCACAACCGGAAAGACAATCTGACTCCGGTATGAAATGCACTTGAATAACACTAACTTCTTTTATGGGTAGAAAAGCTAAGAAAGATGATGTTTTTCTCAATTCTAGGGTGTCATTGGAATGACCACAAATTTCTACGTGCAATAGATTTGATGGTAAATATTTGTTCCTCGGGTGTGTCTAAATCAATTGTATTCATGTATTTCATCATTGTAGTAACTCAATAATCCAGGGCAAGTCTCTGAAAACTGTTCTGATTTAGTTTAATGTGAATAACTTCTGGTTTTTAATGCTATTTAATGAGCACAGCACTAAAGTTAGTCAGTCTGATGTTAGAAAATCATTAAAGCATATTGGGAACTAATCTGAAATTTCTTACATAGTTCTCTTTGCTAATGTCATTATAAACAGTGCTATTTAACACAAATACTAAGTTTATTAAAATCTTTACTTTCAAGTATTATGATGGTTAGTAAGGTTAGTTACCAAAATAGGAACTTTTAGATCCCTACACAGAGCAGAGGGCTTTTAATGCATCATTCTATTGATTATTTGACCATTTGGAGTTCTTGCTCCTCACAGGGTATATTCAGTTGTTTTTTTGATGAGGCCAAAGAATCTGTAATGCTCTCTTACAGCCATCACTTATAATTTAGCTTGAAGTCAAGCTGCCCCAACATATTGACCTCTGGAGTTTACAAACAAAGTGAGTATAAAGCAGTCAGAAACAGTAGACAGGAACAGTTACAGAGGTCAATTTCACCTCACAACAATTCACAGCTCACTTTCAGAAATAATAGGAAGTTCCACACCAGACGCTTGCTGCTGACACCTACAAAGTCAGTGTGCTTCTTTTGTTGCTTCAGGAGAATAATTGCCTGGTTTGGCTCTGTGAGAGCACAGATGGTATTCTAACATTACAAATGGGTTTGGAAAGAAGAGGGAGAGAGGCTGGTTGCAACTACTGCAGCCTTTACTCTTCAATGAATAGAACAATTTAGTTAGATGATCTCTGTTGCTAGATGTGACAGCCATAAAAGCCTAGGTACAGGAAAACTATAATGAACACTTTGGTAAGTAGTCCCCATCACTTCTAGAAAATTTAGAGGAGCTGTAGTTTCCCACAACATCTGAAAAATCCAGGATGGCTCTGTGAGCTTGCCAGTGTGTTATCTGACAAGATTTGGACTATCTTGATAAAGAGATTTTTTTTTTTTTAATTTGAGAAGTAATGATATGTGATAGTAAAACATCACAAGACTGCCATGCATGCATGCTTGGCACTTTATAAAAGAGGTCTATTAATGTCAGGTCAAATAAAACTATTTCTAGCAAATTAAGTTACTCAAACTTTTCATATCTTTTACTGGTTTGCTAAATATAAGTGAATACTTTCATAAATATTCTAGTTCATGATAAACTCCTGAAAGAACTTTTAAAGAAATATATACTGTTTTCAGAAAGATATTTAACCACATTTGGCTTTTTGTTAACACTGCTATTTTATGACCTGAATTTGGTGAAATTGGTCATATAAGACCTCTTCCAGTTTGAGATGAAACAGATTTTTAATAGATGATTTATGAAAACTATTGGCACAATTGTAGTAAAACTGACTTCAACTGCCTATGCTTACGACTGTCTTTAAGACTGATGTTAGGAACCTGTTCTTCACCACTTAGCATTACGGACAAATAGGTTAGAGAAGTTATGAGCTACTAGATTTTAAATAAAATGAAAATCGGATCTAGTGTGCCTATGCTTTCTTTTAAAAACCACACCTAAGCCTCATATGCCAAATTAAAACATTCATATACTATATGCTGACTCAGTTAGTGATAATACCGTCTAGCTAATTGTCAGTAGCATCTAATTTTACTTGAAACTAACATTAAGAACAACAGTCCAGTCACCACTGAGAAGTACCAATATTTTGGATGCTGACTGGCAACTATGAGTAATCAGTCATGTTAAGCCTGGACAGTATATCCTGATATTTTGCTTAAATATATAGTTTTCTACAGTGCTTCCAGAAGTGGAGGCTGTCAGTAATCATTTCTGCCATGCAGGCTGAAGTGCTAGAAATCAAAAGTCTGAGAAATGCAAAACGTATTTAAAGTTTATGTACATTTAATCTCATATCACTGCTCAGTGTTGGACTCAGAAATTCAGATAAAAAATGCAGTATGAAAATGAGGATGCTGGGGTCACAGCTGCCTGTATCTACTCTGCAGATATACAAGAGTGTTGGAAATATGCTTCGCCAAAAATCAAATTATAATGTGCAAAGCTTGTGAAGCTTTTCTTATGAATGCTATTAGCTCTGCAGTTTCTAAATCTCAGTGTATTAACCTTCCTACTCATTCATGCTAGAGGGTGGTACAAAACAACATATTTACAGCTGTAAGTGATAAAAATTGCCCCCAAAAAACATAAAGGAGAAAACAAGGAAAAAAGGGAAAATGGTTCTCAAATTACCTAATATATCACAAATAGTTATCAGAACTTCACAAAATTGTGATGAACAGATATCACATGTGAGTGAAATCAAATGTTCTTACACAAAGACCTCATTCATTTAATAATAAATTTATCAGCTCTTTGTATATTACTTATAGAAAGTAAACTCCTAGGGATTTTTAATTAACAATACAAGTAGCAAGGACCAAAAAAAAAAAAAAAAGACATTTTTTTTTAAACTTGTGTGAACTAGTGTAATACCATATTAACTTACCCTTGCATCTGTAACCTTGAATTCTCTCAGAATATACTGTGGCATGTTGTACTCTGCCATTGGATCTACCACAAAATACTGATATCTGGCTGAGCGCTCTGCAGGCCAGTACTGGTGGCATTTTTCCTACAAAATAACCAATCAGAATACACTTCCTGTTACTTGAGATCACTATGATAAACTGGTATAAAGCCTTTTTCACTCAGATGAGTATAATATTCATGGAACATGCCCTTAGTGACGGGAACACAAACTGTTTACTTTTCTGTGACATGAAGTTCCATACCTAGGATGAAAAATAATCTTCAGTATTGCATTGCAAAGGCGTTATTTCTGGCCACTGTACATCTGGACTTATTTATACTTATGCTCAGCTCTACTATTTATCAATGACAAGAGCTATCCCTGGCCTAATTTTCAATACAGAATGGTATTTAATTCTTGATGCCGCCTTTAGTTTTCTCCCTTCTTCCCTGTGAAAGTAAGGCCCACAGTGTCAGGCAAGACTCTCTTTGCATCCATGTCCCAGGTTGGGAACTATAGGGTTAAAATAGTCCTCTAGGGACTTGAAGATTTTGTTATTCAATCCCACAATTCTGCTATCTCTTCATAAGCTCACGGCAAGGTCAGCTTGTTCTCCTTTCCTCCCCCTCCAGCCTTGCGCCGGGCAGGAGCTGCGTTATTGGGATAAACATGTAAGGATAGGCCTGGTTGGGGCCTCCAGAGGCTGTGCTTAGGCCTCTTGGATGGCGGAGGCATGGGGGGGAGAACTGGAGCACTGGGGATGATAGATTTAGTTTTGGGCTAGGGGGAAATTCAGGGGATTTGCTTATGGATTTCTGTCTCTGCTTTGTAACTTCTATCTGTAACACTCTCTCCAAATACAATTCTGTTTTTTTCTCCAATTCGTTTGAGAGCTTCACTCTGTCGTCTCTTTAAACCCTCGACAATCCACTACCTATGGCCTGACTCAGATTTCACTCATATGTATCGGTTTTATTTTAATGTAATTCTGACCAGATACTAAGCTGCTTTGTTCTTTCCAATATACAAAATAACATTTAAATGATTTTAGTACTGTAAACGGGTGCTGAGAATTTACTGTGGTGTTACGAAGACATTCAGATCCCCAAAATACATACTTTCTTCTAACATTGTTCAACAGAGACACTGCAAAAGATAAGTTTCCAAATAAGGAATCATTTTTAACAGACAGCAATGCTCTCTCTGTATCCTTCAGACTTAGCAACACAAAGACCCAGCTGCTGTGTGTCACTCGACAAACAGGCATGTCTAGCTTATCTATTGCAACAGATCTACAGATTGGAAAACATCACAGCAGTTAATTAACAATGCCACAGATATGTTAAAAGGAGAATGAATTTAAATCCTCACCTTTATCTTTAGACATTCCTATACTGATAGAGTATTTTAATAAAAGAATCGTTATAGCAAACATTTTAGTAAAGGAATGTTAGAGCAGTACTCACTCTGCCCATTTCTCGTAGCTTAGTGAGCATGACCACAATTGTAGAATTATGCTCCCAGAGCATTCTCCAGAAGTCTTCAGTTGTTTCTGCTAAAGGACCCTGTGTAGCTATGTATGCTTTTTGTTGTCTAAGTTTAAAAATAAGTAAATGAAGAAGAATATTTTAATCAAAATGTGAATTGATAAGTCTGCTGCTTATATGCAAACATTAACTAGAGGAAAAATGTATATACAATTAATTATAAGCACATAAAAAACTTATGGTTGTTTAATCAAACTATGACTTTTTAGAACTATGACAGGGAAATTAGTCTGTTAATATCATGATATATATATCTTTACAATATTTAAAGTTTAATGCAACCCTAATAGTTCCATCTCATGTGCTGTAAAAAAAGACTTAAGAAACACTTAGTTGTGCATTTCATTTTATAGAAATAACTGTCTAACAATCTATTAAGCATAAAGTAGCTTATCAACTCCTTTCCAATAATCTGATGCCTCCAGGAAAAGTAAGGCAGGAAAAAAATTGAGGAATGCAGTGCACTGAATTTCCAGACTTTAATATCATACTAGTGGAAGCTGCCTACAAGCTGTTAAAAGCTTTTGAATCAACAGCTCTCCAAGGTAATGACCAAATTCATGTTTGTCTTGATTCCTTCAATCAACAGAAACACTTTTGTAGGTGATGGTGGAGATGAAGGTTGTTTAGAATTATGAGGAGAGACTCAGAAAATGATCCTTGTTGATACAGATACTCATGTGCACCTAAACTGCCTTAGGGAAACTATACTGCTTCTTCTTCATGTCCTTTTCTGACAGCTGCTTAAGCCATCTGAGGGCATATCGTTGCCTGTTGTCATGAAGATGTTGGTGGGATACACAACTGTTTACGTATAAAATACTTTTGGTGGCTAGATTTAGTAGGAACTCAGTGTTCTAAGATCATAGGTTATCACCTTGATACATAAAGTACAGCTTCTGTAAATTTTTCCTGCATATGTTTTTAAGAAGAGGAGTTGTAAAGACATACAGATTCCAAATCATCAATATGTTTAAAATCTCACTGTCTTTCAGCATGGAAAACATACTGGGAGTTCTTAATGGTTTACAGGTAGATAAGAATATAATGTATGAGTCTATGTAATTCACGGAATTTTCCTGTATTATATAGGGGAAAAACAAATATTGTAGTAGTATTTAATATAAAAACATTGATATTGAACACCATCTAAGCAAACACAATATGCATAGATAATAAACAGTATTAAAATCTGTTAGTTTCAATATAACTACACATATAATTCTAACTTTTAAAGTGATCTAAATGATGGTATATCAATATTAGTACCTGTAGCCATCAATGAAACTGGCATTGATATAATCAGAGCCTTCTACTCCTCGGATTGGCTGTAGACATACCCTTGTAGACTCATATGGCATAATATTTACAAGGCGATTTTTGAATTTATTACATGGAAGATTGGCACTGATGAATCTTGAAGTGTGAGCCTTAGAGCTAGCAAGACGCTGTTGAGAAGAAACAAAAGAATTAAGGCCAGATATAACAAAAATGAGTGACACTATCAGATTATATGACCTCTGCTCTTTATCCATTAACAAATTATTTCAATTTCATATGCTTACTTTTCTATAATCTATCACTTCAGTATCTGTAAAGCTTCTTCTAACACCTTACAAAAGTTTAATGTCTGCTTCGTTAATCTATATGTACATCTCTGAGTATTAAACCATTACATAAATACATATTTCAAGCTATCAAAACAATAAAGGAACAGCAGGGCTAAACCATCCTGACTGGACAGTTCTTGTCTGGATACCAACTTAAGACAGAAATGTAAATTGTACAAAGGATTGTTTTGGTAATTCAAAATTTTAGCCTGTCAATGTCTTATCTTTTGATTACTAGAAACAACTAGCAGAGGACAGAGCAGCATTAAGCATTACATCATTTAATTTTGGTTCCCGCAGCATAAAAACCCAGTACCTTAAATTCCAGTTCCATTCCTGTGACATTCTCTCCTGTTTCTATCTGCGTCAGCTTCTGGATATACGCATACAGATTTCTGGCTGGCACTTCAGTATTTCCACATGTCACTGCTTCCAGCAGTGCATCATGGATAAAGATGTATTGGTCCTCTGTTTGAACCATGTAATTCCTCTGTGCTCTCATTAGAGTTACGTGGCCATAAATATCTACAGTCTTTTCATGCTTTATTCTCTCTAACATTGCATCTATCACAATGAAACAGCCAGTCCTGCCGACTCCAGCGCTAGAAGAAATGAACACAGAAGGGAAAACATGAAGGACTATTTCGGGCATTGCACTTCTACGGTATTCAAGTTTTAAAGTTTCTTAACGTTGATTTGAATGGTGCATTTTTCTGAACATGAATGTCAGCTTTTATGAAAAATGCTGGTTCCCTGAAAGAAGCAAACTTCTTTAATACCCATTAAAAAAAAAAAAAAAAANAAAAAAAAAAAAAAAAAAGGTGGAAAGGTGGAATGCTATGAGATCTTTGCATCTTGCTGTTTCAAGCTTGACTATAATAAACCACATTGCAACATGTTCTAGAAATACATGTTCTTAGAAATGGAAATTACAAGAGATGATGAATTCTCTAAGAATTCCAACTTTATTTGTATCATAATTTTGAATTCATGAAACATGCTGTTGTTGCTATTCTGTTTAGAGTGGACAGTTTGTTGGCAAACGACGTTACGGAAAATGAATCTTAAATTATTTTATTGTCATTTGGAAGTAAATTTTCCATTTCTCTCCCAAATCTATCAGTGGGACTCCTGTAGAGTTTGTTCTGTCCTCTGCTCTTTACTTGTTATTCTTTGTGATTCGGAGCTATCCATGATTAGCAATTCTAGTTGTAGGCTAAGGAAATTACCAGGTGGCCACTACAATGTCTGTCTTGCATCTCTAGGAAAATGTAAGAAAGAACTGGAAAGGCCAGAACCTGTGTCAGTCATCACATTATTTCAAAGATATTTTAATAATAGACTAAAATATTCTTAAAGACAAAGCTTGAAATCAGAGCAATCAATTAAGTGTCAAGACTGGGTGTGTAATATTTTTCAGATAGAGGTAAAGTTAATGCTTCCTCACAAGTTCTGAGTTAAGTAAATTTTTAGGTTTAGGCGAAAGCTGAAGTAGGCGAAAGCTGAAGTGCAGTTATATCAAGTTAAGACCAAAGAAACTACTTAGTTCTCCACACAGTAATGAACTCCTCAGAATCAACTGTGAGCTGGAAGTGGCTTTTCCGTTTTTGGTGGTGCTTGAGTGTAGAAGACAACATGGGTCAGTTACTGTAATCTTGGCAAAGAAATAAACCTTGATGATGAAAAATTCAGGTGGATCTAACAGAATTAATTCTGTCCCAGAAACGGACCTACTTAACAGCAGTTTATTTTTCTGATACCTGCTGCCAAAATGGGCAGACTTTCAAGGATTTTCAGTCATTCCTTCCTTGTCTTAAAGGTGGTGTCTGTGACATGCATGGGATACCTTTAATAACTCCTGAGGAAAAAGTTACGCAATTAAGATAGGAAAAAAGACACAGGTCTCACCTTGATGTGATTACTATTAGTCATACATGATCCTGTATCATACCTTTGGCATAATTGAATAGGAATGATGTAGAAGGAATATGAAAAAGACTGCAGAATACAGAAGACCAGAAAATGAACTGAAGGTCCAAATATGAAACCTGTGTAATAAATGGAGTCACGTTTCCTAAAACTACTACAGGTATTCTTTTATCGAAATGCTTGGACATCAGTTGTACTGAATAACATCTTTGGATGAATGACTGTCTTTTGAAAGCCATGTATATGACAAATTAGAATCACAGAATCATAGAATGGTAAGGTTGGAAGTGACCTCAAGGATCATCTAGTTCCAACCCCCTGCCATAGGCAGGGACACCTCCCACTAGTACAGGTCACTCAAGGTCTCGTCCAACCTGACCTTGAACACCTCCAGGGAGGGAGCATCCACAACCTCCTTAGGCAACCTGTTCCAGTGCCTCACCACCCTCACTGGAAAGAACTTCCTCCTAACATCTGGTATAAATCTCCCCTCTGCCAGTTTAAACCCCTTGCCCCTTGTCTTGTCATTACAAGACCATGTAAATAGTCCCTCCCCAGCCTTCCTGTAGGCACCCTTCAGATACTGGAAGGCTACTATAAGGTCTCCTGGAAATCTTCTCTTCTCCAGGCTGAAGAGCCCCAACTCTCTCAGTCTGTCCTCATAGCAGAGCTGCTCCAGCCCTCTGATCATCTTTGTGGCCCTCCTCTGGACCCGCTCCAACACTTCCATG
>WBNM01042958.1:0-14522 GCA_013399055.1 Ramphastos sulfuratus
GCCCTAGGTGACCCTACTCTGGCACTGGGCTTGGACTCAATCTCTAAAGGTCACTTCCAGCCCCTAACACTCTG
Organism: Ramphastos sulfuratus; assembly: GCA_013399055.1. NCBI lineage: Eukaryota > Metazoa > Chordata > Aves > Piciformes > Ramphastidae > Ramphastos > Ramphastos sulfuratus. The sequence continues at coordinate 75 of WBNM01042958.1, forward strand.
ATTTTCTAAACTAGGGTTAAAAAGCTGGGATGAGAAAGTAAAAGTTTGGGATGTTGGAGTCCTGGGAAGCTTCCTCCCAGGAGAGGGCTGGGTCCTGAGGCCAGGGGGGTGCCCCCTCTGAGGTGTGGTAAATTCTCAAGCACCTTCCCAGGACAATCCAAGAACCACTTGGAATGCCACAGGGTGAAAAAGCTTGGAAGTGCCAGGAAAGAGATGGAATTGTGGCCTCAGAGAGGGGATGTCATTTACCAGAGCCACCAGGGAAGTGTTGGCTGCCATGACCAAAAAACAGGCATGCCTGAAACCCCAGGGAGATCAGGAGAACATCAAACCATGGAATGGTTTGGATTGGAAAGGACCTCAAAAGCTCATCCAGCCCCAACCCCTCTGCCATAGGCAGGGAACACCTCCCACTACCCCAAGTGGCTCAAAGCCTCCTCTTTGAACCCTTCTTGGGAGGGGGAAGTGTTGGAATCATTTTCCATGACATCCCAAGATGATGATTTTATTTATCCTACAGAACCCAAATCAATTTAGTTTTTGCTTTTGTTCTGCAGGGAGAGAGAAATATTTGAGGAAGAAATCCTGGAGAGAAAACGTCAGAGCAAGCTGCTGGCTGCAGACAGAACCTGAATCCCTTTGGCACAGGCTCCCCAAGCCATGCTGTAAATTGTGTGTGTGTGGGGAGTGAGGAGTTTGTACCAAAGGTGCAATTCTGACTTCCTGAAAGGTGGAATTCTCTTCCCAGCTGCTGTGCACATTCCCCTCCAGCTGCAGTTGCTCCAAGGCTATGCTGTTGTCACACAGACCCTTACCTCTCCAACCCCTCTGCAGAGCTGCTGAAGGCAACACCACAGCTGTGGGAATTTTTCTGGTCACCTGTGATGAAGGGAAGAGCTTTTTATTGTTTTGTTCTGTTTTGTTTTTTCCTCCTTTGGTGTCCTCCAAAACACATCCTGCTCAATAACACAGCTACTCTTGACCTCACTGCTAAGAAACTCCTCCAGCTTTTTCCCCTCTGGACATGTTCTCAGTGGGTTCATTTCTTGCTTTACATATCTGAAAAGTGTGGGAAATAAATAATAATAAGAAAAATCTGTCCTCATGGTGCAAGCTGAGTCACAAAAGCTTTGATTTCAGTGCTGGGGACAACTTTGGAGTTGGTTCAAAACCCCAAAGCCTTTCACTTTGCCCTCAAAGAGCACAAAGCTCTTAGAGTGATGCTTTGGTAGGAGCTAGGCTGTGGGGTTTGGTTTTTTTTTTTGGGGGGGGTGGGGAATAGTTTTAATTGTCTTTGATTTAAATCTCATTTAATGATGATCTCCTCCAGCTCTTACTGCTGAGGTGTCCCTGATCACCATTTAGTGCTAACCCCTAATAATTGGTGTGGGTTTGTGTTTTTTTTTTTCTTTCTTATTAATCCTGGATCCTAATGAAAATGAGACTTGTTTCTTTGTCTCATAGAAACCAGGCTCAGGTGAAATTCAGGATGAAGTTCCCATGCAAACAGAGCTCCAGATGTAACTCTAATAATTATCTGAGTGCATTTTAATTGCTCTCTAATGAGCCAAAATGTGCATGTGGAGCCCTTATTGAAGGGCCATTCCCAATTACCTACATCAGAGTAATCTTAACAGGTACTTAATTGGATTATTCTGGATTTTTTTTCCCCCTTTTCATTAAAACCTGGGAGAAAGGAGAATGCATTGAGCAGCATCATTATAGATAGCCATGTAAAATAGAGATAATAAGACAAAAATTAATTGGCTACTTGATAAGATCCAGAGCTGAGCAGGCTTCCCTGTGCTGCTGCTTGTGTCTGGCTCAAGGATGTTAAAAAGACTGACTTTGGGGGAGGGGGAAAAGGAAGTGGAAAGCGCTGAGGAGTGGTTTTTTTAGGGGCTAACGGCGGATTTAGAGCCCGAAGCCTGGCACAAAAAAGTGAGCGCCTGGCGCGACAATAAGGAAGCACCTGCCGAAACCCGGGATCGAACCAGGGACCTTTAGATCTTCAGTCTAACGCTCTCCCAACTGAGCTATTTCGGCTGCGCAGTAGCGCTCCGGCCCCCCCTCCTCTGCTCCCGTTACCCCCCGGTGGGGCCGAGCTTGGCGATGGAGTGGTCCCGAACACCGGGCAGGGCTCCCGTGGAGCCAGGGAGCGGGAGGGGCTGAGGGAGGACGCCCACGGAATGCGGCTGCGGCGAGCACCCGCGGGGCTACGGCACCTACAGCAGTGGTCGCGGAGGGGGCGGCGGCAGCGCGGTCTCTGTGGCGCAATCGGTTAGCGCGTTCGGCTGTTAACCGAAAGGTTGGTGGTTCGAGCCCACCCAGGGACGGGTCTTCCTTTTCTTCCCGACCGCCGCCGCGGCACCGGGAGCCACCCTCCTGCCGCTGTTTGGCCTCCCGCCTCGTTTTGCCGCTAGCCGGGTCAGAGCCTGGTGAGGGTACCGCGGAACCCCTCGGTGCGGACTTGCGTTCCCCGCCGGCGCGCTGAGCGGACGTACCGGGCCCGGGCCGGGCCGCTTAAAGCGGTGCACCGCGCCCAGAGGTTGCCTGAAGGGCTGCGGCGAGATGGCGGCGCTGGGCTGTGAGCGGGGCAGGGGCACCGGGACTGGCGCTGGCAGCGTTGGGGGAGGCTTGAGGCGGGCAGAGCGGGACCGAACTGAGCCGGGCCGGGCCGAAGAATCCAGTGGCCTAGGAAGGGGACCGAACCCCGCCGACCTGGGCACTGCGTGGCTTTGAGCGGGGAAACCGAACTGGGCCAGGCTGGGGGCTCTAAGGGAGGATCTGACAGCACTGGGCCAGGCTGGGGGCTCTAAGGGAGGATCTGACAGCACTGGGCCAGGCTGGGGGCTCTAAGGAAGGATCTGACAGCACTGGGCCAGGCTGGGGGCTCTAAGGAAGGATCTGGCAGCACTGGGCCAGGCTAGGGGCTCTGAGGGAGGATCTGACAGCACTGGGCCAGCCTGGGGACTCTGAGAGAGGACCTGACCGAGTCTGGCTCGGGGCTCTGAGGGAGGACCTGACCGGGTCTGGCTGGGGGCGCAGGGGCTTTGAGAGGGGACCAGGCCGAGCTGTGAAGGCCCCCAGACGAGGCACGGACCGCAGCTGCCCTCGGGGCTGGCTCTCGTCTTTGGGGCTGAGAGCTCCGGGGAGTGGACAGGGGCCATGGAGCATCCCTGCCCCCTTCGCGACAGCCCTGGGGTCATCCGTGGGCCGGGGGTCCCGCGTTGAACTGCCCCCAGCTTCGGGCCCTTCCCTTTCCCCGGGGCCAGACTCCGGCCGCGGCTGAGCTCTCTCCCGGTCTCTCTCGTTGCAGGTCTCCGCCTCCCTCGGCGCAGTGTCCTGGCCTGGCGGTGAGGGCCGGAGGCTGCTGGGTGGGGGGGGTCTGTGATGTAGGTGCTGGCACGGGGGGCAACAGCCGGGCAGATGGCAGCCCACAACCCTCTACTGGCAGCGGTTCTCCCGGTGCCAGGGAGCCCCGAGTGAGCTGGTGGGGGTGGGCAGCAGGGTTGAGCATTCAGTGTTTGGGGAGGGGTCTCTGGGAGGGGTCTCTTCTCCTGCTGGGCTTGATCCCAACGCTTTGCTCCCTTCATTCCCAGGGAGAGCAGTGGGATGGGCTCCTATGGGGCCGAGCTTGGGGCGGGGGGACAGCACGGAGGGGGGGGTCTGTGGCATCGTGTCACACGGAGGGGCAGCTCCTGTTGTTCTTGCCAGGCCCGGGGCTGTGACATCTGTTCACACTCAGCTGCTCCATCAGACGCCGGTGGCTGATCATGCTGACAGGTAACAGCAGCACTTCAGGGCAGCTTCCTCAGCTGTGTCCTTCCTCCCGCCGTGGGTTAAGGGAGGGGTGGTGGGGGTGGGTCCCAGGTGGCACAAAATCACCTTCTGTTTGCTGTGGCTCTGGCTGTGTCTGCATGACCAAGTTGGCATGCCTAAAGATGAACTGGCAGGCTGGAGATGATGCCACCAGAGACTGGGTACACTGAGTGGGAGCTCTGCCTGGGCAATAAACTCCATGGTGGGGGGAAGCCCTCCAGCAGTAGCAGGAGGTGTGAGGTTTTGTGCTTTAGCCAAGAAAGAGTGGAAGAGGTGGTCACAGAATGGGTTGGGTTGGAAGGGAGCTTCAGGAGCATCCTGTGCCACCCCTGCTGCCATGGGCAGGGGCACCTGCCACCAGCAGAGTGCTCAAGGCCTCATCCAGCCTGGTCCTGAACACCTCCAGGGAGGTCGGGGAGATCAGAGATCCCATTCTGTGCTTCTGTGCTCCACAACCTCCCTGGACAACCTGTGCCAGGCTCTCCCCCCCCTCCCTCTCAATAATTTCTTCCTCCTCTCCACTCTCCCTCTCCCAGCTCTAAGCCATTGTCCCTCATCCTGGCACCCCCAGCCCTTGCCCCAAGTCTCTCTCCAGGATCTTTGAGGTCCCTTCCTGCCCTGACATTCTCTGATGACCTCTAATTGAGGCATGGATGGGATCACAGCTCCTCGAGGCTAATGATTGTGTTCTGCAGTTACCCTCAGTGACTGGAGGCTGACACCACTCTGCTGTTTGTCTTCAGCTCTCTCCAGGTCCAGCAGAAGAGCTCAGCTGTTGTCCAGAAGAAATCCTATGTCCCTTCTAGCAGGGGGGAGTACATTGTCACCAAGCTCGATGACCTGATCAACTGGGCACGAAGGGTGAGCAGAAAAGGTTGCCAAATGCTTGGTGGGACTGGAGGGAGGTGAACTTGAGCTACCTTCTCCTCAAGATGAAAAATCATCATAGAATGGTTTAGGTTGGAAGGGATTTCAAAAGCTCAGCCAACTCCCTGTTATAGGCAGGGACACCTCCCACTAGAACAGGTTGCTGAAGGCCTCATCCAACCTGGTGCTGAGCACCTGCAGGGAGATTGTGGAGCACAGAATGTGATCACATTCAGTCACACTCTGTGCTTCTGTGCTTCTGTGCTTCACAACCTCCCTGGGCAACCTGTGCCAGTGTCTCACCACCCTCACAGCAAAGAATTTCTCCCTAACATCCAGTTTCAGTCTCCCCTCTGCCACTTCAAACCCATTGCCCCTTGTCCTGGCATTACCAGACCTTGTCAATAGTCCCTCCCCAGCCTTCCTGTAGCCCCCTTCAGATCCTGCAAGGCCACTCCAAGGTCTCCTGGAAGCCTTCTCTTCTCCAGGCTGCAGAGCCCCAACTCTCTCAGCCTGTCCTCAGAGCAGAGCTGCTGCAACCCCCTGAGCATCTTCATAGCCTCCTCTGGACTGACTTCAACAGTTCTATGTCCTGCTTGTGTTGGGGGCTCCAGAACTGCACACAGTTGGGGGCTTCATGATTTCCATGGGGGAGTAGCCAAAAGTTTTTGGCTTATGAGTGGGGGCAAAGCAAGAGAGAGATTCTGCATGTGAGGGTGGTGCAGCAGCTGCTGGTCTGAGCAGAGCTGTCCCTTGGCAGTGGGCAGGAGTCACTGCCTGGGTTTGCCTGCTCCTTTTAACGACAGCTCCCTGCTGTCAGAGAGTCCCAGACAGGGTTGGGTTGGAAGGGACCTTCAAGATCATCCAGTTGCAACCTCCCTGCTGTGGAGGGGGTTGCTGAAGGATGGGGAGTCAAAAAAAAGGGGCCTGGCTCTTTTCAGTGGTGTCCTGTGACAGGACAAGGGGCAATGGGCACAAACTGGCAGCCAGGAGGTTCCATCTGAACATGAGGAGAAATTTCTGTGCTGTGAGGGTGCTGGAGCAGGCTGCTCAGAGAAGTTGTGGAGTCTCCTTTGCTGGAGACTTTCAAGCCCCACCTGGATGCTTTCCTGTGTGACCTGCCCTGGGTGATGCTGCTTTGGCAGGGTGGCCTTGGATGATGATCTGAGGTCCCTTCCACCCCTCCACCCTTTTTGCTGTCCTAGCTACCAGCAAACCCTTTTGCTTTACGATGCTGCCACTCCCTCGCCGCTTGTTCCACTTCCTTTTCTCTCTGATCAGCTCTTGCTCTGTGACTCTCTCCCCCCAGTGCTGCTTTCAGCCTGGGTAGCCATAACCTGCACCTTTCCTGCTGCAGAGCTCCCTGTGGCCCATGACCTTTGGGCTGGCCTGCTGTGCTGTGGAGATGATGCACATGGCAGCTCCCCGCTACGACATGGACCGCTTCGGGGTGGTGTTCCGTGCCAGCCCTCGCCAGGCTGATGTCATGATTGTGGCTGGCACCTTGACCAACAAAATGGCTCCAGCTCTTCGCAAGGTAACTGGGCTGTGGGGGCTGCTTTGCTGCAGCTGTGAGCTGGAGGAGCTCTGAGGTGTCAGAGCAGCCCCCACGGAGCTGCCCTGATCCCTGCGGTGCTAAGCAAGAGGAACAGAGCTCAGGACGCAGCCCCCACGGCCTCAGCCTCTCCTTTTATCTCCCCTTTGCAGCAGTCATTTACCAGATGGGCAATTTTCTGTGCTCTTCATTTGATCTCCTTGATGGAAATTGCTCAGGAAATGGAAATGTCAGAGCCAAAGGGACAAGGGGGAGGACAAAGAAAGGGGGGGTGCTCTGGCTCTTGGTAGCAGAGCTGCAAAGCTCAAAGGTGCTGTGAGGATCAGGAGTTTCATTTGGCTTTGTGGACCACAAAGATCAGCAGAGGGCTGGAGAAGCTCTGCTGTGGGCACAGGCTGAGAGAGCTGGGGGTGTTCAACCTGGAGAAGAGAAGGCTCCAGGGAGACCTCCTCAGAGCTGCAGTTCAGTATCTGAAGTGGGCTACAGAACTGGGGAGAGACTGTTCAGAAGGGGCTATGGGGACAGGCCGAGGGCAATGGTTTGGAAGTGGAGCAGGGCAGAGTTAGGTTGGGCATCAGGAGGGAGTTCTGCACAGTGAGGGTGGGCAAAGACTGGCCCAGGCTGCCCTGGGATGTGGTTGAGTTCCCATCCCTGGAGACATCCAAGATACGGCTCAATGTGACCCTGGGCAGCCTGCTCTGGTTGAAGCTGTCCCTGATGCCTGCAGGGGGGTGGAGAAGATGCCCTTGGAGGGTCTCTTCCAACCCAGTGCCATCTGTGAATCTGTGCCCTGCAGGTCTATGACCAGATGCCAGAGCCTCGCTACGTCGTCTCCATGGGGAGGTGAGTGCCTGCTCTGGAGACCTTCCAACCCCCACTGCCCATTGTGCTCCCAGGCAAGCTGCAGTGGATGCCCCTTCTTGGGCAGAGGGGTTGGACTAGATGATCACCAGAGCTCCCTTCCCACCTCCACCATGCTGGGATTCAGTGATTCCATATCCTCCTCCATCCAGGGCTGCTGGAAGGGTTGAGTCTCCATAACATAAACCTTTAAAGCCTCTGCTGGCTCCATGCCTCCCAGTGCTGGGGTTCCAGGTTCTCCTTCTCCTCCTGCTCCTCTCTCCCATGGAGCTGACCCCACCCATCTCTTGCAGCTGTGCCAATGGTGGTGGCTACTACCACTACTCCTACTCTGTGGTGAGAGGCTGCGACCGCATCGTGCCGGTGGACATCTACGTGCCAGGTAGGAGCAGCTCTGCCTGCTGTGGAGTGAGGAGAGCAGGGTCCTGTCCACCTGGGCAGCACTTGGTGCCTTCAGATCCATGCATAGAACAGCTTGGGTTGGAAGGAATCTTCCAGATCATCCAGTTCCAACCCCACTCTGCCATGGGCAGGGACACCTCCCACCAGCCCAGGATGGTCAAGGCCTCACCAGGAACTGCTGTGTGAAGTGTGGGTTGTGGTTCAGTCAGACACAGACTGCTGGCAGATGTCACCTTGCTTCAGAGTGCTTTATAAAGGCCCTTCTGAGCATCACCTTCACTTTAGCTTCTTTCAACCCAAGGAGGTTGCTTTTGCTTTTGTGAGCTTTGCAGCCTGCAATGTATGCAAAGCCAGAGGGAAATCAAAGCTTGGTTTGGGGTGCAGCTTGTGGGTTGAAGCCCCCAGCTCTGCTTGGGGGTGCAGCTCGTGGGTTGAAGCCCCCAGGTCTGCTTGGGGGTGCAGCTTGTGGGGTGAAGCCCCCAGGTCTGCTTTGGGGTGAAACCCTTAGGCATGGTTTGGGATGAAGCCCTGAGGTATGCTTTGAGGTGCAGCTTGTGGAGTGGAGCCCCTGGGGTCTGCTTTGGAGTGAAGCCCCCAGGTCTGCTTGTGGGTTGAAGCCCCCAGGTCTGCTTGGGGGTGCAGCTTGTGGGTTGAAGCCCCCAGGTCTGCTTTGGGGTGCAGCTCATGAGGAAAAGCCCCTGGGGTCTGCTTGGGGGTGAAGCCCCTGGGTTTGCCATGGGGCAAAGCCTGTGTCTGGTCCCTTCTGCTGCTGCTGGGTCCCATCTGAGTGCAGCCAGGAGCCCTTTTTCTCCCTCTCAGGTTGCCCACCTACTGCTGAAGCTTTGCTGTATGGAATCCTGCAGCTGCAGAAGAAAATCAAACGGGAGAAGAAGATCCAAATCTGGTACAGGAAGTAGTCTCTTATTTATGCCCTTCCCTCCTGCTGCCCACCCAGGGCATCTCCTGCCCACCCAGGGCAGCTGCTCACACTCAGAACGCACAATGACCCCAGAGCCTCTCACAAGCCATCCAACAAACCTCTCCCTGGAGAAGATCTCCTCTGTCTTCATCCCTCTTATCTAAAGGGGTTTTAAACTCGTTTGAAAGCAGAATTAAAGAGCCAGGGTTGAATTTGAGGACACTCAAGTGTGGTGTTTGGTGGTCTGAGCATGCTGTGAGGGAAGGAGAACCTTTTGGTGCTGCTTGTTGTGACATCAATGTCTTGAGGCTTTGCTCTTTGGCTTTGATGTGGAGTTTTGGAGACCAGCAGACATCCAGGTGAGCTTTGAGGCCTCCCTCAGCTCATCTTTTACTCACTACCTACAGAAAAACCTAAACAATCCTTTATCTGTGGGTACAGCCAGCAGGAATTCATCCTAGTTCTGTAACAGCAATAAAAATCCATGGATCAAATCAGAACCTGACTAATCAGGGAGTGCTTTAGGTTGGAAAGGACCTTTAAAGGTCACAGAGTGGTAGGAGTTGGAAGGGAACTCAGAGTCCTATCCCCCTGCCAGGGCAGTGTCACCCAGAGAAGGTCACACAGGAACACATCCAGGGGGGGTTTGAAAGTCTCCAGAGATGGAGGCTCCAGCACCTCTCTGGGCAGCCTGCTCCAGGCCTCCACCACCCTTCAATTATAGAACCTCCTCCTCATGTAGATAGAACTTCTGATGGGCAAGTTTGTGCCCACTGCCCCTTATCCTGGCACTGGGCACCACAGAACACAGCCTGGTGCCAGCCTGCTGACACCCACCCTTGAAGCATTGCTCAGCACTGCTCAGATGCCCCTCAGGCTGCTCTTTTCCAGCCTACAGAGCCCCAATTCCCCCAGCCTGACCCCATCAGAGCTGTGCCAGTGCCCTCAGCATCTCTTTGCTGTGCCCTCTGCAGCCAGCCTCTGTCCTGCCTGAACTGGAGAGCCCAGAACTGGATGCAGGACTCCAGCTGTGGCCTCACCAGAGCAGAGAGGAAAGAGAACCTCCCTTGACCTGCTGGCCACACTCTTGGTGCACTCCAGGATGCCACAGGTCATCAAGTCCAACCCCCAAAGGTTCCATCACCCCACAGCAGAGCCAGAAGTAAAGCTGCCTGGGGTGGACTTTGGTGCTGGAAGTATCCCAAGGGAACTGGTGGGGATGTTCTCCCAGCAGCCTGGCACCAGGAACAGTCCCTGCAGAACTCCCCAAGTGCTTCTGAAAGCCAAAAGAATTCCTCTGAAGCAGCAGTTGGGAATTTTATTCTTTTTTTTTAATGGATTTTTATCCCTTCTGGGCAGAGAGGAAACATCAGTTGTGTGCAGGTGGATTCCAAGGAGGTTGCTGGGATCACAACTTTGCTACACTGGGGTTTAGCCAAAAGTTTTCTGGAAACTTCTACTGGGGAGGTGCACCAGGAGCAGCCAAAGTGCCTCCAGCTGCCCCATTTCTCCCAGTTCCTCCTGCTGGTTTTATTTGGCTTGATTGTGGAAAAGCCACCACAGGAGTCCTTAAAGTGACCTCTTTTGGCTAAAGGCTCTTGAATTACAACTTAATTGGTGTGTGGAGACAGGGGCAGGGTGGGGCCTTCCTGAAGACCCCTCCAGGGCAGGATGATATCCACCGTAGGGCAGGAAGCTCTCCCTTTGTCCAGGAGGTCCCACTGGAGACCCAGGATGTCCATCCCATGCCTCCAGCTAAATCAGCTTCAGTCACCTCTCATCAGCACCGAGGCAGGTAAGAGCTTTTCTCTTCCTGGCAGCACCACACCCTCCTCCTCCTCCTCCTCCTCTGCCTTTGCTTCTGTGGCTTGGGGGCAGCCCCAGGGGCTGGTGCCCAGCTGTGGCCCCTCAGTGCTTCACGATGGTGGGGGTGATCATCTTGGGGAAGGAGTAGTACCTGCAGCCCTTGGGGGGGACCAGGTCCATCACCTTGGTGCTGATGTTCTCCTTCTTGAACCCAGCCTCCACCAGCTGCCCCACCTGGGTCTCCTGTGGGGAGCAGCAGCAATGGGGTGAGCTGCCCAGACAGGAGCAGAGATGGTGCTGAGCCCCAGCCCGCGGGGACACAGGGCAGTGACAGCAGCCAGGAGCAAACCTCCCTCAAGCATTCCCTGCTCAGCCCCAGCTGTCAAGGACGAATCCAACAACCGTGGAGTGGCTTTTGCTGCTCCCCAGCGAGCACCTGGAGAGGCACAGGCCTCAGGGGGGCAGCTTTGGAGACCTTGGGTTGGGTCGAGGGGGGGCATGGTGGGACCTCTCCAGCCGAGGGGACAATGCTCACCTCAAACATCTTTTCGATGTCGCTGTACTTGGTCTTCAGCAGCTCCCCCCAGGAGGTCAGGTTGCAGTAGGTGAGGACCCCACCGGGCTGCAGCAAGCGGAAGGCATGGGCCTGCAGCAGGAAATGGGGAGGGGCTGGCTCAGCACCCCTTGCTCAGCACCCGGCCCTCACCTTACCCTCCCCTAAGCTTTCCCAGCAGAGCTGGACTTTGCCCCTGTCCTCCACTGCCCCCTTGCTGCTCTTCTCCTGCCAGCTGGGACCATGTGGACTCGGAAGTGCAGTGGGTGGCACCATGGTGCTGGGGACGTTGGGGACTTCCAGAGGTCACTAAGGCCCAGGCAGCAGAGAGAGGAGGGGGTGGTGGGAGCTGCAGACCAGCACCCATCTCTAGCTTTGACTGCTGAGCTCACATTTCCCCCCAGACCCACCCACCCCTCTGGGCTCTGGCAGTGGGAGGTGTGGGTGCCACCCTCTTACCTTGATGAAGGCAAACTGGTGTGTGTGCCAGGTCTCTTCTGACAGTGGGTAGGTGTCGTACAGGATTCCTGCCCAGGAACACCAGAGACCACCCCTGAACCAGGAGAGGCCACCAAGGAGCAGTGGGGCTCATGTGCCAGGGGGAACTGATGGGAATATTCCTCCCCCCTTCCCCCCATGGCTTCTTCCTGTTTTTTTTTATCCTATTCAATTTGTTCCCCATGTCTCAGACCCCTGGAAGGCAGCAAACTGCTCCTCCCCAGCTTCAGGTGCCACTCTCTTAGGGCACCAACTGCAGCCCCTCCCTGTCCCCACCACCACAGGAGGAAGCTGGGCTGCACCTCAAGCACTGCCATGGGGACCCTGCTGCCCCCGTGCTGCCCCCTCCCCAGTCCTGGCTGTGCAGTGCCTCACCCCTGAAGTGCCCATCGGGCAGCGTTGGCACCACATCCTCCCACAGCCCCTTCAGTGGCACGACCTGTGGGTGAGACAGCAGAGGGGTGAGCCCCGGTGGCAGGTGCCAGCTGGCACCATGGCCAGGCACTGGCACCATGGCCAGGCACTGGCACAGCCCAGACCTTGTGTGGCTGCCTCCTGGCCCACTCCTCCAGCCGCCGGAAGACGCCCTCGTTGCACTCGATGATCCAATGCTCCTCGATGTCAAACTCCTCCAGCTTGGTGGCTGCAATGGCCATGCCAAAGCCCACCTCCAGCACACGGCCACCTGCAGGCAGGAGGGTAGCTGTAGGCTGGGGGGGGGTCTGAGCTTCCCTGGGCACATCAGGGCAGCCCCAAAGGCTGCTCCACTCTCTGCCTGAATTGGGCTTTTCTCAGCGTGGGTTGGGAAAGCACAAAACTGCTGACATTGGGGGGAGAAGCTGGGGGCAGCCCTGGTGCCACCCCCTGTCTGGTGCTGCCCTGGCTGACAGTGAGTCTCCATGGCACCAGTCCCCATTCTCATCCCTGGCCCCATCATGCCTCATCCCTGTCCTGCACCCGACAGAAGCTCTTTGCCCCCCAGCCCCCAGGAGAGCTGCAGAAGGAACAAGCAACTGCCCAAACTTTCCCTCTGCCCCTAAAGCAGCAGGGCCATGCCCTGCCCTTGTGGTGGGGCTGCACCCCCCCCTTCCCCGCGGCCCCGGGCCCAGCTGGGAATGTGTCACCTTGACACCAGAGCATAAGTGCCGGCAGCAGAACACCCTCCAGCAACACCTCCCCNCCACTCGCCACATCCCACGAGCTGCACCCCACGCCACGTCCCCATCCCGCGGGATCCCTCCTTTACCCTTGGATGCAGCCACGCTGGCCAGCGAGTGCATGTAGGGGGTCTCCCAACGCTCCATCACCGGCTTGCCCAGGATCTCCAGGTGGGCATCGGGCTCATCGTAACCAGCCGCCGCGTCCTGCCAGGCTGCCCGGCAGTCCTCACCCTCCGCGAAGATGCTGCCCGCGGCCGCCCTGGCACTCATGGCAGAGCCCTAGGGAGGAAAGTCCAGAGGCTGAGGGGGGGGAAGGGAAGAGGTTGTTGGGCTCCGGGCTGGCTTTAAATAGCCAGAGCTGGAGAAATGCTGAGTGGGCACAACGAGCTGGGGCCCCTCTGGGTGAAAGGGATTCTTATCGGGATCCTTATCAGGAATGCAGGCTGGTACCGAGGTGGGCAGCAGGGCTGCCAGGCTGCATAGGATTCATAGAGTGAGTTGAGTTGGAAAGGACCTCCAAAATCGGCCAGTTCCAAACCCTTGTCATGGGGCAGGGACAACTCCCACCAGCCCAGGGTGCTCAAGACCTCATCCAGCCTAGCATTCAACACCTCCAGGGAGGATGTGGAGCACAGAAGCACAGAATGTGATCAAAGATCTGTGCTCCACACCCTCCCTGGGCAACCTGTGCCAGCCTCTCCCCACCCTCACTCCCAACAATTTCTTCCTCCTCTCCACTCTCCCTCTCCTCTCTCCCAGCTCAAAGCCATTGGCCCTCAGCCCTGGCATTCCCAAGCCTTGCCACAAGTCGCTTCCCAGCTCTCCTGGAGCCCCTTCAGGCGGTGGAAGGCTGCTCTGAGGTCTTCCCAGGACTTTTCTCCAGAACGATGGAATTGTTTGGGTTGGAAAAGCCCTCTAAGGTCATCAAGTCCAAGCAGCAACCCAAGCCCACCGTGGGCACTAAACCATGTTCCCAAGTGCCAGGGCCACGCTCCCTGAGCAGCCTCTTCCAACGCCTGAAACTCCACACGTGGCCACCTGGGTGCCCCACGTTGGAGTAGTGCTTGAGGAGTGCAGAGATGGACTCCACTCCCGGTGGCACCATGCTGGGTATAGTCACAGACCAGGAGAACCAGCAGCCCTGTGTGCCAGAGCTGGGATGGAACAGCTTAACTGGGAGGGGGCATGGAAGAAGAGCTCCTCCCCAGGGGCTGTGCCAGGCTCTGGAGCTGGGCACGTTGCTGTGCCCCGCGCCGTGGCTGTGCCATGCAATATCCCACACCATGCCATGCAGCAGAGCTGTGTGCCAGGGCTGCACCATGCTCCAGGAATGAAGGGCGGGGGGCAGGCGGAAGAGGATGGGATGCCAAGCCGAGGCCCGGCGGTGTGGGGGGTGCCCGGTAGACTCGGGGGTTGTCCCCGTAGCGCCAGGCAGCGGTGTCCGGTAGACCCGAAGCAGGGCGTTCCGGTAGACCTTAGAGGGTTGAAGGTGGGGACATGGAGGTGGGGACAGTCCCGTTAGACCCAGGGGTGGAAATCTCGTGGCGGAGCGCCCGGTAAACCCGAGGTGGGCGAGTCCCGGTGGACTCGCTCGAGGGTTGCCTGTTAGACTCGGAGGTGTTTTCGGTAGACCGGAGCTGCGTGCGTGGCGGGGTGGTCCCGGTGAACGCAGCAGGGGTTTGTCCCCATCGCCCCGGCACTGCGAATCGCGGTAGAGCCGTGGCAGGGGGATCCCCATGCGCCCCATGCTGGGCTGCGTTTCCGCTATCCCCACGGCCACACGTGTACCGAGCGGGCGGACTGCCCTTCCCAAGAGCCTTTGCCCGCCCCGCAGACCCCCCCTTACCGAGACGTTGCCGCCGCTGTTTGCCGCCGCTGAAGGGAAGAACCGGGGCGCGGTCCCGGATCCTACCGAGGAACCGCCGCCATGAACAGCGTGGGAGGCGCCGATGAGATCGGGTGAGGGCGGGGGTTCGGCCCCATCTTTCTTTTTTTTTTTTTTTTT
>WBNM01042958.1:23607-38049 GCA_013399055.1 Ramphastos sulfuratus
TAGAGCAGAGCAGATTGAGACTGGACATGAGGAACAAGTTCTGCACCATGAGGGTGCTGGAACACTGCAACAGGTTGCCCAAGGTGGTGTCTGAGGCCCCATGCCTGGAGGTATTCAAGGTGAGGCTCAGCAAGGCTCTGAGGAACCTACTGTAGTGGAGGATGTCCCTGCTCAGTGCAAGGGGCTTGGACTAAATGACCTTTAGAGGTCACTCCCAACCCAAACCATTCTATGATTCCATACCAGCTGTGTTTAGAGGAAATAAAATGTGATGATTTTCAGAGCCTGAACTTGTTTCTGTCTTTGCCTTTTTATCTCCTCATTGCAAGCACAGCCTCTGTTACCTGCTCTTTAATATATCTCTTTGCTTTTCTCTCTTTTTTTTTTTTTTTTTTTTTAACAGAAACTCTTCGTAGCTACTTCTCCCAGTATGGAGAAGTTGTAGACTGTGTAATCATGAAAGACAAAACCACAAACCAGTCTCGAGGATTTGGATTTGTCAAATTTAAAGATCCCAACTGTGTGGGAACAGTCTTGGCCAGCAGACCTCATACGTTAGATGGTCGAAATGTAAGTTTTTTGTCTTTGGGGGATTTTCTCCTTCCAAGAACTTTTTGCTCCAAAGATTCTGTTTTAAATTCTACCTTTTTACTTGCAGCCTGGCTACTGTAAAAGTTAACCTGCTGGTTGGTGTCAATTATTTGTTATAAGACAGCTTTAACTTTGATGGTTTCTGTCACCTTGTAGAAAGTGATGTATTGACCATATGTAGCTTTGATCTGAGGAGCTGGATTTCAGCAGTGCTGTGTTCAGCTGCCAGAAATGTCATTTGGAGAACAAATATTCTGCAACTCTTTGAGATCTGACCAAACTGGGAACTTCTTCCAGATTGATCCAAAGCCATGCACACCTAGGGGGATGCAACCAGAAAGGACACGGCCGAAGGAAGGATGGGTAAGGAAAGCTCACTTGGTGTATCCTGCCTCTTTCCCAGCTTTTGGGTTGCCTTCTGGCAGCTTGAATTGAATTCACTTTGGGTTAGATCCATGTTTTGAAGTCAGGAATCAATATGCAGGCCTGGAGTGTCAATTTTAGTTCTGAAAACTCTCTTTGACTTGCATTGCTGCCCAAATCCAGGGCAGTGTTAACCAGATCTTGGTGTTTGCATCCTATGCAGGTGGTGGCAGTGGTGTTTTCTTCAAGCTCTTTTTTTTTTTTCTTTCTGGATGAGCTCTTCAAATCTTAACCCAGGTGCCTTGGAAGTACCCTCACAAGGACTTGCTGCTCCTTTCCAGCCTACTTCACACCCTGCAGCTTAATACCACTATACTACAAAATGAGTAAATGGCCTCAGAACCACAGTCCTTGGGGTTTGTGATCTTCTGAAGGACAGGAACTGGCTTATTACCTGCCAACACTAAACTCTGCAGCTCTGAACCTGCACTTGCCTCACTATAATGACTTCAAACCTGGAGATGGCTGCCCCTCAACCCGCAGGAGACCATTGTTCATGTTTAGCTGTAAAATGCTTGAAGCAGACCACTTTTATTGTCTCTCTGACTGAATGTTTTGTTGTTGTTGTTTTTTTCCCCTTCCTCAATTTAGCAAAAAGGATCCAGGAGTGATAACAATAAATCAAATAAAATTTTTGTTGGTGGAATTCCTCATAACTGTGGCGAGACAGAGCTCAGGGAATACTTCAAGAAGTTCGGAGTGGTGAGTCATTATTCCATGCCTTGGCACTTAAGAGTTGATTTCAAGATGCTTTCCTTCCCCACTGCCTTTTTCTCTGATTTTATCAAGCTGTCAAAATTGTGAGTTCATTGAAACAAAGAACTGTAGGGGCCATATTGAAGCATTTGATGATAAGCTGTAGTAAACCATCACCCTCCTGAAATAATGGATCTGGCTGTTGGTCAAAGCCCATTGCTCTGATCCATAACTTAGTTTTCCTGCTTCTGTCTCCTCTTAAGTCAACCTGATGTATTATTCTTGCAAGAATTCCTGAGCTGAGTTGACTTAAGAAGAATTTTGTTTCTCTCTTCAATTGATAACTTGCAGCTCAGTGATGAAAACAAATTGGAGTTGAATTTATTTTGGGGGAGGAGCAGTGGCTCCTTGGGTGAGCTCATGTCTGAGCTCCTCATCTTTGACTGCTTTACAGATAGTTTGCAGTCTCCTGCCATTCTTTTGCTACCAGTAGTTGCTTTTAACTCACCATTTGGAATCAGCTAAGTTCTGATGTCCCTGGAACCTCCATCCTAGACACAAACCACTCTTTATGATTCAGTTTGGAACCTCAGACTGAAATGACTCTTCTGACTGGGGTTTTAATTCCCATTTATCCCATTGTTGTTACCCCTTTAAGCTGGTAAAATCCTGAACTAAATCCAACTGTGAATAAGTTTGAGAAGCTGAAAGGATTGCCTGAGGTGAAATCCAGATTGTGCCAGCAGATGTGAATTGTCATCTTTGAGTGGCACTTAGCCTGTGCTTCTGATGCTTTTTTAATCCTCTCCTCTCAGGTCATGGGATTGTTTGGGTTGGAAAAGCCCTCTAAGGTCATCCAGTCCAAGCAGCAACCCAGCCCCACCATGGGCACCAAACCATGACCCAAGTGGCTTGACCACACCTTTCTGGAACACCTCCAAGGATGGGCACTCCACCTCCCTGAGCAGCCTATGCCAATCCTTGCCCTCTTGGAGCAAAGAAGTTTTTCCTCATCTCCTCCCCTGGCCCAATTTCAGGCTATTCACCATATGCATGCAGCAAAGGATTTGTTGATTCCTTCTCAAGTAGCTCCCTTTATCACCAGCACTGTGTTTTAAGCTCATTTTAAAAGCATAAACTAAAAGGCAATGGCTAACAACTGTTTCTTTAGTTGGAAAGGCTGCAGTAGACTTGTAAATAAAACTTGGGGGAGCATTTTCTGTGTCTGTGGAGCATAACTTCTAAAGGCTCTTCCTCACAGACTTTTGGCTTTCCCCTTCTGACCTGTGGATGGCCTGGGAGATACAGGCTTATGTTCCACCAAATAAAGCAAGCAGCAGCCATTGAGTGTAAGTGCCTTTGAAAGTAAGTAGTAGAACTTTTAATGGTAGTATAGAAATGGGGGAGCTGACTTTGGAGATGATTTGTGGCCAAAGAATGAAGAGACAGAAGCAGGTCCTGATTCTCAAGACATGGTAGATAAAACCACTGTGAGGAAGGGAATCTGATTCCAGTGGGGGAAAAGATTTGGCACATGGGATGATTCCCAGAGGAGGGTGAATCCCACTGTTAGCACCCAGCAGGGGATAATTGAATGCATGTGGTGTAATAACTTAAAGAAGGTTTTCTAGCTGTAAGTGAAAGGGGAATCTGCATCAGATTTCAAGTGAATTCTCTGGGGATCGTAGTGAAAAATAGCTTAAGGTTGACTTGAAGGCAAAGATACTTTACAGTGAAGATACTGAGACCCTGGCCCAGGTTGCCCAGAGAGGTGAGGTGGTAGAGACTCCATCCCTGGAAGCTCTCCAGGTCAGGTTGTTTGGGGCTCTGAGCCTGCTCTGGTTGCATATATCCCTGCTGACTGCAGGTGGGGGTGAACTTTAAGGCCAACCTTTAAAGGCCCCTTCCAAGCTATTCTGTGATGCCATGAGATCATGACACATGTTCTCTGGTGGCTTCTTGGCCTCTAAGGCAGTTCCTTGCAGCTGTTTTAATGTTGCCTTTGACATCAAGCCCTGGTTTTGTTTAAATTGCAGCTCACAGTGGTGCTTATGCTGGAAAAAAACCAAAACCTCTTAACCAGCTTGCATTTTCTATTTATTTGTGGGGTTTTGAAGTTAGAATCACACTGATAGTGATCATCCATGATTTAATGGGGGGGTTGTAAGATCATTCTAAAGCATCAGTGTGTAGCTGGTGCTCTGGGCTACATTGATTCACATAAGTAATTCAGAGAGGCCATGGAATCTCTTAAATCACACAATGGGTTGGGTTGGAAGGGACCTTCAAGATCATCCAGTTCCAACCTCCTTGCCATAGGCAGGGACACCTCTCACCAGTCCAGGATGCTCAAGGCCTCATCCAGCCTGGCCTTGAACACCTCCAGGGAGGTTGTGGATTACAGAAGCACAGGATGTAATCACATTCCGTGCTCCACAACCTCTCTGGGCAACCTCTTCCACCCTCACTGTGAAGAATTTCTTCCTCATCTCCACTCTCAATCTCCCCTCTTCCAGCTCAAAGCCATTGCCCCTCTTCCTGTCACTCCAAACCTTTATCCCTCCTCAGCTTTCTTGTAGCCCCCCCCCCCCTTTTCAGGTTCTGGAAGGGTCCTGGAAGATCCCCTTCAGATCCTGGAATGTATTTGGAGTCAAAGCCACTTCTCATGGCAGAGAATGAAAATGTATTAAGATGGAAAAAAGTCCTCTTTGGAGAAGCTGCAGTGCTGAGCAGTGTGGTGAAAAGCAGAAAGCTTTGGGCTTTGTGGGCTGCAGTTTGGGTCTCAGCACTGCAGCGACCTCTGATGCTAGATTAAAACCTTCAGAGCCCCAACGTGGCAGCTTTGCCAGAAGAGCTGCAAGCTTTTCTTAGACTCCCATCAAGAGCAATATTCCCAGTTTAAGCATGGCAGGGCCAGCCTGGGATTGACAGCTCCATCAAGCAGTTAATTGTGCTGTGTGGGGAAAGCAGGCTGCAATGACTGCTGCTAACACTCCCCTGGTAGCACAGTTAGTAGAATTTCTTTTCTCTCTTCCAGGTCACTGAAGTTGTAATGATCTATGACGCAGAGAAACAGAGGCCCCGAGGTAAAGGCTGATCTAGTTTGTCCTTGAAATTTCTTCATACTCTCCTATAGTCAGATGGCAAACTATTTCACACCATCAGAAGAGGTAGACTTCTATTTTTTTTTATTATTATTTTCTTCCCACTATGTTGCCTCAGGAAAAAGAATAAATCACTGAGCAAATACCACTTCAAGTCCAGACTCTTCATCTACAGCTTTAGTTGGGATCTCTGCACCAAAAGTCAGATATTTCATGTTCATTTTTGGTTTGCTTTGCCCCTTTTTTTTTTCTCCTTGCTAGTTTTTTTCCTTTTTATTTTTAAATCAAATGAAACTTGATTCCTAAGCCACTCCTGTGGCTTTAGGTATTATTAAGGGGGGGAGAGGGGTTTTAAAACCAAAACCAAACCAGAACAGTTTCCACCTGTCCCTCACTAAAGGTATATTGGTATAATTGCATGAGGGGTGGTGGTGCTGCAGTTCAGAGTACTTCTGAACCTAAAATTAGAGCAGAATCCATCCACTGGTTTTTGGTTTTTTTTTTTGTGGGTTTGGTTAAATGAATTTACTGAAAATGAAAAAAAAAAGAAAAAAACTTTTGAAAGGCTACCAAATACTTAGAAATTGATGTTTTGATTGGGGTGAATGAAAAAAAAAAATCCAAAAACTTAAAGTTTTGCCAAAGTTTGATCAAAACCTGCAGCAAAGTTTCATATCCTGCACCTTCCATTGCATCTCTCATCACTTTTACCAGCAAAGAGGCAATATTTGAACCCCCTTTAAAGCTCAGTTGCACTTGTCCACGTTTGTAGCATGTCCTACATGCTAAAGAATAGTTTGCCATCTGAACTTGCATTTCTCTTCTGCCTCATTATTAAGCAAAGATATCCTTCACTTCATATTTATTAAGCTGTTAAGTCTTAGTTTTATTTTTAATTTAGACATACATCCTTAGTGACATATTTAAGTGTTTCATAGTAAGTTATGGTAATGTTAAGTAAGTTCTCTTTTCTTCTCTTTTACTTTTTTTTTTTGCTTCTTTCCTCTCTTTTTTTTTTTTTTCCCCCTCTGTGAATTGTTTGACTGTGATTAACGATTATCTCTCTAGATTTCTTCTCTCTAGGTGATAATTTATCACAGAGGTACAGGCCAGTTCCACAGTCAGAGGAGGGAAGGGCTTTGTCTTTAATTGGAGTGTAAACGAAGTTTCAATATATTTGTTTTTCTTTCTTTTTTTTTTTTTTTTGTTGTTGTTGTTTTCTTGCTTTATCTCTTAACCTTCCAATAAATCCCTTTTTATTTGAGCAGAACAAAAATTCAACTGCACCATGAGAATGGTAGAACAGATTGCTCAAAGTTGAGGCCCCATCCCTGGAGAGATATTCAAGGTCAGGCTACACAAGGCTCTGAGCAATCTACTGTAGTGGTGGAGCATGTCCCTGCTGAATGCAGGGAGGTTGGACTGGATGACCTTTGGAGGTCACTTACAACCTAAATCATTCCATGATTCTAAATGCTTCAGAGCATCTGATTCTTATATTTCAAGAGAGGAGGGAGACAAACAAAGATTACAAGTATCTGAATATCACTTGTGCCTGGAGTTCTGAAATACTTCAGTAATGATTCATCTATCTGAGGCTGTTATTTTTTTTTTTATTGGCCTCTTCTCCACCTGCAGGTGTCAGGTACTCCCCAAAACCTAAAAAAGCTGCTGGCTTCAGCTGAGCTGCCACCAGTGAGGGCTCTTGGGTAGATAAAAGGGAATGAAGCCACCCTTGGGCATCTGAAATTTTCTAGTGAGGCCGGGGAGACACTGGAACAGGTTGCCCAGGGTGGTTGTGGATGCCCCCTCCTTGTGGCATCCCCATCCAGGTTGGGTGAGGTCTTGAGCAACCTGGGTTAGTGGGAAGTGTCCCATGCTCATGGCAGAGGGGTTGGAACTTGATGATCTTCAGGGTCACTTCCAACCCAACCCATTCCTTGAGTCTTTGTAAGTTTTAATCCCAACCTTGCTGCCTCTGAGTTTAAACCCAAACCAAAGTAAACCATCATGGCTGCTCTGGATTAGTCCTGCTCTCAATGGCTTTTCTGCTTAAAGCTATACTTAAAAAAAATTAAAAGGAGAACTTTGGGTCCTCTGGGTGGGTGGTGGCTCAAAGCAAATGTGACAGATGGGTGCAGGTTTAGAGCCATCCCCTGCTGCAGGGTATTTTCTCCCTTAATTCAGCTGGCTCCCTAAGCACTGTTCTTGAAGCCTCTTGCTCTGACTTTCATTTTTTGTTCTGTCCCACTCCTCATGCAGTGTGGTAACTAACTGGCATCTTCAGAAATGGCCTTGTTAGTCCCTGGGTGGGGTGTGAGGGAACATTTCCTCACAGTTTGTGCTTGGTACTCCTGGTTGTGCAGCTCAGACACATCTCTTGCCTTCTCTTTCTGCTCTGTGCTCTGCTGTACAGGGTTCTGCTTAGGCTCTACACTTCTCCTTTTGACACTGTGTGGTTAGAACACTTTAAAAGCCAATTCACTGCCCTCTTCTGCTTGTACTCCTCTGAATTTTGCCACCTTCCATGAACTCTTCCATCCTCACACTTAGAGCAGATCCCTCACTGCATGTCACATTTGCTGGTAGGAGGAGGGGAAAATTATCCCTGTAAAAGTCCTCCTTTACCTCCAGCTCCTCACAGAAATGCTGGGAAGCAGATTCCTGGTTAGTAGCAGCTGCAGGGATGCCCTTGAGGAGCCACCTGAGTGTCTCCATGTATGCAGATTTGTCTTTGCTTACTCACAGTTCCCTTCCCTCTTCTCCCTCTCGTGCAAGCAGAATCCTTTTGGTCCCCAGCCCAGGCACAGCCAGCCCCCTCACATCTTAAGAGGAACAGTGGCTTTGTTGCAGTCTCTGCTTCTCCTGCTTTCTATTCCTGGCTAAACCAACAACTGTGAAGTAATTTACAGGTTCTTGCTGTGCTCCTCCTCTTCCCCTTGGCTGCAAATCAGCAGCACTGTTCTGTTCAGGAGGCCACTTGGAGTCTTGCTAAATGAGATTCGTTTCTCGAGTCTTTAATAGAGTCCTGAGCAAACCCAGCTCCTAGGTGCCAGGCTTCAGCATTGACTGGATTCAAAATTCCATGATGGTGGAATTCTGCTGTGTATTGTACTCAGTTTCTTCACTGTTCCCTGTCTTGTGGTGCTAGAATCTCTCAAAGCCACTTTCTTTGCTAGTTCTTTTGTGAGCTCCAGGCTCGACAGGGCTCTAGGCAGCCTCATCTAGTTGAGGATTCCCCTGGAGGGACCTTTAGAGGTCCCCTCCAACCCAGACCAGTCTATGATTCTTCTTTCCTCACTGGTGTCCCCTTCTCCCTCCTCCTCTCTCATCTCACTGACTTCTTATTCTCTGCCCTTCTCCCCTTCCAGACCCCATCCCAACAATCTCTTCCCCATCTTCAATCTTCCTTGAACCCAATTAAGCAACCAACCTCAATCTGTAATCAGTATCCATTGATTTAATTTTTCCTTTCCTAAGACTGTAAGACTAATCTTGGGGATTTCAACTCAACTTCCTTCTCTTTTGACTCCAATCCTTGACTTTATTTGTTTGTTTGTTTATTTATTTTAGTTAAACCTCAGACAAATATATTGTGATGAAATCTCTGCTCTCAAATTTAGAGGCTGCTTTCATCACAGCTCAACAAAAACTTCGTTTATACTTCCAGTCTCTTTGTGTGTGGGAAATGCTAACTTTTGGATTTTTCTTTTCCTCTTTTAATTTTTGATTTTGTTTATTTTTCTTCTTCCCAATTTCTTTTTAGTGATGTCTTTTGCTCTTGTTGCTGACAGCAGAATTTGACCTGCTGGAATCTATTTTGGCCTGTATCTTTGTGTACTTTGGTTTGGTTTCTTTCTTATTTTTATATATATACATATATATAAACTTGATAATTTTTTTTTTTTCTTTATCTCTACAATAGGCCTCTTTGGGCTTACCCAACCCAGTTGGATAAGCTTCGAGAGACACTTAACTGTTATAGATCTATAACTTGTATTGATTTATTTTATTTTTTTTCTCTGTTTTAACGCTTTTAGAGCAATATTTGGCTGCTGTCAGCACTAGCTGCAAAGCAAAAATGCAAACCAAGGGGGAGATCTTGGGTTTCAGAAAAGCAGAAATGCATCCATGTTCCATAATGCTTCCAATGCCAGCACCTCCTTTTTATTTTTTTTTTGTTGTTGTTGTTTTAATTTGATTCCTTTCTAATTTATTTTTTGGTTTATTGCTCTTTGACCCTTTAGCTAATCCAAAGAATGGCACAGTTTCTCTACTGCATGTGGGGGTTTTGTTTGGTTTGTTGTTTTCTTTTTTCTTCTTCCCTCTCCTGGGATTTGTTTCCATCAGCAAGCCCACAGAGGTTGATGGCATGAACCAGCCCCTGCGTTGCCTTCTGCAATTAACCACAATTTTGCCACTCCTCTTGGCCATGTTGGCAGCTACAACCTAAGTGCAGTGGTTCTCAAAGTGGCACTTCCAAAAGAGACTCAGTCCTGGGGTTTTTGTTTGGTGGTTGGTTGGGTTTTTTTGGTGGGTTTTTTTGTTTGGTTTTTTTTGCCTCTTTTCCATCTGCAGGTGTCAGCTGCTCCCCAAAACCTTCTAAAAAAGCTGCTCTCTTCAGCCAAACTGCCACCAGTGAGGGCTCTTGGGTAGATGAAATGGAATGAAACCATCCTTAGGCATCTGAAATTCCTGACAGGGAGGGTGGAGAGGCACTGGAATGGGTTGCCCAGGGAGGTTGTGGATGCCTCCTCCCTGGAGAGGTGTTCAAGGCCAGGTTGGATGAGGCCTTGAGCAACCTGGGCTGGTGGGAGGTGTCCCTGCCCATGGCAGAGGGGTTGGAACTGGATGATCTTTAAAGGTCCCTTCCCAACCCAAACCACTCTGTGACTCTGGAGCGGTTTAGCAGCAATGTCTTGTGCAAAAAGGAGAGAGGGGAACTGAGAAGTGTGGCATAAATTTTTAAGAGAAAAAGCAGCAGGAGGTGCAAGAAATGAAACAGATGAAGGCGATGCCAGCAAGTGCCATGTTGTGGAGGAGCAGCACTTGTTTGCTTGCTCTGGGATGTGCTGCTTTTCCCCCCACCTAAGGTGTGGAAAACTTGAGAACCTCTGATCTAGGTTGGTAGTTTCTGAAGCTTCTCATTCATCCATGGAGTGGTAAAATTTTACCTCATGCTTTAACAGCTACATTTCCAAAACAATTCTTTTTATTACTGCAAAGGAAAAAAAAAAAATCTATTCCCTAATTGGAAGCTGGGAGGATAAGGGCTGGGAGGAAGTTGCTTTGCATCTTTTTGGGGAGCAGGGATATATAAAGCAGGATTTTCTGGAATAGCTAGACTCAAAAGAGAGGAGCAGCTTGGCTTTAATCTGCTGTCCCACAGACATTTGGGCATTTTGATGACTACAGCAGCACTGTTTTGGTTTGGGTGGGGTTTTTTTTTTCCTTCCTTCTGTTTCCTCCTTAGGTAGCTTAGGAATAAACCCCAATTACTCTGCAAGGCCAGGTTGGATGAGGCCTTGAGCAACCTGTTCTAGTGGGAGGTGTCCCTGCCTATGGCAGGGGGGCTTGAACTGAACGAACTTTGAGGTCTCTTCCAACCTAAACCATTTTGATTCAATTGAACCAGAATTAACCAGCTGGCTGTTGAAGTTTGCATGTCTAAACCCAAGCTGTGAGGCCTAATTGCAGGAATTTTATCCATTGCAATTTTCTGCAATTTCCTTTTTTTTTTTGTTTGTTTTTGTTTTGTTTTTTTGGGGTGGAGGAGGGGGAGAACTTTTTTTTAACACAGATTTTGGTTATCTGAAACCCCTGCTTGAACCCTTGGTCCACCCCTAATACTGTTCATCATCCTGTTTTGTGTCACAACACCCTGCTACCTTGATTCACTCTTCGTCGTTGGCTAGGTTTTGGATTTATTACTTTCGAGGACGAACAATCAGTGGACCAGGCTGTCAACATGCATTTTCACGACATCATGGGCAAAAAAGTGTGTAGTTGTAGTTTTATTTTACCTTAAGAAAGAACCAAGTCTTGGGCAATTTGCAATTTCACTGGTGAGCCACCAAAAAAAAAAAAAAAAACCCAAACCACCCCAGCAGATCTCCAGGTTCGATTAAACATGGGAGAAAGACTTCGAGGCTTAATCCGTGGAGGTGGGGAAAGACTTTTGAGTTGGTTGAAAAGTGAAGGGGAAAGCTAAGCCCAGAGGAGAGGTCTTGGAAACCTGAGAGGTCAGAGCTGTTGATGTTTTGAGTCAGGCCTTGTGTGTACAGACCTGGGGGGGTTGCAGTGGTTGAGTAGAGCTCTGGTGACAACTACCCTGTTGTTAGGAGCACTGCTTTAGGACCACGAGGGTTAAAAAAACACAAAACAACAAAACAAAACCAAAACTTGAGTTGTTTTGGTTTTAGCTGTTTGGAAAAAAAAAAAAAAAAGGAGAATCCCAATGAAATCTGAGTTGTTCAAGGCTTGGTTTTAGATACCACTCCTTCAGATGTGTTATTTGCTACTCAAATCTTAGTAGTGGTGTGAGGCAATGAAATCTACCACCCTGCAATAAGAAACATCCAAAGAAATAGAACACACACCCCCCCCCAAAAAAAAACCCCAAAAACATCCTGAAGGATTGGTTTTGACAAAAATTGGGTCACTTACTGTGAAACTTTGATACAAACCCACCTACTCTATATAGTATTTAACCACAATGCAGTTAAGTGACCTCTGGTTGTTTCATCTTCATACTGTGTTGTCAGCAAATGGGTGTTTGATAAGGAGGAATATTTATTTGCTTCAAGCTTGCTTTGATGTTACTCAACAGGGAACACAGAGAGGGGGGAAAAAAAAGACCAGCAAACAACAAATCTGAAAGCAAAATAAATTGTTGCAGGACACTCAAGTTTTATAGCAAAGAAATGAACTTAAAGGAGAATGAAGCACAGGAAATTGGGGTCACTTGGGAAGTTGTTGTGGGTCTACAGGCAGTGTTAAAGCTGCTGCAGCTCTGGATGGATTTCAGGGGAGCAGAAGAGCATTTTGGCTTCCCTGGAATCCTTGCACTGGGTCATTTTGCTGTTGGCTTTGAAACTTTTTCCTGCCTGGTGATAGTTCCTAAGCAGTCATTTAGCCAAACCAGGGGATATGTTCTTGCCTAGCAGTGGAGTTTTAGTTAATTCTATCATATTTAAGGTTAGGAATTCATTTGGGATAAAGGGTTGAGCTGATTTTCCTACTAATGGAATTGAAGGATGGGAAGAAGGTTGTGGTTAGAAAGGTTATGGAGTCTCCTTCTCTGGAGATTTTCAAGGCCTGTCTGGATGTGTTCTTGTGTCACCTGAGCTAGATTGTAGGGTCCTGTTCTGGCAGAGGAGGGGTTGGACTCAATGATCTCTTTGGGTCCCTTCCAACCCCTCAGGTCCTGTGAAGAAAGGTGCTGGTGTAACCCAGAACCACCAGAGCATGCTCTCAGATGCTGCTGTGCTCCCCTTGTTGAGCCAGCAGTCAGTTAGCACTGCTATGTGTGTGGACAGCCTCACATCCATCCTGCATCCACTCAGCTTTCCTTTGGAATTGCCTTCAGCTGCCCCAAACCACTTAACAAGGAGATCTTATCCCAAAGAGACACAGGGACAAAGAAAGGTTCTGCTGTGATGCTTCTGGGAAAGGATGGAGAGAGCCCAGTGTGAGCCATCAGAGTGTCACCTCTTACACTGCTGCCTTTCAGTGCTGCTCACAGTTCTCCATTATTTCCTAAACAATCCCAGTACCAAAATGAAATCATCTCTTTTTGCTCCCTTATTTCCCTCCCTCCCCTTTCAGTGACACAAAGAGCAGGGACACACTGTGTTTCCAGCAAGAAGCCACAGAGATGCCTCATTTCTTGGTGTAGAATTTAGACCTGGGCACTAAAATACCTTGCTCAGGGTTGGGTTTTTGTTTTTCCCCACTCCTTGCTTCCCTTCCAAACAGGCACTGAAAAATTAATGGAATTTTTCCACATAGATTCCCAAGCTTCAGCTACTTCCCCCTCTTCTCCCCCCTCAAGACCCTCTGCTTTTCACTGACTGCTTTAAAAATGGTATCTCTTTTGGTAATTAAAAAGGTGCTGAAATCAATCCATGTGGTGTTGAAAAGGGAAGAGGGGGGAAGAGAAAAAAAAAATTAAAATTGCAAGGAGGACTCTGCTTTTGTAAGCAATAACTCAATTCCCCCAAGGCAGATGTGTTAAGACTCATTAATTTGAGGCCTTTGAAAAAAATTCCCTGGGTTCCTCTCTGGCAGGGTCTTCAGCTGACAGAGATTTGGTTACTGTCATGTTTAATGTCCTCAGGGCATCTGTGGTGATGAGGAGGAGGGGGGGGAGCAAGGCAGGGGAAGGGGAAGCTTTGTCCTTGCCTGGTGCCTGCTTCCTGTTTGTTCTCTGACATGAATGGTTTTTAAGACAGGGCAGGAGGAATTCTGAAGACTTTTTTTTTTCCCCTCTCTTTTCCATACTACTCCAGGCCTCATTGATGCTTGAGATTTAGGTTTGTTTTTTTTTTTTTTCCTTTGTACTCTGGCAGCCATTAAAATTAATCATAAATGAGAAGGGGAGAGGGGGAGGGAAAAGGAAAAAAAAAAAGCTTTAATTCAGCATGCATGAGTGCTGAGAGTCATTAAATCTGAATTTTGAGAGAGAGAGAGGGAGATTGATATTGAATGTGCAGCTTATTTTAAGTAGGTCAAAGACACTTATTGGATGGCTTGGAAAACACTAAGGCAGTTTTGACTCAACTTTAAGCACAGTGGCTTGAATTTAGAAGAGCAGGAGTGGGGTTTCTGACTGACTTAACACAGTATGAAGATTTGCTTCTTATTGACTCAACTGTCCCATTTTTTTTTATTTTTTTTTTTTTTATTGCATGTTTGTTTACCTTTTTTTTTGTTGTTAGATGTAATGTAAGATTCTCTTATCACATCCATTCCCTCTGACATTGTTTGAGTTAAATTGAGATTCTTTAAGCGTTAGCCTGGGGAAGGTAAGTCTTTATCTTCCATTAAGACATTTAAATAAATAAAAATAAACACCACAAACTTTTATTTTTATTATTATTTTAAGTTTAAACAAACAAACGAAAAAAAAAAACTTAAAGCAAACAAGACAAATAAAATAAATGTGTGTTTCTCAGGTATGAGCAGAGCTAAAATTACACTTAGTTGGAGGGGGCTGGGTTTAATTTAAACCTTTTGACTTCCAAACTGTGAACCCCAAAGACATTGGAATGATTTAAAGCATTAGTACCCTTTTTCAGAACGAGCTCTTTACTCCCCAACTTGTGATGATTTCTTTTTCTTTTTTTTTTTTTAACTGAAAATATCTTTCTTTTTTTAAAAATTCCTTTCAGTGTTAAAAAAAAAAAAAAANTGTTATCTAAAAAAAAAAAAAAAACAGCAAAAAAGTCTAGCAATAAATTAAAATCTTGTTTTTGTGTTTTTTTTTTTTTTTTTTTATTTGAAGTGAAGAGCTGTGGTAAGAGGGTACTGCTGTTTTAAGATGGAAACCCAAAAAAAGCACAACACAATCCAGAAAGTGATTTGGTTAGGATGTCTTTGTGGGGTTTTATTTTGTTAATTTTTTTTT
>WBNM01042959.1:10220-23322 GCA_013399055.1 Ramphastos sulfuratus
AGGAGGCGGGGGCGGGGGTGGTGGAAGAGGCGGCGCCTGGGGGGGGGGAAGAGGCTGCAGCTGGGGAGGGAGAAGAGGCTGCAGCTGGGGAGGGAGAAGTTTCTGCTTGTGTTAAAGGAGAAACTTAGAGCTCAAAGGTCCTGGTGAGGATCTTGTCCTTGGTCAAATGCAAAGCCTGGTCAGTGTTCTGGGTTCGCTCCCTTTTTGTCCTGCATTTTCACACATTTCCAAGGCAGTGGCCTCAAAATCTGCGTAGATGAAGTAAATTCTTTCATTCCTGTGGGAGTGATGGGGAAAATGTCACTTTTTTTTTCCAAGCAAGCTAAGCCAGTGCTGGGTTAAGAGTTGAACTCCATAATTTTTAAAGGTCTTTTCCAACCTAAACAATTCTCTGGTTCCATTCTACGATTCAATCTCTCACCGGAATTGGTTTAATTTTTATTTTTAGTTGAATTTTTTTTTTTAGAAATAGGTTTGCTGAGTTGCTCAGGGGTAGGAAATTTCTCAGCTGTCCTTAAGGG
Source organism: Ramphastos sulfuratus (assembly GCA_013399055.1). Lineage (NCBI taxonomy): Eukaryota > Metazoa > Chordata > Aves > Piciformes > Ramphastidae > Ramphastos > Ramphastos sulfuratus. Next base: position 10,742 of record WBNM01042959.1, read on the forward strand.
GCTAAAAGCAAATCACTTCAAGGGCAGGCAGTTGTGTTTGTCAGTCAGCCAACAGAGCACCTACAGCTATTGCACAGCCTGGGAAGGAACTATGGAGCTGCTATTTCATGTTTTGCTGACCTGATTTCCAGCAAGTCCCCTCAGAGAAACTGAACTAATTGGTTCACATCAAAGTGAATTTTTACCCTGAGAAGACCTCGTGGCAGGTATAAGGGAGAGTGAGGACTGACAGCCCTTGACCTCTGTGTCCTGCTTGGAGTTAACAACCACAGTAGTGCCCTGGCTGTGCTGCTGGGCAGTTGGGAATGCTGCTGGCTCATAGGCTGCCCTTTCGTGTTCTGGGGACAGGGCACTTGGGCCATGTCAGTGGCAGGCGTGGGTCACGTCGGTGGCGGGCGTGGGGCACGTCAGTGGGAGGCGTGGGTCATGTCGGTGGCGGGCGTGGGTCATGTCGGTGGTGGGCGTGGGCCACGTTGGTGGCGGGCGTGGGGCATGTCAGTGGGAGGTGTGGGCCATGTCGGTGGGAGGCGTGGGTCACGTCGGTGGCGGGCATGGGCCATGTCGGNGGGCCACGTTGGTGGGAGGCGTGGGGCACGTCGGTGGCGGGCATGGGTCACGTCAGTGGGAGGCGTGGGCCATGTCAGTGGCAGGTGTGGGGCATGTTGGTGGCGGGCGTGGGTCACACTGGTGGGAGGAATGGGCCACGTCGGTGGCGGGCATGGGGCACGGCGGCGGCGGGCATGTGCCATGTTGGTGGCAGGTATGGGCCATGCCATCCCATGCACGAGTGCTGAGTGCCAGAGGTGGGCCACGTCACAGCCGTATCCAGTTCAGGGTGAGGATTAGGCCTTTGCTTAGCTGAAAGCAAAGGATGTACATATTTCAAGGCTGCATTTTTCTCTCCTCCTGCCTTGACTGTCCCCCTGCCTTTTGTTCTTAGCAGCCATGTGCCAACAAGGGGGAAGGTGGCACAGACACAGCGACCCAGTGGGGTCTACTTTGCCCCCCCAGTGCTGGCTGTGTGCCTGGATTGCTGCCATAGATGCTGCCAAAACTTAGCAGTGGCACGAGGGGAAAATGCACTTTAATGATAGAATCACAGGGGCAGAGCCTGGGGGGGACCTCTGGAGATCATCTAGTCCAAGGTGCTCCTAAATGAGGTGGCACAGGATTGTAGCCAGGTGGGTTTGGAATCTCTCCAGAGAAGGAGACTCCACAACCTCTCTGGGCAGCCTGCTCCAGGGCTCCAGCACCCTCAAAAAAAAGTTTCTCCTGAAGCTGAAGTGCAACCTGTTGGGTCCCAGTTTGTGCACATTGTCCCTTGTCCTAGGAGTGGCCACCACTGAGAAGAGCCCAGCCCCATCCTCATGCCCTCCACCCTTTTGGTATTTGCAGCCCCTGATACAGACCAGGGCCTGGATCCAGAGCTGGCTTTGGTCTTTGTGTCACATTGCACTGTTCAGTAAGTTATAGGCAGGCTTCAACATGTGCTGGTGCCCCAGCCCTGGGGACAAAGAAGGAGCCTTGGCAGCTGCTTTGCCCTCAGCTCCTGGAAATGGCACTGAAGGAGGATTCCTCTGGACTCACACAGGGATTGTTGCCTGCTTCCAGCTGCAGGCAGGTCCAGACGAATCTCTGCTTGGTGTTGAGTGAGCACAGCTGCTCCCCAGCAGTGGGAATCTTACCTGGTGTCCCTGCTGACTGTCCCCTTTGCCTTGCAGATGCAGGAGTGATTGAGAGAGAGGAGAACTTGCACTCACAGAAGGAGGCTGTCGTGCAGGAGCCCATGGTCAGTAATGCTGTCACCTGCCTGCAGCAGCCCTTTTCAGTCAGCAGCTCCCATGGGCACATCCTGCCTGGTATTCACAAGAGGCTTTTCTTGTCCAGATGCCAGATGATGTTGCAGATCCTGCCCAGGATCCCAATAACCAAGGTGAGGATGAGTTTGAGGAAGCTGAGCTGGAGAGACCTGACTTTGAAGAGAAAGTGGGAGGTCTGGAGAAGTTCAAGGAGCCCAGCATGAAAGAAGAGTCTAAGGAGAAGCCACTGAAGGTAACTGGCATGAGGGCAACCAGCAGGTGCCAGCCATGAATGGGGGGAGGATGAAAGCTTAAGGGCATCACATTCCTGCATGGATCCATAATCCCACTGCCAGGATGTTTTACAATTATTGATTATTGCCAAGGTCTTGCAATGCCAGGACAAGGGGCAATGGGTTTGAAGTGGCAGAGGGGAGATTGAAAGTGGATGTTAGGAGGAAGTTGTTTGCAGTGAGGGTGGTGAGACACTGGCACAGGTTGCCCCGGGAGGTCGTGGAGCACAGAAGCACCCAACGTGATCTTTGATCACGTTGGGGGCTTCTGTGCTCCACAACCTCCCTGGAGGGGTTCAAGACCAGGCTGGATGAGGCCTTGAGTGTCCCTGCCTATGGCAGGGTGTTGGAACTAGATGAGCTTTGAGGTCTCTTCCAACCTTCCCATTCTATGTGGCAGTCAGTGGGCTGGCCACTACCAGGACTTGTTCTAGCCCCTTCCTCTCTGCTGGCTGCAGTCAGCCCTAGCATTTGGAAGAGACCCTGGGCAGGAGCTGACTCTCCCCACAGCTCTTCCTTGCAGAGATCTGGATCTTTTCAAGCACTTGAAGACACCAGCCCTAGAAGGCAAGACCAGGGCCTGTGCTGGGAGTCTGGTCAGGTCCTGCTGTGTGTGCAGCAGGCTCTTGGCAGCAGTGGCCACACGTGAGAGCTCTGCCTCCTCCTTGCAGATGGAATCCATTTCTTTTGCAAAGTGCTTCTTGCTGGCTGAAGCCAGACTGCATCAGGGAAATATTAGCTTGTTTTGACAAGAAGCTGAGTGTTGCTTGTTTTAAAAAGGAGTGTTTTATCTGTCAGGCTCTAAACCCATGATTAATAGTGAGGCTTAAGGGGGGAGGAAAAAAAAAAAAAAGAAGAAGCCCAAGCCAATGAAATCAAAGAAGAGAGAGATGCTGGCACCAACAGAGCAACACCTCCTTAAGATTAGTGAAAACGTGGAAAGAATTAGTGACTGAATGCCTGACTTGCAGACAGGGCTGGGCTGTGCTCCCTGAAGCTCTACCCCAAATAACCTGTGGATTCCCAGCAGTGCTGGCACTTGGTGCCAGCTTGTGCAGGGGCCCTGGCACCCCTCTGCTGCAGGAGAGGACTTGCACTCCACAGGGAAAAGAGCTCTGCCAGCAGGTGGAAAGAGAGACTGGGTGGAGAAAGCAGAAATGGAGTTGGGGTTTCTGCTTGTCCCTCTGCTGCCCTGATTTACAGCCCCTCCCTGGGGCTCTGATGCAAGGCAGCTGTGTCCCTGGCTGGGGCACTGTCGGCAGTGACTGAGGGTCTGTGTTTTCCAGGATGCTGGCAGACCTGCCAAGGCCAGGGAGGATCCAGTGGATGACTATCAGGAAGATCAAGAGCAAGAAATTGTACGACACCAAGGTTCTTCCTCTTTCCCTCTCTGGTGTGATTGCTGCCTGGGTGTGTTGGTAGTCAGGAGCTGAGCTTCACTCAGCTTTTAGGCAACCAGATGTGAGCACTGACTTCAGTTTTGTCTCTGCCTGCTCAGTCAGGTGGGTCTTCAGAACAAACCCAGAGCCCACTGAGCTCTGCTCCCTTCTCTTTCCCAGGTATTCAGAGTATTCTTTATGCTCTGTCTCCCCTCCTCATTTCTTCCTGCGTCCATTGGCAGCAGCTGAGCTGTGAGATGCTTACCCAACAGCAGCTGGGGTTAATTACTTGGGCAACAGCTCTCCAGGCATCACCTTAGCTTTATAGCTGTGCTGAGAAATCAACTGGGAGCCCTGGAGTCTGCTGCTGCACAGGTCCTACTGGGTCAAGCCTGTGTCTGTGGAAGAGCTGGAGAGAACTAAAGCTGTGCTTTGTCATTGGGTTACAGCCAGCAGGGTGAATAGGAGTAAGGGTGGCAGAAGAAGCTGGGTGGACGAGAAGGGTGGATGAGAAGCTCAACAGGAGCCAGCAGTGTGCTCTTGCAGCCCAGAGAGCAACCAGAGCCTGGGCTGCAGCAAGAGCAGTGTGGGCAGCAGGGTGAGGGAAGTGATCCTGCCCCTCTGCTCTGCACTGCTGAGACCACACCTGGAGTGCTGCATCCAGTTCTGGAGCCCCTGGGACAAGAGGGATGTGGAGGTGCTGGAAGGTGCCCAGAGAAGGGCCACGAGGATGAGCAGGGGCTGGAGCTGCTCTGCTGTGAGCAGAGACTGAGGGAGTTGGGGCTGTGAGTCTGGAGAGGAGAAGGCTCCCAGGTGACCTTCTTGTGACTTTTCAGTATTTGAAGGGGGCTACAAGAAAGCTGGGGAGGGACTTTTTAGTCTGTCAGGTAGGGATAGGACTGGGGGGAATGGAACAAAGCTGGAAATGGGTAGAGTCAGACTGGATGTTAGGAAGAAGTTGTTCAGCATGAGGGTGGTGAGAGCCTGGCAGGGGCTGCCCAGGGAGGTGGTGGAAGCCTCATCCCTGGAGGTGTTTAAGGCCAGGCTGGATGAGGCTGTGGCCAGCCTGATCTAGTGTGAGGTGTCCCTGCCTATGGCAGGGGAGTTGGAACTGGCTGTTCCTTGTGGTCCCTTCCAATCCTGACTTATTCTATGGTTTTAAGAATGTGCCACCCCACTGCCACAGTTGCCAGGAAGCAACTTCTCCTTTGTTTGGCTGAGAACAGGTTTCCTTGGTGTGCCTCAGAGCCCCAGGGCTACTGTAGTCAGTGACAAGTTGGCATTCCTCTAGAAGAAAGACTGCAGGCCACCAAAAGTCTCAGGAGCTCTCTTTGCCCTATGTGTAGAACTTGGTTTATACACTCAAATGTGCCAGTGGGGGCTGGGGTGGAAGCTGCACATCATGGGTGGGCTTCATCCCAGGTTTAAACGTGGTGGATGTAGGAGCAGCAACAGGCTGAGATGTTCAAATGGCATTGGTCAGAGTGAGCAGGCTGAGCATGGCCACACAAGCTGCTCACCTCTGTGTCTTGGCAGAGTGGCTTACCAATGACACCTGAAGGTCCCTGGCAGAGAGGGATTCTTCCCTGAGTTTCCCCAGCTGGGTTGGTGTGGTGGAAGCAGCATTCTGTGCTGCTGGGTAGGGTCTCCTTTTCCTGACTTTGCTGAGTTGTTTGGGTTTTTTTTTCCCCCTTCCTGGCTGTTCCTTCTGCACCCAGGAGGATCATGGAGGTGAGGTGGATGACAATGATGACCTGGAACTTGTCCAAGACCAGAAGGACCACGCAGGCATACAGAGAGCTGATGGCAAGAAGGATGACTACTACTGAGAGAGGCTGCAGTCAAACAGAATACACTAGGAGTGAGAGGATGGCAATTCCTGCTGGGAACTGGCTCCTGTAGTAACCACTGCCCAGAAGAGGCAGGGGCAGGAGGAGAGAATGGTCTGCACAGGCACTGAGCAGGGAGCTTGCAGATGTGCATCACACCCAACGGGCGGGGCCAGTGCTGCCTCTCCGGTCAATAGCAGGGAAGTGCTCCCAGACTGTAGGAATGATTTTATCCTGCTGCTTCTCTTAGAAGCACTTTTGGATTTATTGTGTTTTCCCTATCCCCTCCCAAGCTGGAGAGTTGTTTTTTTTTCTTTTTTGTTTAACCCTCTGGGCAGCAGAGGTGTGCTTCAACTGGTCCCTGGACTCACTCGACTGGTTGCTAATACAAAGGAATCTGCCTTCATAAAATGTTCTGCTCAGTAGTGTTTCTTGAGTGGTCAGGCATTGGGACAGGCTGCCCAGGGAGGTGATGGAGTCACCATCCCTGGAGGTGTTCAAAAAGGATGTAGGCATTGCACTTTGGGGCATGCTTTAGTGGCTGTGTTGCCAGTTGGACTTGATGATCTTAGAAGCCTTTTCCAACCTTAATGATTCTATGGTTCGTTAAAAGATCCTTTACTCCCACCAGGGTAAAGTGGAGAGGAGATCAGCCTGATTTTTGTGTGGAGTAATGCAAAGGTGACAGCTAAGCAACAGAAATGACCTCATGCCAGCCAGTGTTTGTGTGGATCCTCTTCCTCAACACCTTAGCTCAGCTTAGAAAGCCAAAGGCTTTGGCCATCCCCACCCATGGTCACTGATGGCAGCAGCAGTAAAGCTGCAACTCATCACTTAAGATAAGAAGAGCTTTCCCAGCCCTGGAAAGAAGCATTTGACTTGCAGGGCATCCTCTGTGTATGCTTTTCTGTCTGTCCCAGCTTTCTCCTGGATCAGAAATCCAGGAGTGGTCCAGCTCATCAGACCCCACCTGGAGTCCTGTGTGCAGTTCTGGAGCCCCCAGCACAGGAAGGACAAGGAACTGTTGGTGCAGGTCCAGAGGAGGCCACCAAGATGCTGAGAGGGCTGCAGCAGCTCTGCTCTGAGGACAGGCTGAGAGAGTTGGGGCTCTGCAGCCTGGAGAGGAGAAGGCTTCCAGGAGACCTTAGAGTGGCCTTCCAGGATCTGAAGGGGGCTACAGGAAGGCTGAGGAGGGACTATTGACAAGGTCTGGGAATGCCAGGACAAGGGGAATGGGTTTGAAGTGGCAGAGGGGAGATTGAAAGTGGATGTTAGGAGGAAGTTGTTTGCAGTGAGGGTGGTGAGACACTGGCACAGGTTGCCCAGGGAGGCTGTGGCTGCTCCCTCCCTGGAGGTGTCCAAGGCCAGGTTGGAGGAGGCCTTGAGTGACCTGTACTAGTGGGAGGTGTCCCTGCCTATGGCAGGGGGTTGGAACTGGATGATCCTTGAGGTCCCTTCCAACCTTCCCATTCTATGATTCTATGAAATTAAACCATTTCAACTGAGAGCTTCAGCAACACCCCAATAGAAGAAAGTTTTCTGAGCTCCCATTTTGTGTCACTCCCTAGAGTAGTCTGCTTTAAGCAGACAGGTGTCCAGCCCTTGGTGTGCACACAGATATCCTGAGGAGACACATGCTCTTCTAGGGGCTCTAGATTCATCCTGCTGCTTGCTACCTTTGTGGGTAGAATAAGCAGAGGTGCCAGAGGCAGGACAGCAGCCAGAGGGAAAGATCTCTTAGATTAATGCCAGAACTGCTCACGTAGCTCACTGAGGAGCTCACTGCAGATCTATGTTGGGGTTTCAGATGTCCAAAGTGGCTTTAATGCTGCATTAGTGCTTTACATTAGCAACCTTGCTGCATGATGCAATACTTGTCAGCCTCCACTGCTGCTATAAATAGCATGTTCAGAATAGATCAGCTGCAGCTGCAGTTAGCAGTTCAGATGCATCCTGATCAGAAATGTCTTCAACTCTCATCCGGGCTGGGAACATGTCACTGTCTCACAGTGCAGTGTAGGACCTGGGCAGCTCAGCCTGGAGAAGAGAAGGCTCTAGGGAGACCTTACAGCAGCCTTCCAGTACCTGAAGAGGGCTGCAAGAAAGCTGGGGAGGGACTTTTGACAAGGGCTTGTTGTGATAAGGTGAGAGGGAATGAATTGAAGCTGGAAGAAGGGACATATAGACTGGAGATCAGGAAGAAATTCTTTCCAGTGAAGGTGGGGAGACACTGGCACAGGTTGCCCAGGGAGGTTGCGGATTTCCCCTCCCTGGAAAGTCCAGGTTGGATGTGGCCTTGAGCAACCTGGGCTAGTGGGAGGTGTCCCTGCCCATAGCAGGGGGGTGGAACTGGATGGTCTTGCAACCCAATCCATTCTAAGATCTGTGACTAACAGTCTGTGGTGTCAGCTTCAAGCCCACGTGCCCAAGCTGCCCTAGCAAGGTAGGCAGGCACAGCTGTCTGACCCCTGACCCTCATTCACTCCCCTTCCCTGCATCTCTTCCCTGGTGTGACTGTCAGAGAACATAAGTTCAGACCTGACTGGAAGTGAATCAAGCACTAGAAATAGAAGCCTGGTGGGGATGAGGCAGCCTGCTGATTCAGAGAGGCTGCAGGAGCTATCTAAATTAGGAGGCACATTCTCTGCTTTTGCATGTTTAGGATGAGTAATCCTCAAAGTTATGACTTGGAGGGAACTGCAGCAACTCAGCCCCTAAATGTAAAGCTCCCTCCCAGGAGAAATGCTTTAGCAGCCATATGCCACACGCTGCCCTTAGCATCTCTGCTCTGGGGATTGTCTGCCCTGGCTGAATCCGAGACTAAAATTAGCACAGGGCTGCAAAAATGGTTAGCTGTGGGAGGTTAGTGCTGCCTTGGCTGGCCTGCAGCAAGCTGCCCCCGGTTTAATACTGGTTGCTTGTTTCTTTCAACAGGAGATGAAACGGGAGACTCAGTAAACCCAGGGGAGGAGGATGAGAAAAGCAGAAACCCTGTGGTGCTGTGTCTGTCTGAGGGCCTCTAAGGCAATAAGGGATGTGACTGCTTCTGAGGTGCTGCCTGGGGCCAGGGGGCTCACTGCTCAAAGCACAGAGAACAGAAGAGTGCTTTGCCTGAGTGACAAAACTCTTGAATGGCAACCTGGCCAGTAGCAGCAATGGTGGGGCCAGCAGGAGCAGGGAGGTCCTTCTGCCCCTGTGCTCAGCACTGCTCAGGCCACACCTTGAGTGCTGTGTCCAGTTCTGGGCCCCTCAATTCAAGAGAGATGTTGAGGTGCTGGAAGGTGCCCAGAGAAGGGCAGCAAGGCTGGGGAGGGGCCTGGAGCACAGCCCTGTGAGGAGAGGCTGAGGGAGCTGAGGGTGTGCAGCCTGCAGGAGAGGAGGCTCAGGGCAGACCTCATTGCTCTCTGCAGCTGCCTGAAGGGAGGTTATAGCCAGCTGGGGTTGGGCTCTGCTGCCAGGCACCCAGGGACAGAACAAGAGGACACAGCCTCAAGCTGTGCCAGGGCAGGTTCAGGCTGGGTGTTAGGAGGAAGTTGTTGGCAGAGAGAGTGATTGGCATTGGAATGGGCTGCCCAGGGAGGTGGTGGAGTGCCCATCCTTGGAGGGGTTTAAAAGGAGGCTGCATGAAGCAGTTAGTGCCATGGCTTAGTTAATGAGAAGGGTTAGGTGCTAGGTTAGACTCTGTGATCTCAGAGGTCTTTTCCAACCTGGGCAATCCTGGAATTCTGTGAAGCAATACAGGAGAAGTCCAGGCTGAGTTTTATTGCAGGCTGGGGCATGGAAAAAGGTTTGAGGAAACAGCTGGATTGCCAAGAGAGCAAACAATGACACAAAGTGCTCACATGAAGCCAGTGCTGGCAGAAGGACTGAGCCAGAGCATGTGGTTTTGCTTGTCTCTTGCATAAATGGGTTTTGCTTAGAGACACAGTGCAAGGCCAAAGGACAGGGGAGCAGGCTGAAGTGTAGCTACCCTCTGCTGGTGTTACAGATGTTTTGTTGGGTTGCTCTTTATTTTCCTTGGGACTCCAGCATGATGCAGAGTAGATTGTCTTTTCAGGGTTCATGGGATGCCCAAGTATTTATTAAAGTGGCTTGGCCCCATCTTTAGCCAGATGATGAGAATGAACATGCCCTGGCTGAGGAACCCATCTGCCTATTGATTAGGTAAATGAAATCTCTGGTTAATGAAGCCTATCTCTCTGTAATCCACTTAACTTGGAAACCTGTTTAGGATTATTAGGCTCATTCATTTAGATGGCATCTTTTTTTGGGGGGGGGTGGTGGTGTTGAAACGTGACAATATAATGGGAGTTTAATGAGATGTTTTCTCTAAGACATCTGAAATAGCTGGATGAGAGCATGCCCTAAACCCTTGTGTACTGCAGGTGTGAGCTGTCTGCACACCCCCCAAGCTAAATATTTGCTATACCGAATGTCAGAGCCCTCTGTTGGATCTCCCAACAGAAGGACTCAAAAGGGCATTGGGAATCATAAGCAGTAACAGAAGCTGGTGCCAGACCTCTTCCCTGGTGGCTGAAAAGCTGACAGCTCCCAAGCACAATCTGTTCTTAATAGTAGTTACACAGAGGTTAAGAAGCACAACTTGCTTGGTGTGGCTCCAAACATCTGAACACCCACACAGGGCGCTCAGGAAGAGCTGTCAGAGGTTCAGTTCAGCATTCCTGGCTGAGACTTCCACAGGTAAGTTTGCCTTGGCCACCAAGAAGTGCCTTCAGCAGCACACAACCTCCTATTCTGGGCTGACCAAGGGGTTTCTGAGAGCAGCATTTACTACAACTTCAGCCTCTTTTGCCATGCTGATCCTCCCCTCCACTGATTGCTATTGAAACCTCTTGGTATCAAAAGAGCTTTCTAGCAACTCTCTATAGGCTAACAGGGACCCTAAACCTGCTTTAAAAGCTAGATGTGGAAATAACTTCCAACCCTTAAATCGTGTTTAAAGATTGCCCTTTAAAAAGGCCAAATCAAATAACCATTTTTGGCCACGTCGATGTTCTCCGCATCAGAAAAAACCAAAACTGCTTCCACACTGTTGCTAACTACACTTTGAATATATTTAAGTAACACCTTCAAGTGAAGTCCAAGCCTTATAATTTGGGTTTGGTTTGGAGGGATTTTCTTTCTTTTTTTGGGGGGGGGTTTGTATTGGGTTTATTTGTTATTTTTTCTCTTCGATTGGTTTAATTTTTGGGGGGTTTTCTTGTTTAGGCAATGAAACCAAAATAAGCTTCAGAATGCTTATTTTTTAAGTTATATAAGACAATAAACACATCTAAAGAAAACTTCAGCCAGTGATCTGTAGGTTTTGTGTCTCCACACACGTAACACAGGGAAGAAAAACTACACCAATGTGTTTAGGCACTTTTTTTTTTTGGGGGGGGGTAACCATCTAACCATTCTGTTTTACTTTACAAGTTAGACAATTATGTTCTGCTATATATTAAAAAGAGGCACTATGTAGAACCTGATCAAAACACAACCCAAGTCACAAATCATAGATTGCTTTATTTTAGTGTGTGTGTGACGAGATCAGCAACTCAGAAAAGACTTAAAGCAGCTTTTAGCTGTTCAAAGAATCTCCAAACATTGCTTCGGGTAAGTTATGTATTTTTGTTATTTTTTTTCCATCGGAGACCTTTTGTGTCCACGTTTAAACAAACCTATTGCATAGTGTAAACCTTTCAAGGTCATTCAGAAAGCACCGTGGGGAAGCTAGGAAGGATGGAGCACTGCTGTCTCCTTCAGCCCTCTCCTGTGCTGCAACATCCCCAGTTGGCTGTGGATGGATGGATGGATGGATGGATGGATGGATGGATGGATGGATGGGTGAGGCTGGTCCTGCTGCAGAGAGGGGGGAAATGCCATTTCTGCAGGACGGGAGGAAGAGGACTGTCTTTTTCCTTTGGTTTCACAGACTAGTGCACACTGAAGACCTACAGCTTTCTCCCAGCTAGCAGCAGAGTTCCTGGGGGGGCTCAGGTCTTTCTCCCTGTATTGCATCCTAGCCGACTTTCTGTGAATTTCCGATCTCAAGGGGTTAAAGCAGCCCAGGTCTGAAGACAGCCCCATTTAAAAAAAAAAAAAAAAAAATTTTTTTTATCTATCTATCTATCTATCTATCTATCTATCTATTCCCCATAAACACGCACTTCAAACAAGTCTGCTTCAGCTGCAGCCCAACTCATGAACTTGCACACCCCCGCCCCGCACCACATCTCTGCTGGTTGTGAGCCCTCGGTGGCAGTGGCACCCGCCGGTGCCCGAACCCGCTTCACATCATCCCTTGGGATGCAGCTCCGCGGGACCTGCGCAGCGCATCCCGGAGCGATGCCAGGTGCAGAGCCCAGCGCGGGGGAGACGGAGGGGGCTGAGCCGCCCCCAGCCAGCCCTTATCGGGGGGCGCAGCACTCGGGGCGCCCAAGAACGGCCCATCGGGGGCTGCAGACTCCCCGCCGGTGGGGTGAAAGCCGAAGCCTCCCGCGGTGGGAGCCGCTGCCTCCTGCCGCCGCCGGTCCGGAGCCGGCCGCGCGTCCTGTGCGCGCTGCCCAGCGCGGCGAGTGCCCCGCAGCCCAGCGAGAGTTAACGGCGGAGCCGCCTCTCCATTGGCGGCCGGCGGAGCGGCTGCAGTGCCCGCGTTTATAACCGGCGCCGCTCCGCCGGTACCGCGGCTCGGCTCCATGCCGCGGCGGCCGGTATGCCCAGCCTGCTGCCGCCCTTCCTCGCCCTGCTCTGCTTCGGGGCGCCGGCGTCCGCCCTGAGGGCCGTGGGGCCAACGCCTCCCGCTTCACCTCGGCGGGCCGAGGCCCGGACCGAAGCGGCGGCGGCGGAGGAGCCGTGGTGCCCTTACAAGGTGGTGGCCGAAGGCTCGGCGGGCGGGCGGCTTTGCTTCCGCACTCCAGCCCGCGGCTTCCAGTGCTCGGCCCGGGCCTGCCGCGCCCACCGCTCCCCGGGCGGCGCCTTGGTGGCCAACGTGCTGCGCAACGGCAGCGTGCTGCTGCAGTGGGCGCCGCCGCGCCCCGCCGCCGGCCTCCGCGGCTTCGCCCTCAACTGCTCCTGGGACGGCACCTACACGCGTTTCCCCTGCGACAGCGTGGAGCTGGGCGCTGCCTGCCGCGACTACCTGCTGCCCGAGGCGCACGGCAGCGTCCGCTACCGCCTCTGCCTGCAGCCCCGCGTCGCGCCGCCGCGCCCCGCGCCCCCCGCGCACTGCGTGGAGTTCCGCGTGGAGCCGGCAGCCATGCGGGACATCGTGGTCGCCAT